>OZ017741.1:195973935-196266435 GCA_963969285.1 Odontomyia ornata
TTTTCGCCCCTTAAACGTGCGAATTCGGCGTTTTTACGAATTAATTTAAAGGCTTTGTAGATCTCCAGCTTTGACCGTTCACTGTGCCTACAATTTCTCTCCAATTGTCAAAATTTTGGTCTCATTTTGTAGCTGCCAGTCTATTCTTCACGACAAGTACAAATTTGTCATAGTATTTACAAATACACTATTTTTTATGAAGGTTGAAATAGGAAAAAAAAACACGAAAACTTTAAATGGCTTTTTCTCCCCTTAAACGTGCGAATTCGGCGTTTTTACGATTTAATTTAAAGGCTTGGTAGATCTCTAGCTTTGACCGTTCACTGTGCCCACAATTTCTATCCGATTGTCAAAATTTTGGTCTCATTTTGTAGCTGCCAGTCTATTCTTCACGACAAGTACAAATTTGTCATAGTATTTACAAACACACTATTTTTTATGAAGGTTGAAGTAGGAAAAAAACACGAAAAATTTAAATGGCTTTTTCTCCCCTTAAACGTGCGGATTCGGCGTTTTTACGATTTAATTTAAAGGCTTGGTAGATCTCTAGCTTTGACCGTTCACTGTGCCCCCAATTTCTAACAAATTGTCAAAACTTTGGTCTCATTTTGTAGCTGCCAGTCTATTCTTTACGACAAGTACAAATTTGTTATAGTATTTACAAATACACTATTTTTTATGAAGGTTGAAATAGGAAAAAAGACACAAAAACTTTAAATGGCTTTTTCGCCCCTTAAACGTGCGAATTCGGCGTTTTTACGAATTAATTTAAAGGCTTTGTAGATCTCCAGCTTTGACCGTTCACTGTGCCTACAATTTCTCTCCAATTGTCAAAATTTTGGTCTCATTTTGTAGCTGCCAGTCTATTCTTCACGACAAGTACAAATTTGTCATAGTATTTACAAATACACTATTTTTTACGAAGGTTGAAATAGGAAAAAAACACGAAAAATTTAAATGGCTTTTTCTCCCCTTAAACGTGCGAATTCGGCGTTTTTACGATTTAATTTAAAGGCTTGGTAGATCTTTAGCTTTGGCCGTTCACTATGCCCACAATTTCTATCCGATTGTCAAAATTTTGGTCTCATTTTGTAGCTGCCAGTCTATTCTTCACGACAAGTACAAATTTGTCATAGTATTTACAAATACACTATTTTTTATGAAGGTTGAAATAGGAAAAAAGACACAAAAACTTTAAATGGCTTTTTCGCCCCTTAAACGTGCGAATTCGGCGTTTTTACGAATTAATTTAAAGGCTTTGTAGATCTCCAGCTTTGACCGTTCACTGTGCCTACAATTTCTCTCCAATTGTCAAAATTTTGGTCTCATTTTGTAGCTGCCAGTCTATTCTTCACGACAAGTACAAATTTGTCATAGTATTTACAAATACACTATTTTTTATGAAGGTTGAAATAGGAAAAAAAAAACACGAAAACTTTAAATGGCTTTTTCTCCCCTTAAACGTGCGAATTCGGCGTTTTTACGATTTAATTTAAAGGCTTGGTAGATCTCTAGCTTTGACCGTTCACTGTGCCCACAATTTCTATCCGATTGTCAAAATTTTGGTCTCATTTTGTAGCTGCCAGTCTATTCTTCACGACAAGTACAAATTTGTCATAGTATTTACAAACACACTATTTTTTATGAAGGTTGAAGTAGGAAAAAAACACGAAAAATTTAAATGGCTTTTTCTCCCCTTAAACGTGCGGATTCGGCGTTTTTACGATTTAATTTAAAGGCTTGGTAGATCTCTAGCTTTGACCGTTCACTGTGCCCACAATTTCTAACAAATTGTCAAAACTTTGGTCTCATTTTGTAGCTGCCAGTCTATTCTTTACGACAAGTACAAATTTGTTATAGTATTTACAAATACACTATTTTTTATGAAGGTTGAAATAGGAAAAAAAACACGAAAACTTTAAATGGCTTTTTCTCCCCTTAAACGTGCGGATTCGGCGTTTTTACGATTTAATTTAAAGGCTTGGTAGATCTCTAGCTTTGACCGTTCACTGTGCCCACAATTTCTATCCGATTGTCAAAATTTTGGTCTCATTTTGTAGCTGCCAGTCTATTCTTCACGACAAGTACAAATTTGTTATAGTATTTACAAATACACTATTTTTTATGAAGGTTGAAATAGGAAAAAAAAACACGAAAACTTTAAATGGCTTTTTCTCCCCTTAAACGTGCGAATTCAGCGTTTTTACGATTTAATTTAAAGGCTTGGTAGATCTCTAGCTTTGACCGTTCACTGTGCCCACAATTTCTATCCGATTGTCAAAATTTTGGTCTCATTTTGTAGCTGCCAGTCTATTCTTCACGACAAGTACAAATTTGTCATAGTATTTACAAATACACTATTTTTTATGAAGGTTGAAATAGGAAAAAAAGCACGAAATTTTTAAATGGCTTTTTCTCCCCTCAAACGTGCGAATTCGGCGTTTTTACGATTTAATTTAAAGGCTTGGTAGATCTCTAGCTTTGACCGTTCTTTGTGCCCACAATTTCTATCCGATTGTCAAAATTTTGGTCTCATTTTGTAGCTGCCAGTCTATTCTTCACGACAAATACAAATTTGTCATAGTATTTACAAATACACTAATTTTTATGAAGGTTGAAATAGGAAAAAAAACACGAAAACTTTAAATGGCTTTTTCTCCCCTTAAACGTGCGAATTCAGCGTTTTTACGATTTAATTTAAAGGCTTGGTAGATCTCTAGCTTTGACCGTTCACTGTGCTCACAATTTCTATCCGATTGTCAAAATTTTGGTCTCATTTTGTAGCTGCTAGTCTATTCTTCGCGACAAGTACAAATTTGTCATAGTATTTACAAATACACTATTTTTTATGAAGGTTGAAATAGGAAAAAAAACACGAAAACTTTAAATGGCTTTTTCTCCCCTTAAACGTGCGAATTCGGCGTTTTTACGAATTAATTTAAAGGCTTGGTAGATCTCTAGCTTTGACCGTTCACTGTGCCTACAATTTCTATCCGATTGTCAAAATTTTGGTCTCATTTTGTAGCCGCCAGTCTATTCTTCACGACAAATACAAATTTGTCATAGTTTTTACAAATACACTATTTTTTATGAAGGTTGAAATAGGAAAAAAAACACGAAAACTTTAAATGGCTTTTTCTCCCCTTAAACGTGCGAATTCGGCGTTTTTACGATTTAATTTAAAGGCTTGGTAGATCTCTAGCTTTGACCGTTCACTGTGCCCACAATTTCTATCCGATTGTCAAAATTTTGGTCTCATTTTGTAGCTGCCAGTCTATTCTTCACGACAAGTACAAATTTGTCATAGTATTTACAAATACACTATTTTTTATGAAGGTTGAAATAGGAAAAAAAACACGAAAACTTTAAATGGCTTTTTCTCCCCTTAAACGTGCGGATTCGGCGTTTTTACGATTTAATTTAAAGGCTTGGTAGATCTCTAGCTTTGACCGTTCACTGTGCCCACAATTTCTATCCGATTGTCAAAATTTTGGTCTCATTTTGTAGCTGCCAGTCTATTCTTCACGACAAGTACAAATTTGTCATAGTATTTACAAATACACTTTTTTTTTATGAAGGTTGAAATAGGAAAAAAAACACGAAAACTTTAAATGGCTTTTTCTCCCCTTAAACGTGCGAATTCGGCGTTTTTACGAATTAATTTCAAGGCTTGGTAGATCTCTAGCTTTGACCGTTCACTGTGCCCACAATTTCTATCCGATTGTCAAAATTTTGGTCTCATTTTTGTAGCTGCCAGTCTATTCTTCACGACAAGTACAAATTTGTCATAGTATTTACAAATACACTATTTTTTATGAAGGTTGAAATAGGAAAAAAAACACGAAAACTTTAAATGGCTTTTTCTCCCCTTAAACGTGCGAATTTGGCGTTTTTACGATTTAATTTAAAGGCTTGGTAGATCTCTAGCTTTGACCGTTCACTGTGCCCACAATTTCTATCCGATTGTCAAAATTTTGGTCTCATTTTGTAGCTGCCAGTCTAATCTTCACGACAATACAAATTTGTCATAGTATTTACAAATACACTATTTTTATGAAGGTTGAAATAGGAGAAAAAACACGAAAACTTTAAATGGCTTTTTCTCCCCTTAAACGTGCGAATTCGGCGTTTTGACGATTTAATTTAAAGGCTTGGTAGATCTCTAGCTTTGACAGTTCACTGTGCCCACAATTTCTATCTGATTGTCAAAATTTTGGTCTCATTTTGTAGCTGCCAGTCTATTCTTTCACGACAAGTACAAATTTGTCATAGTATTTACAAATACACTATTTTTTTATGAAGGTTGAAATAGGAAAAAAAAACACGAAAACTTTAAATGGCTTTTTCTCCCCTTAAACGTGCGAATTCGGCGTTTTTACGATTTAATTTAAAGGCTTGGTAGATCTCTAGCTTTGACCGTTCACTGTGCCCACAATTTCTATCCGATTGTCAAAATTTTGATCTCATTTTGTAGCTGCCAGTCTATTCTTCACGACAAGTACAAATTTGTCATAGTATTTACAAAAACACTATTTTTTATGAAGGTTGAATTAGGAAAAAAATCACGAAAACTTTAAATGGCTTTTTCTCCCCTTAAACGTGCGAATTCGGCGTTTTTACGATTTAATTTAAAGGCTTGGTAGATCTCTAGCTTTGACCGTTCACTGTGCCCACAATTTCTATCCGATTTTCAAAATTTTGGTCTCATTTTGTAGCTGCCAGTCTATTCTTCACGACAAGTACAAATTTGTCATAGTATTTACAAATACACTATTTTTTATGAAGGTTGAAATAGGAAAAAAACGCGAAAACTTTAAATGGCTTTTTCTCCCCTTAAACGTGCGAATTCGGCGTTTTTGCGATTTAATTTAAAGGCTTGGTAGATCTCTAGCTTTGACCGTTTACTGTGCCCACAGTTTCTATCCAATTGTCAAAATTTTGGTCTCATTTTGTAGCTGCTAGTCTACTCTTCACGACAAGTACAAATTTGTCATAGTATTTACAAATACACTATTTTTTAAGAAGGTTGAAATAGGAAAAAAAACACGAAAACTTTAAATGGCTTTTTCTCCCCTTAAACGTGCGAATTCGGCGTTTTTACGATTTAATTTAAAGGCTTGGTAGATCTCTAGCTTTGACCGTTTACTGTGCCCACAATTTCTATCCGATTGTCAAAACTTTGGTCTCATTTTGTAGCTGCCAGTCTACTCTTCACGACAATACAAATTTGTCATAGTATTTACAAATACACTATTTTTTATGAAGGTTGAAATAGGAAAAAAAACACGAAAACTTTAAATGGCTTTTTCTCCCCTTAAACGTGCGAATTCGGCGTTTTTACGATTTAATTTAAAGGCTTGGTAGATCTCTAGCTTTGACCGTTCACTGTGCCCACAATTTCTATCCGATTGTCAAAATGTTGGTCTCATTTTGTAGCTGCCAGTCTATTCTTCACGACAAGTATAAATTTGTCATAGTATTTACAAATACACTATTTTTTATGAAGGTTGAAATAGGAAAAAAAACACGAAAACTTTAAATGGCTTTTTCTCCCCTTAAACGTGCAAATTCGGCGTTTTTACGATTTAATTTAAAGGCTTGGTAGATCTCTAGCTTTGACCGTTCACTGTGCACACAATTTCTATCCGATTGTCAACATTTTGGTCTCATTTTGTAGCTGCCAGTCTATTCTTCACGACAAGTACAAATTCGTAATATTATATAGAAATACACTATTTTTTATGAAGGTTGAAGTAGGAAAAAAACACGAAAAATTTAAATGGCTTTTTCTCCCCTTAAACGTGTGAATTCGGCGTTTTTACGATTTAATTTAAAGGCTTGGTAGATCTCTAGCTTTGACCGTTCACTGTGCCCACAATTTCAATCCGATTGTCAAAATTTTGGTCTCATTTTGTAGCTGCCAGTCTATTCTTCACGACAAGTACAAATTTGTAATAGTATTTACAAATACACTATTTTTTATGAAGGTTGAAATAGGAAAAAAAACGCGAAAACTTTAAATGGCTTTTTCTCCCCTTAAACGTGCGAATTCGGCGTTTTTACGAATTAATTTAAAGGCTTGGTAGATCTCTAGCTTTGACCGTTCACTGTGCCCACAATTTCTATCCGATCATCAAAATTTTGGTCTCATTTTGTAGCTGCCAGTCTATTCTTCACGACAAGTATAAATTTGTCATAGTATTTACAAATACACAATTTTTATGAAGGTTGAAATAGGAAAAAAAACACGAAAACTTTAAATGGCTTTTTCTCCCCTTAAACGTGCAAATTCGGCGTTTTTACGATTTAATTTAAAGGCTTGGTAGATCTCTAGCTTTGACAAATTACAAATTTGTCATAGTATTTACAAATACACTATTTTTTATGAAGGTTGAAATAGGAAAAAAAACACCAAAACTTTAAATGGCTTTTTCTCCCCTTAAACGTGCGAATTCGGCGTTTTTACGATTTAATTTAAAGGCTTGGTAGATCTCTAGCTTTGACCGTTCACTGTGCCACAATTTCTATCTGATTGTCAAAATTTTGGTCTCATTTTGTAGCTGCCAGTCTATTCTTCACGACAAGTACAAATTTGTCATAGTATTTACAAAAACACTATTTTTTATGAAGGTTGAAATAGGAAAAAAAACACGAAAACTTTAAATGGCTTTTTCTCCCCTTAAACGTGCGAATTCGGCGTTTTTACGATTTAATTTAAAGGCTTGGTAGATCTCTAGCTTTGACCGTTCACTGTGCCCACAATTTCTATCCGATTTTCAAAAATTTTGGTCTCATTTTGTAGCTGCCAGTCTATTCTTTACGACAAGTACAAATTTGTCATAGTATTTACAAATACACTATTTTTTATGAAGGTTGAAATAGGAAAAAAACGCGAAAACTTTAAATGGCTTTTTCTCCCCTTAAACGTGCGAATTCGGCGTTTTTACGATTTAATTTAAAGGCTTGGTAGATCTCTAGCTTTGACCGTTCACTGTGCCCACAGTTTCTATCCAATTGTCAAAATTTTGGTTTCATTTTGTAGCTGCTAGTCTACTCTTCACGACAAGTACAAATTTGTCATAGTATTTACAAATACACTATTTTTTATGAAGGTTGAAATAGGAAAAAAAACACGAAAACTTTAAATGGCTTTTTCTCCCCTTAAACGTGCGAATTCGGCGTTTTTACGATTTAATTTAAAGGCTTGGTAGATCTCTAGCTTTGACCGTTTACTGTGCCCACAATTTCTATCCGATTGTCAAAATTTTGGTCTCATTTTGTAGCTGCCAGTCTACTCTTCACGACAAGTACAAATTTGTCATATTATTCACAAATACACTATTTTTTATGAAGGTTGAAATAGGGAAAAAAACACGAAAACTTTAAATGGCTTTTTCTCCCCTTAAACGTGCGAATTCGGCGTTTTTTAAAGGCTTGGTAGATCTCTAGCTTTGACCGTTCACTGTGCCCACAATTTCTATCCGATTGTCAAAATTTTGGTCTCATCTTGTAGCTGCCAGTCTATTCTTCACGACAAGTACAAATTTGTCATAGTATTTACAAATACACTATTTTTTATGAAGGTTGAAATAGGAAAAAAACACGAAAACTTTAAATGGCTTTTTCTCCCCTTATACGTGCGAATTCAGCGTTTTTACGATTTAATTTAAAGGCTTGATAGATCTCTAGCTTTGACCGTTCACTGTGCCCACAATTTCTATCCGATTGTCAAAATTTTGGTCTCATTTTGTAGCTGCCAGTCTATTCTTCACGACAAGTATAAATTTGTCATAGTATTTACAAATACACTATTTTTTATGAAGGTTGAAATAGGAAAAAAAACACGAAAACTTTAAATGGCTTTTTCTCCCCTTAACGTGCGAATTCGGCGTTTTTACGATTTAATTTAAAGGCTTGGTAGATCTCTAGCTTTGACCGTTCACTGTGCCCACAATTTCTATCCGATTGTCAAAATTTTGGTCTCATTTTGTAGCTGCCAGTCTATTCTTCACGACAAGTACAAATTTGTTATAGTATTTACAAATACACTATTTTTTATGAAGGTTGAAATAGGAAAAAAAACACGAAAACTTTAAATGGCTTTTTCTCCCCTTAAACGTGCGAATTCGGCGTTTTTACGAATTAATTTAAAGGCTTGGTAGATCTCTAGCTTTGACCGTTCACTGTGCCCACAATTTCTATCCAATTGTCAACATTTTGGTCTCATTTTGTAGCTGCCAGTCTATTCTTCACGACAAGTACAAATTTGTCATAGTATTTACAAATACACTATTTTTTATGAAGGTTGAAATAGGAAAAAAAACACGAAAACTTTAAATGGCTTTTTCTCCCCTTAAACGTGCGAATTCGGCGTTTTTACGATTTAATTTAAAGGCTTGGTAGATCTCTAGCTTTGACCGTTCACTGTGCCCACAATTTCTATCCGATTGTCAAAATTTTGGTCTCATTTTGTAGCTGCCAGTCTATTCTTCACGACAAGTACAAATTTTTCATAGTATTTAAAAATACACTATTTTTTATGAAGGTTGAAATAGGAAAAAAAACACGAAAACTTTAAATGGCTTTTTCTCCCCTTAAACGTGCGAATTCGGCGTTTTTACGATTTAATTTAAAGGCTTGGTAGATCTCTAGCTTTGACCATTCACTATGCCCACAATTTCTATCCGATTGTCAAAATTTTGGTCTCATTTTGTAGCTGCCAGTCTATTCTTCACGACAAGTACAAATTTGTCATAGTATTTACAAATACACTATTTTTTATGAAGGTTGAAATAGGAAAAAAAACACGAAAACTTTAAATGGCTTTTTCTCCCCTTAAACGTGCGAATTCGGCGTTTTTACGATTTAATTTAAAGGCTTGGTAGATCTCTAGCTTTGACCGTTCACTGTGCCCACAATTTCTATCCGATTGTCAAAATTTTGGTCTCATTTTGTAGCTGCCAGTCTATTCTTCACGACAAGTACAAATTTGTCATAGTATTTACTAATACACTATTTTTTATGAAGGTTGAAATAGGAAAAAAATACGAAAACTTTAAATGGCTTTTTCTCCCCTTAAACGTGCGAATTCGGCGTTTTTACGATTTAATTTAAAGGCTTGGTAGATCTCTAGCTTTAACCGTTCACTGTGCCCACAATTTCTATCCGATTGTCAAAACTTTGGTCTCATTTTGTAGCTGCCAGTCTATTCTTCACGACAAGTACAAACTTGTCATAGTATTTACAAATACACTTTTTTTTATGAAGGTTGAAATAGGAAAAAAAACACGAAAACTTTAAATGGCTTTTTCTCCCCTTAAACGTGCGAATTCGGCGTTTTTACGATTTAATTTAAAGGCTTGGTAGATCTCTAGCTTTGACCGTTCACTGTGCCCACAATTTCTGTCCGATTGTCAAAATTTTGGTCTCATTTTGTAGCTGCCAGTCTATTCTTCACGACAAGTACAAATTTGTCATAGTATTTACAAATACACTATTTTTTATGAAGGTTGAAATACGAAAAAAAACACGAAAACTTTAAATGGCTTTTTCTCCCCTTAAACGTGCGAATTCGGCGTTTTTACGATTTAATTTAAAGGCTTGGTAGATCTCTAGCTTTGACCGTTCACTGTGCCCACAATTTCCATCCGATTGTCAAAATTTTGGTCTCATTTTGTAGCTGCCAGTCTATTCTTCACGACAAGTACAAATTTTTCATAGTATTTACAAATACACTATTTTTTTATGAAGGTTGAAATAGGAAAAAAAACACGAAAACTTTAAATGGCTTTTTCTCCCCTTAAACGTGCGAATTCAGCGTTTTTACGATTTAATTTAAAGGCTTGGTAGATCTCTAGCTTTGACCGTTCACTGTGCCTACAATTTCTATCCGATTGTCAAAATTTTGGTCTCATTTTGTAGCTGCCAGTCTATTCTTCACGACAAGTACAAATTTGTCATAGTATTTACAAATACTCTTTTTTTATGAAGGTTGAAATAGGAAAAAAAAACACGAAAACTTTAAATGGCTTTTTCTCCCCTTAAACGTGCGAATTCGGCGTTTTTAACGATTTAATTTAAAGGCTTGGTAGATCTCTAGCTTTGACCGTTCACTATGCCCACAATTTCTATCCGATTGTCAAAATTTTGGTCTCATTTTGTAGCTGCCAGTCTATTCTTCACGACAAGTACAAATTTGTCATAGTATTTACAAATACACTATTTTTTATGAAGGTTGAAATAGGAAAAAAAAACGAAAACTTTAAATGGCTTTTTCTCCCCTTAAACGTGCGAATTCGGCGTTTTTACGATTTAATTTAAAGGCTTGGTAGATCTCTAGCTTTGACCGTTCACTGTGCCCACAATTTCTATCCGATTGTCAAAATTTTGGTCTCATTTTGTAGCTGCCAGTCTATTCTTCACGACAAGTACAAATTTGTCATAGTATTTACAAATACACGATTTTTTATGAAGATTGAAATAGGAAAAAAAACACGAAAACTTTAAATGGCTTTTTCTCCCCTTAAACGTGTGAATTCGGCGTTTTTACGATTTAATTTAAAGGCTTGGTAGATCTCTAGCTTTGACTGTTCACTGTGCCCACAATTTCTATCCGATTGTCAAAATTTTGGTCTCATTTTGTAGCTGCCAGTCTATTCTTCACGACAAGTACAAATTTGTCATAGTATTTACAATACACTATTTTTTATGAAGGTTGAAATACGAAAAAAAACACGAAAACTTTAAATGGCTTTTTCTCCCCTTAAACGTGCGAATTCGGCGTTTTTACGATTTAATTTAAAGGCTTGGTAGATCTCTAGCTTTGACCGTTCACTGTGCCCACAATTTCCATCCGATTGTCAAAATTTTGGTCTCATTTTGTAGCTGCCAGTCTATTCTTCACGACAAGTACAAATTTGTCATAGTATTTACAAATACACTATTTTTTATGATGGTTGAAATAGGAAAAAAAACACGAAAACTTTAAATGGCTTTTTCTCCCCTTAAACGTGCGAATTCGGCGTTTTTACGATTTAATTTAAAGGCTTGGTAGACCTCTAGCTTTGACCGTTCACTGTGCCCACAATTTCTATCCGATTGTCAAAATTTTGGTCTCATTTTGTAGCTGCCAGTCTATTCTTCACGACAAGTACAAATTTGTCATAGTATTTACAAATACACTATTTTTTATGAAGGTTGAAATAGGAAAAAAAACACGAAAACTTTAAATGGCTTTTTCTCCCCTTAAACGTGCGAATTCGGCGTTTTTACGAATTAATTTAAAGGCTTGGTATATCTCTAGCTTTGACCGTTCACTGTGCCCACAATTTCTATCCGATTGTCAAAATTTTGGTCTCATTTTGTAGCTGCCAGTCTATTCTTCACGACAAGTACAAATTTGTCATAGTATTTACAAATACACTATTTTTTATGAAGGTTGAAATAGGAAAAAAAACACGAAAACTTTAAATGGCTTTTTCTGCCCTTAAACGTGCGAATTCGGCGTTTTTACGAATTAATTTAAAGGCTTGGTAGATCTCTAGCTTTGACCGTTCACTGTGCCCACAATTTTTATCCGATTGTCAAAATTTTGGTCTCATTTTGTAGCTGCCAGTCTATTCTTCACGACAAGTACAAATTTGTCATAGTATTTACAAATACACTATTTTTTATGAAGGTTGAAATAGGAAAAAAAACACGAAAACTTTAAATGGCTTTTTCTCCCCTTAAACGTGCAAATTCGGCGTTTTAACGATTTAATTTAAAGGCTTGGTAGATCTCTAGCTTTGACCGTTCACTATGCCCACAATTTCTATCCGATTGTCAAAATTTTGGTCTCATTTTGTAGCTGCCAGTCTATTCTTCACCGACAAGTATAAATTTGTCATAGTATTTACAAATACACTATTTTTTATGAAGGTTGAAATAGGAAAAAAAACACGAAAACTTTAAATGGCTTTTTCTCCCCTTAAACGTGCGAATTCGGCGTTTTTACGATTTAATTTAAAGGCTTGGTAGATCTCTAGCTTTGACCGTTCACTGTGCCCACAATTTCTATCCGATTGTCAACATTTTGGTCTCATTTTGTAGCTGCCAGTCTATTCTTCACGACAAGTACAAATTCGTAATATTATATAGAAATACACTATTTTTTATGAAGGTTGAAGTAGGAAAAAAACACGAAAAATTTAAATGGCTTTTTCTCCCCTTAAACGTGTGAATTCGGCGTTTTTACGATTTAATTTAAAGGCTTGGTAGATCTCTAGCTTTGACCGTTCACTGTGCCCACAATTTCAATCCGATTGTCAAAATTTTGGTCTCATTTTGTAGCTGCCAGTCTATTCTTCACGACAAGTACAAATTTGTCATAGTATTTACAAATACACTATTTTTTAAGAAGGTTGAAATAGGAAAAAAAACGCGAAAACTTTAAATGGCTTTTTCTCCCCTTAAACGTGCAAATTCGGCGTTTTAACGATTTAATTTAAAGGCTTGGTAGATCTCTAGCTTTGACCGTTCACTATGCCCACAATTTCTATCCGATTGTCAAAATTTTGGTCTCATTTTGTAGCTGCCAGTCTAGTCTTCACGACAAGTACAAAAATTTGTCATAGTATTTACAAATACACTATTTTTTAAGAAGGTTGAAATAGGAAAAAAAACACGAAAACTTTAAATGGCTTTTTCTCCCCTTAAACGTGCAAATTCGGCGTTTTAACGATTTAATTTAAAGGCTTGGTAGATCTCTAGCTTTGACCGTTCACTATGCCCACAATTTCTATCCGATTGTCAAAATTTTGGTCTCATTTTGTAGCTGCCAGTCTATTCTTCACGACAAGTATAAATTTGTCATAGTATTTACAAATACACTATTTTTTATGAAGGTTGAAATAGGAAAAAAACACGAAAACTTTAAATGGCTTTTTCTCCCCTTAAACGTGCGAATTCGGCGTTTTTACGATTTAATTTAAAGGCTTGGTAGATCTCTAGCTTTGACCGTTCACTGTGCCCACAATTTCTATCCAATTGTCAAAATTTTGGTCTCATTTTGTAGCTGCCAGTCTATTCTTCACGACAAGTATAAATTTGTCATAGTATTTACAAATACACAATTTTTATGAAGGTTGAAATAGGGAAAAAAACACGAAAACTTTAAATGGCTTTTTCTCCCCTTAAACGTGCGAATTCGGCGTTTTTACGATTTAATTTAAAGGCTTGGTAGATCTCTAGCTTTGACAAATTACAAATTTGTCATAGTATTTACAAATACACTATTTTTATGAAGGTTGAAATAGGAAAAAAAACACCAAAACTTTAAATGGCTTTTTCTCCCCTTAAACGTGCGAATTCGGCGTTTTTACGATTTAATTTAAAGGCTTGGTAGATCTCTAGCTTTGACCGTTCACTGTGCCCACAATTTCTATCCGATTGTCAAAATTTTGGTCTCATTTTGTAGCTGCCAGTCTATTCTTCACGACAAAGACAAATTTGTCATAGTATTTACAAAAACACTATTTTTTATGAAGGTTGAATTAGGAAAAAAATCACGAAAACTTTAAATGGCTTTTTCTCCCCTTAAACGTGCGAATTCGGCGTTTTTTACGAATTAATTTAAAGGCTTGGTAGATCTCTAGCTTTGACCGTTCACTGTGCCCACAATTTCTATCCGATTTTCAAAATTTTGGTCTCATTTTGTAGCTGCCAGTCTATTCTTTACGACAAGTACAAATTTGTCATAGTATTTACAAATACACTATTTTTTAAGAAGGTTGAAATAGGAAAAAAAACGCGAAAACTTTAAATGGCTTTTTCTCCCCTTAAACGTGCGAATTCGGCGTTTTTACGATTTAATTTAAAGGCTTGGTAGATCTCTAGCTTTGACCGTTTACTGTGCCCACAGTTTCTATCCAATTGTCAAAATTTTGGTTTCATTTTGTAGCTGCTAGTCTACTCTTCACGACAAGTACAAATTTGTCATATTATTCACAAAAACACTATTTTTTATGAAGGTTGAAATAGGAAAAAAAAACACGAAAACTTTAAATGGCTTTTTCTCCCTTAAACGTGCAAATTCGGCGTTTTTACGATTTAATTTAAAGGCTTGGTAGATCTCTAGCTTTGGCCGTTCACTGTGCCCACAATTTCTATCCGATTGTCAAAATTTTGGTCTCATTTTGTAGCTGCCAGTCTATTCTTCACGACAAGTACAAATTTGTCATAGTATTTACAAATACACTATTTTTTATGAAGGTTGAAATAGGAAAAAAAACACGAAAACTTTAAATGGCTTTTTCTCCCCTTAAACGTGCGAATTCGGCGTTTTTACGATTTAATTTAAAGGCTTGGTAGATCTCTAGCTTTGACCGTTCACTGTGCCCACAATTTCCATCCGATTGTCAAAATTTTGGTCTCATTTTGTAGCTGCCAGTCTATTCTTCACGACAAGTACAAATTTGTCATAGCATTTACAAATACACTATTTTTTATGAAGGTTGAAATAGGAAAAAAAACACGAAAACTTTAAATGGCTTTTTCTCCCCTTAAACGTGCGAATTCGGCGTTTTTACGATTTAATTTAAAGGCTTGGTAGATCTCTAGCTTTGACCGTTCACTGTGCCCACAATTTCTATCCGATTGTCAAAATTTTGGTCTCATTTTGTAGCTGCCAGTCTATTCTTCACGACAAGTACAAATTTGTCATAGTATTTACAAATACACTATTTTTTATGAAGGTTGAAATAGGAAAAAAAACACGAAAACTTTAAATGGCTTTTTCTCCCCTTAAACGTGCGAATTCGGCGTTTTTACGAATTAATTTAAAGGCTTGGTAGATCTCTTGCTTTGACCGTTCACTGTGCCCACAATTTCTATCCGATTGTCAAAATTTTGGTCTCATTTTGTAGCTGCCAGTCTATTCTTCACGACAAGTACAAATTTGTCATAGTATTTACAAATACACTATTTTTTATGAAGGTTGAAATAGGAAAAAAAACACGAAAACTTTAAATGGCTTTTTCTCCCCTTAAACGTGCGAATTCGGCGTTTTTACGATTTAATTTAAAGGCTTGGTAGATCTCTAGCTTTGACCGTTCACTGTGCCCACAATTTCTATCCGATTGTCAAAATTTTTGGTCTCATTTTGTAGCTGCCAGTCTATTCTTCACGACAAGTACAAATTTGTCATAGTATTTACAAATACACTATTTTTTATGAAGGTTGAAATAGGAAAAAAAACACGAAAACTTTAAATGGCTTTTTCTCCCCTTAAACGTGCGAATTCGGCGTTTTAACGATTTAATTTAAAGGCTTGGTAGATCTCTAGCTTTGACCGTTCACTGTGCCCACAATTTCTATCCGATTGTCAAAATTTTGGTCTCATTTTGTAGCTGCCAGTCTATTCTTCACGACAAGTACAAATTTGTCATAGTATTTACAAATACACTATTTTTTATGAAGGTTGAAATAGGAAAAAAAAACGAAAACTTTAAATGGCTTTTTCTCCCCTTAAACGTGCGAATTCGGCGTTTTTACGATTTAATTTAAAGGCTTGGTAGACCTCTAGCTTTGACCGTTCACTGTGCCCACAATTTCTATCCGATTGTCAAAATTTTGGTCTCATTTTGTAGCTGCCATACTATTCTTTATGACAAGTACAAATTTGTCATAGCACCTACAAATACACTATTTTTTATGAAGGTTGAAATAGGAAAAAAAACACGAAAACTTTACATGGCCTTTTCTCCCCTTAAACGTGCGAATTCGGCGTTTTTACGATTTAATTTAAAGGCTTGGTAGATCTCTTGCTTTGACCGTTCACTGTGCCCACAATTTCTATCCGATTGTCAAAATTTTGGCCTCATTTTGTAGCTGCCAGTCTATTCTTCACGACAAGTACAAATTTGCCATAGTATTTACAAATACACTATTTTTTATGAAGGTTGAAATAGGAAAAAAAACACGAAAACTTTAAATGGCTTTTTCTCCCCTTAAACGTGCGAGTTCGGCGTTTTTACAATTTAATTTAAAGGCTTGGTAGATCTCTAGCTTTGACCGTTCACTGTGCCCACAATTTCTATCTGATTGTCAAAATTTTGGTCTCATTTTGTAGCTGCCAGTCTATTCTTCACGACAAGTACAAATTTGTCATAGTATTTACAAATACACTATTTTTTATGAAGGTTCAAATAAGAAAAAAAACACGAAAACTTTAAGTGGTTTTTTCTCCCCTAAAACGTGCGAATTCGGCGTTTTTAAGATTTAATTTAAAGGTTTGGTAGATCTCTAGATTTGACCGTTCACCGTGCCCACAATTTCTATCCGATTGTCAAAATTTTGGTCTCATTTTGTAGCTGCCAGTCTATTCCTCACGACACGTACAAATTTGTCATAGTATTTACAAATACACTATTTTTTATGAAGGTTGAAATAGGAAAAAAAACACGAAAACTTTAAATGGCTTTTTCTCCCCTTAAACGTGCGAATTCGGCGTTTTTACGAATTAATTTAAAGGCTTGGTAGATCTCTAGCTTTGACCGTTCACTGTGACCACAAATTCTATCCGATTGTCAAAATTTTGGTCTCATTTTGTAGCTGCCAGTCTATTCTTCACGACAAGTACAAATTTGTCATAGTATTTACAAATACACTATTTTTTATGAAGGTTGAAATAGGAAAAAAAACACGAAAACTTTAAATGGCTTTTTCTCCCCTTAAACGTGCGAATTCGGTGTTTTTACGATTTAATTTAAAGGCTTGGTAGATCTCTAGCTTTGACCGTTCACTGTGCCTACAATTTCTATCCGATTGTCAAAATTTTTGGTCTCATTTTGTAGCTGCCAGTCTATTCTTCACGACAAGTACAAATTTGTCATAGTATTTACAAATACACTATTTTTTATGAAGGTTGAAATAGGAAAAAATAAACACGAAAACTTTAAATGGCTTTTTCTCCCCTTAAACGTGCGAATTCGGCGTTTTTACGATTTAATTTAAAGGCTTGGTAGATCTCTAGCTTTGACCGTTCACTATGCCCACAATTTCTATCCGATTGTCAAAATTTTGGTCGCATTTTGTAGCTGCCAGTCTATTCTTCACGACAAGTACAAATTTGCCATAGTATTTACAAATACACTATTTTTTATGAAGGTTGAAATAGGAAAAAAAAACGAAAACTTTAAATGGCTTTTTCTCCCCTTAAACATGCGAATTCGGCGTTTTTACGATTTAATTTAAAGGCTTGGTAGATCTCTAGCTTTGACCGTTTACTGTGCCCACAATTTCTATCCGATTGTCAAAACTTTGGTCTCATTTTGTAGCTGCCAGTCTACTCTTCACGACAAGTACAAATTTGTCATAGTATTTACAAATACACTATTTTTTATGAAGGTTGAAATAGGAAAAAAAACACGAAAACTTTAAATGGCTTTTTCTCCCCTTAAACGTGCGAATTCGGCGTTTTTACGAATTAATTTAAAGGCTTGGTAGATCTCTAGCTTTGACCGTTCACTGTGCCCACAATTTCTATCCGATTGTCAAAATTTTGGTCTCATTTTGTAGCTGCCAGTCTATTCTTTACGACAAGTACGAATTTGTCATAGCATTTACAAATACACTATTTTTTATGAAGGTTGAAATAGGAAAAAAAACACGAAAACTTTAAATGGCTTTTTCTCCCCTTAAACGTGCGAATTCGGCGTTTTTACGATTTAATTTAAAGGCTTGGTAGATCTCTAGCTTTGACCGTTCACTGTGCCCACAATTTCTATCCGATTGTCAAAATTTTGGCCTCATTTTGTAGCTGCCAGTCTATTCTTCACGACAAGTACAAATTTGTCATAGTATTTACAAATACACTATTTTTTATGAAGGTTGAAATAGGAAAAAAAACACGAAAACTTTAAATGGCTTTTTCTCCCCTTAAACGTGCGAATTTGGCGTTTTTGCAATTTAATTTAAAGGCTTGGTAGATCTCTAGCTTTGACCGTTCAGTATGCCCACTATTTCTATCCGATTGTCAAAATTTTGGTCTCATTTTGTAGCTGCCAGTCTATTCTTCACGACAAGTACAAATTCGTCATAGTATTTACAAATACACTATTTTTTATGAAGGTTGAAATAGGAAAAAAAACACGAAAACTTTAAATGGCTTTTTCTCCCCTTAAACGTGCGAATTCGGCGTTTTTACGATTTAATTTAAAGGCTTGGTAGATCTCTAGCTTTGACCGTTCACTGTGCCCACAATTTCTATCCAATTGTCAAAACTTTGGTCTCATTTTGTAGCTGCCAGTCTATTCTTCACGACAAGTACAAATTTGTCATAGTATTTACAAATACACTATTTTTTATGAAGGTTGAAATAGGAAAAAAAACACGAAAACTTTAAATGGCTTTTTCTCCCCTTAAACGTGCGAATTCGGCGTTTTTACGATTTAATTTAAAGGCTTGGTAGATCTCTAGCTTTGACCGTTCACTGTGCCCACAATTTCTATCCGATTGTCAAAATTTTGGTCTCATTTTGTAGCTGCCAGTCTATTCTTCACGACAAGTACAAATTTGTCATAGTATTTACAAATACACTATTTTTTATGAAGGTTGAAATAGGAAAAAAAACACGAAAACTTTAAATGGCTTTTTCTCCCCTTAAACGTGCGAATTCGGCGTTTTTACGATTTAATTTAAAGGCTTGGTAGATCTCTAGCTTTGACCGTTCCCTGTGCCCACAATTTCTATCCGATTGTCAAAATTTTGGTCTCATTTTGTAGCTGCCAGTCTATTTTTCACGACAGGTACAAATTTGTCATAGTATTTACAAATACACTATTTTTTATGAAGGTTGAAATAGGAAAAAAAACACGAAAACTTTAAATGGCTTTTTCTCCCCTTAAACGTGCGAATTCGGCGTTTTTATCGATTTAATTTAAAGGCTTGGTAGATCTCTAGCTTTGACCGTTCACTGTGCCCACAATTTCTATCCGATTGTCAAAATTTTGGTCTCAGTTTGTAGCTGCCAGTCTATTCTTCACGACAAGTACAAATTTGTCATAGTATTTACAAATACACTATTTTTTATGAAGGTTGAAATAGGAAAAAAAAACACGAAAACTTTAAATGGCTTTTTCTCCCCTTAAACGTGCGAATTCGGCGTTTTTACGATTTAATTTAAAGGCTTGGTAGATCTCTAGCTTTGACCGTTTACTGTGCCCACAATTTCTATCCGATTGTCAAAATTTTGGTCTCATTTTGTAGCTGCCAGTCTATTCTTCACGACAAGTACAAATTTGTCATAGTATTTACAAATACACTATTTTTTATGAAGGTTGAAATAGGAAAAAAAACACGAAAACTTTAAATGGCTTTTTCTCCCCTAAAACGTGCGAATTCGGCGTTTTTACGATTTAATTTAAAGGTTTGGTAGATCTCTAGCTTTGACCGTTCACTGTGCCCACAATTTCTATCCGATTATCAAAATTTTGGTCTCATTTTGTAGCTGCTAGTCTATTCTTCACGACAAGTACAAATTTGTCATAGTATTTACAAATACACTAGTTTTTATGAAGGTTGAAATAGGAAAAAAAACACGAAAACTTTAAATGGCTTTTTCTCCCCTTAAACGTGCGAATTCGGCGTTTTTACGATTTAATTTAAAGGCTTGGTAGATCTCTAGCTTTCACCGTTCACTATTCCCACAATTTCTATCCGATTGTCAAAATTTTGGTCTCATTTTGTAGCTGCCAGTCTATTCTTCACGACAAATACAAATTTGTCATAGTATTTACAAATACACTATTTTTTATGAAGGTTGAAATAGGAAAAAAAAACACGAAAACTTTAAATGGCTTTTTCTCCCCTTAAACGTGCGAATTCGGCGTTTTTACGATTTAATTTAAAGGCTTGGTAGATCTCTAGCTTTGACCGTTCACTGTGACCACAATTTCTATCCGATTGTCAAAATTTTGGCCTCATTTTGTAGCTGCCAGTCTATTCTTCACGACAAGTACAAATTTGTCATAGTATTTACAAATACACTATTTTGTATGAAGGTTGAAATAGGAAAAAAAACATGAAAACTTTAAATGGCTTTTTCTCCCCTTAAACGTGCGAATTCGGCGTTTTTACGATTTAATTTAAAGGCTTGGTAGATCTCTAGCTTTGACCGTTCACTGTGCCCACAATTTCTATCCGATTGTCAAAATTTTGGTCTCATTTTGTAGCTGCCAGTCTATTCTTCACGACAAGTACAAATTTGTCATAGTATTTACAAATACACTATTTTTTATGAAGGTTGAAATAGGAAAAAAAACACGAAAACTTTAAATGGCTTTTTCTCCCCTAAAACGTGCGAATTCGGCGTTTTTACGATTTAATTTAAAGGTTTGGTAGATCTCTAGCTTTGACCGTTCACTGTGCCCACAATTTCTATCCGATTGTCAAAATTTTGGTCTCATTTTGTAGCTGCCAGTCTATTTTTCACGACAGGTACAAATTTGTCATAGTATTTACAAATACACTATTTTTTATGAAGGTTGAAATAGGAAAAAAAACACGAGAACTTTAAATGGCTTTTTCTCCCCTTAAATGTGCGAATTCGGCGTTTTTAACGATTTAATTTAAAGGCTTGGTAGATCTCTAGCTTTGACCGTTCACTGTGCCCACAATTTCTATCCGATTGTCAAAATTTTGGTCTCATTTTGTAGCTGCCAGTCTATTCTTCACGACAAATACAAATTTGTCATAGTATTTACAAATACACTATTTTTTATGAAGGTTGAAATAGGAAAAAAAACACGAAAACTTTAAATGGCTTTTTCTCCCCTTAAACGTGCGAATTCGGCGTTTTTACGATTTAATTTAAAGGCTTGGTAGATCTCTAGCTTTGACCGTTCACTGTGCCCACAATTTCTATCCGATTGTCAAAATTTTGGTCTCATTTTGTAGCTGCCAGTCTATTCTTCACGACAAGTACAAATTTGTCATAGTATTTACAAAAACACTATTTTTTATGAAGGTTGAAATACGAAAAAAAACACGAAAACTTTAAATGGCTTTTTCTCCCCTTAAACGTGCAAATTCAGCGTTTTTACGATTTAATTTAAAGGCTTGGTAGATCTCTAGCTTTGACCGTTCACTGTGCCCACAATTTCTATCCGATTGTCAAAATTTTGGTCTCATTTTGTAGCTGCCAGTCTATTCTTCACGACAAGTACAAATTTGTCATAGTATTTACAAATACACTATTTTTTATGAAGGTTGAAATAGGAAAAAAAACACGAAAACTGTAAATGGCTTTTTCTCCCCTTAAACGTGCGAATTCGGCGTTTTTACGAATTAATTTAAAGGCTTGGTAGATCTCTAGCTTTGACCGTTCACTGTGCCCACAATTTCTATCCGATTGTCAAAATTTTGGTCTCATTTTGTAGCTGCCAGTCTATTCTTCACGACAAGCACAAATTTGTCATAGTATTTACAAATACACTATTTTTTATGAAGGTTGAAATAGGAAAAAAAGCACGAAAACTTTAAATGGCTTTTTCTCCCCTAAAACGTGCGAATTCGGCGTTTTTACGATTTAATTTAAAGGTTTGGTAGATCTCTAGCTTTGACCGTTCACTGTGCCCACAATTTCTATCCGATTATCAAAATTTTGGTCTCATTTTGTAGCTTCTAGTCTATTCTTCAGGACAAGTACAAATTTGTCATAGTATTTACAAATACACTATATTTTATGAAGGTCCAAATAAGAAAAAAAACACGAAAACTTTAAATGGCTTTTTCTCCCCTTAAACGTGCGAATTCGGCGTTTTTACGATTTAATTTAAAGGCTTGGTAGATCTCTAGCTTTGACCGTTCACTGTGCCCACAATTACTATCCGATTGTCAAAATTTTGGTCTCATTTTGTAGCTGCCAGTCTATTCTTCACGACAAATACAAATTTGTCATAGTATTTACAAATACACTATTTTTATGAAGGTTGAAATACGAAAAAAAACACGAAAACTTTAAATGGCTTTTTCTCCCCTTGAACGTGCGAATTCGGCGTTTTTACGATTTAATTTAAAGGTTTGGTAGATCTCTAGCTTTGACCGTTCACTGTGCCCACAATTTCTATCCGATTGTCAAAATTTTGGTCTCATTTTGTAGCTGCCAGTCTATTCTTCACGACAAGTACAAATTTGTCATAGTATTTACAAATACACTATTTTTCATGAAGGTTGAAATAGGAAAAAAAACACGAAAACTTTAAATGGCTTTTTCTCCCCTTAAACGTGCGAATTCGGCGTGGTAGATCTCTAGCTTTGACCGTTCACTGTGCCCACAATTTCTATCCGATTGTCAAAATTTTGGTCTCATTTTGTAGCTGCCAGCCTACTCTTCACGACAAGTACAAATTTGTCATAGTATTTACAAATACACTATTTTTTATGAAGGTTGAAATAGGAAAAAAAACACGAAAACTTTAAATGGCTTTTTCTCCCCTTAAACGTGCGAATTCGGCGTTTTTACGATTTAATTTAAAGGCTTGGTAGATCTCTAGCTTTGACCGTTCACTGTGCCCACAATTTCTATCCGATTGTCAAAATTTTGGTCTCATTTTGTAGCTGCCAGTCTATTCTTCACGACAAGTACAAATTTGTCATAGTATTTACAAATACACTATTTTTTTATGAAGGTTGAAATAGGAAAAAAACACGAAAACTTTAAATGGCTTTTTCTCCCCTTAAACGTGCGAATTCGGCGTTTTTACGAATTAATTTAAAGGCTTGGTAGATCTCTAGCTTTGACCGTTCACTGTGCCCACAATTTCTATCCGATTGTCAAAATTGTGGTCTCATTTTGTAGCTGCCAGTCTATTCTTCACGACAAGTACAAATTTGTCATAGTATTTACAAATGCACTATTTTTTATGAAGGTTGAAATAGGAAAAAAAACACCAAAACTTTAAATGGCTTTTTCTCCCCTTAATCGTGCGAATTCGGCGTTTTTACGATTTAATTTAAAGGCCTGGTAGATCTCTAGCTTTGACCGTTCACTGTACCCACAATTTCTATCCGATTGTCAAAATTTTGGTCTCATTTTGTAGCTGCCAGTCTATTCTTCACGACAAGTACAAATTTGTCATAGTATTTACAAATACACTATTTTTTATGAAGGTTGAAATAGGAAAAAAAAACACGAAAACTTTAAATGGCATTTTCTCCCCTTAAACGTGCGAATTCGGCGTTTTTACGATTTAATTTAAAGGCTTGGTAGATCTCTAGCTTTGACCGTTCACTGTGCCCACAATTTCTATCCGGTTGTCAAAATTTTGGTCTCATTTTGTAGCTGCCAGTCTATTCTTCACGACAAGTACAAATTTGTCATAGTTTTTACAAATACACTATTTTTCATCAAGGTTGAAATAGGAAAAAAAAAACACGAAAACTTTAAATGGCTTTTTCTCCCCTTAAACGTGCGAATTCGGCGTTTTTACGATTTAATTTAAAGGCTTGGTAGATCTCTAGCTTTGACCGTTCACTGTGCCCACAATTTCTATCCGATTGTCAAAATTTTGGTCTCATTTTGTAGCTGCCAGTCTATTCTTTACGACAAGTACAAATTTGTCATAGTATTTACAAATACACTATTTTTTATGAAGGTTGAAATAGGAAAAAAACACGAAAACTTTAAATGGCTTTTTCTCCCCTTAAACGTGCAAATTCGGCGTTTTTACGAATTAATTTAAAGGCTTGGTAGATCTCTAGCTTTGACCGTTCACTGTGCCCACAATTCCTATCCGATTGTCAAAATTTTGGTCTCATTTTGTAGCTGCCAGTCTATTCTTCACGACAAGTACAAATTTGTCATAGTATTTACAAATACACTATTTTTTATGAAGGTTGAAATAGGAAAAAAAACACGAAAACTTTAAATGGATTTTTCTCCCCTTAAACGTGCGAAATTGGCGTTTTTACGAATTAATTTAAAGGCTTGGTAGATCTCTAGCTTTGACCGTTCACTGTGCCCACAATTTCTATCCGATTGTCAAAATTTTGGTCTCATTTTGTAGCTGCCAGTCTATTCTTCACGACAAATACAAATTTGTCATAGTATTTACAAATACACTATTTTTTATGAAGGTTGAAATAGGAAAAAAACACGAAAACCTTAAATGGCTTTTTCTCCCCTTCAACGTGCGGATTCGGCGTTTTTACGATTTAATTTAAAGGCTTGGTAGATCTCTAGCTTTGACCGTTCACTGTGTTACACAATTTCTATCCGATTGTCAAAATTTTGGTCTCATTTTGTAGCTGCCAGTCTATTCTTCACGACAAGTACAAATTTGTCATAGTATTTACAAATACACTATTTTTTATGAAGGTTGAAATAGGAAAAAAAACGCGAAAACTTTAAATGGCTTTTTCTCCCCTTAAACGTGCGAATTCGGCGTTTTTACGATTTAATTTAAAGGCTTGGTAGATCTCTAGCTTTGACCGTACACTGTGCCCACAATTTCTATCCGATTGTCAAAATTTTGGTCTCATTTTGTAGCAGCCAGTCTATTCTTCACGACAAGTACAAATTTGTCATAGTATTTACAAATACACTATTTTTTATGAAGGTTGAAATAGGAAAAAAAACACGAAAACTTTAAATGGCTTTTTCTCCCCTTAAACGTGCAAATTCGGCGTTTTTACGATTTAATTTAAAGGCTTGGTAGCTCTCTAGCTTTGACCGTTTACTGTGCCCACAATTTCTATCCAATTGTCAAGATTTTGGTCTCATTTTTTAGCTGCCAGTCTATTCTTCACGACAAGTACAAATTTGTCATAGTATTTACAAATACACTATTTTTTATGAAGGTTGAAATAGGAAAAAAAACACGAAAACTTTAAATGGCTTTTTCTCCCCTTAAACGTGCGAATTCGGCGTTTTTACGATTTAATTTAAAGGCTTGGTAGATCTCTAGCTTTGACCGTTCACTGTGCCCACAATTTCTATCCGATTGTCAAAATTTTGGTCTCATTTTGTAGCTGCCAGTCTATTCTTCACGACAAGTACAAATTTGTCATAGTATTTACAAATACACTATTCCTTATGAAGGTTGAAATAGGAAAAAAAACACGAAAACTTTAAATGGCTTTTTCTCCCCTTAAACGTGCGAATTCGGCGTTTTTACGATTTAATTTAAAGGCTTGGTAGATCTCTAGCTTTGACCGTTCACTGTGCCCACAATTTCTATCCGATTGTCAAAATGTTGGTCTCATTTTGTAGCTGCCAGTCTATTCTTCACGACAAGTACAAATTTGTCATAGTATTTACAAATACACTATTTTTTATGAAGGTTGAAATAGGAAAAAAAACACGAAAACTTTAAATGGCTTTTTCTCCCCTTAAACGTGCGAATTCGGCGTTTTTACGATTTAATTTAAAGGCTTGGTAGATCTCTAGCTTTGACCGTTCACTGTGCCCACAATTTCTATCCGATTGTCAAAATTTTGGTCTCATTTTGTAGCTGCCAGTCTATTCTTCACGACAAGTACAAATTTGTCATAGTATTTACAAATACACTATTTTTTTATGAAGGTTGAAATAGGAAAAAAACACGAAAACTTTAAATGGCTTTTTCTCCCCTGAAACGTGCGAATTCGGCGTTTTTACGAATTAATTTAAAGGCTTGGTAGATCTCTAGCTTTGACCGTTCACTGTGCCCACAATTTCTATCCGATTGTCAAAATTGTGGTCTCATTTTGTAGCTGCCAGTCTATTCTTCACGACAAGTACAAATTTGTCATAGTATTTACAAATGCACTATTTTTTATGAAGGTTGAAATAGGAAAAAAAACACCAAAACTTTAAATGGCTTTTTCTCCCCTTAATCGTGCGAATTCGGCGTTTTTACGATTTAATTTAAAGGCCTGGTAGATCTCTAGCTTTGACCGTTCACTGTACCCACAATTTCTATCCGATTGTCAAAATTTTGGTCTCATTTTGTAGCTGCCAGTCTATTCTTCACGACAAGTACAAATTTGTCATAGTATTTACAAATACACTATTTTTTATGAAGGTTGAAATAGGAAAAAAAAACACGAAAACTTTAAATGGCATTTTCTCCCCTTAAACGTGCGAATTCGGCGTTTTTACGATTTAATTTAAAGGCTTGGTAGATCTCTAGCTTTGACCGTTCACTGTGCCCACAATTTCTATCCGGTTGTCAAAATTTTGGTCTCATTTTGTAGCTGCCAGTCTATTCTTCACGACAAGTACAAATTTGTCATAGTTTTTACAAATACACTATTTTTCATCAAGGTTGAAATAGGAAAAAAAAAACACGAAAACTTTAAATGGCTTTTTCTCCCCTTAAACGTGCGAATTCGGCGTTTTTACGATTTAATTTAAAGGCTTGGTAGATCTCTAGCTTTGACCGTTCACTGTGCCCACAATTTCTATCCGATTGTCAAAATTTTGGTCTCATTTTGTAGCTGCCAGTCTATTCTTTACGACAAGTACAAATTTGTCATAGTATTTACAAATACACTTTTTTTTATGAAGGTTGAAATAGGAAAAAAACACGAAAACTTTAAATGGCTTTTTCTCCCCTTAAACGTGCAAATTCGGCGTTTTTACGAATTAATTTAAAGGCTTGGTAGATCTCTAGCTTTGACCGTTCACAGTGCCCACAATTCCTATCCGATTGTCAAAATTTTGGTCTCATTTTGTAGCTGCCAGTCTATTCTTCACGACAAGTACAAATTTGTCATAGTATTTACAAATACACTATTTTTTATGAAGGTTGAAATAGGAAAAAAAACACGAAAACTTTAAATGGATTTTTCTCCCCTTAAACGTGCGAAATCGGCGTTTTTACGAATTAATTTAAAGGCTTGGTAGATCTCTAGCTTTGACCGTTCACTGTGCCCACAATTTCTATCCGATTGTCAAAATTTTGGTCTCATTTTGTAGCTGCCAGTCTATTCTTCACGACAAATACAAATTTGTCATAGTATTTACAAATACACTATTTTTTATGAAGGTTGAAATAGGAAAAAAACACGAAAACCTTAAATGGCTTTTTCTCCCCTTCAACGTGCGGATTCGGCGTTTTTACGATTTAATTTAAAGGCTTGGTAGATCTCTAGCTTTGACCGTTCACTGTGTTACACAATTTCTATCCGATTGTCAAAATTTTGGTCTCATTTTGTAGCTGCCAGTCTATTCTTCACGACAAGTACAAATTTGTCATAGTATTTACAAATACACTATTTTTTATGAAGGTTGAAATAGGAAAAAAAACGCGAAAACTTTAAATGGCTTTTTCTCCCCTTAAACGTGCGAATTCGGCGTTTTTACGATTTAATTTAAAGGCTTGGTAGATCTCTAGCTTTGACCGTACACTGTGCCCACAATTTCTATCCGATTGTCAAAATTTTGGTCTCATTTTGTAGCAGCCAGTCTATTCTTCACGACAAGTACAAATTTGTCATAGTATTTACAAATACACTATTTTTTATGAAGGTTGAAATAGGAAAAAAAACACGAAAACTTTAAATGGCTTTTTCTCCCCTTAAACGTGCAAATTCGGCGTTTTTACGATTTAATTTAAAGGCTTGGTAGATCTCTAGCTTTGACCGTTTACTGTGCCCACAATTTCTATCCAATTGTCAAGATTTTGGTCTCATTTTTTAGCTGCCAGTCTATTCTTCACGACAAGTACAAATTTGTCATAGTATTTACAAATACACTATTTTTTATGAAGGTTGAAATAGGAAAAAAAACACGAAAACTTTAAATGGCTTTTTCTCCCCTTAAACGTGCGAATTCGGCGTTTTTACGATTTAATTTAAAGGCTTGGTAGATCTCTAGCTTTGACCGTTCACTGTGCCCACAATTTCTATCCGATTGTCAAAATTTTGGTCTCATTTTGTAGCTGCCAGTCTATTCTTCACGACAAGTACAAATTTGTCATAGTATTTACAAATACACTATTCCTTATGAAGGTTGAAATAGGAAAAAAAACACGAAAACTTTAAATGGCTTTTTCTCCCCTTAAACGTGCGAATTCGGCGTTTTTACGATTTAATTTAAAGGCTTGGTAGATCTCTAGCTTTGACCGTTCACTGTGCCCACAATTTCTATCCGATTGTCAAAATGTTGGTCTCATTTTGTAGCTGCCAGTCTATTCTTCACGACAAGTACAAATTTGTCATAGTATTTACAAATACACTATTTTTTATGAAGGTTGAAATAGGAAAAAAAACACGAAAACTTTAAATGGCTTTTTCTCCCCTTAAGCGTGCGAATTCGGCGTTTTTACGATTTAATTTAAAGGCTTGGTAGACCTTTAGCGATGACCGTTCACTGTGCCCACAATTTCTATCCGATTGTCAAAATTTTGGTCTCATTTTGTAGCTGCCAGTCTATTCTTCACGAAAAATTCAAATTTGTCATAGTATTTACAAATACACTATTTTTTATGAAGGTTGAAATAGGAAAAATAAACGCGAAAACTTTAAATGGCTTTTTCTCCCCTTAAACGTGCGAATTCGGCGTTTTTACGATTTAATTTAAAGGCTTGGTAGATCTCTAGCTTTGACCGTTCACTGTGCCCACAATTTCTATCCGCTTGTCAAAATTTTGGTCTCATTTTGTAGCTGCCAGTCTATTCTTCACGACAAGTACAAATTTGTCATAGTTTTTACAAATACACTATTTTTTATGAAGGTTGAAATAGGAAAAAAAACACGAAAACTTTAAATGGCTTTTTCTCCCCTTAAACGTGCGAATTCGGCGTTTTTACGATTTAATTTAAAGGCTTGGTAGATCTCTAGCTTTGACCGTTCACTGTGCCCACAATTTCTATCCGATTGTCAAAATTTTGGTCTCATTTTGTAGCTGCCAGTCTATTCTTCACGACAAGTACAAATTTGTAATAGTATTTACAAATACACTTTTTTTTATGAAGGTTGAAATAGGAAAAAAAACACGAAAACTTTAAATGGCTTTTTCTCCCCTTAAACGTGCGAATTCGGCGTTTTTACGAATTAATTTCAAGGCTTGGTAGATCTCTAGCTTTGACCGTTCACTGTGCCCACAATTTCTATCCGATTGTCAAAATGTTGGTCTCATTTTGTAGCTGCCAGTCTATTCTTCACGACAAGCACAAATTTGTCATAGTATTTACAAATACACTATTTTTTATGAAGGTTGAAATAGGAAAAAAAAACACCAAAACTTTAAATGGCTTTTTCTCCCCTAAAACGCGCGAATTCGGCGTTTTTACGATTTAATTTAAAGGCTTGGTAGATCTCCAGCTTTGACCGTTCACTGTGCCCACAATTTCTATCCGATTGTCAAAATTTTGGTCTCATTTTGTAGCTGCCAGTCTATTCTTCACGACAAATACAAATTTGTCATAGTATTTACAAACACACTATTTTTTATGAAGGTTGAAATAGGAAAAAAAACACGAAAACTTTAAATGGCTTTTTCTCCCCTTAAACGTGCGAATTCGGCGTTTTTACGATTTAATTTAAAGGCTTGGTAGATCTCTAGCTTTGACCGTTCACTGTGCCCACAATTTCTATCCGGTTGTCAAAATTTTGGTCTCATTTTGTAGCTGCCAGTCTATTCTTTACGACAAGTACAAATTTGTCATAGTTTTTACAAATACACTATTTTTCATGAAGGTTGAAATAGGAAAAAAAAAAACACGAAAACTTTAAATGGCTTTTTCTCCCCTTAAACGTGCGAATTCGGCGTTTTTACGATTTAATTTAAAGGCCTGGTAGATCTCTAGCTTTGATCGTTCACTGTGCCCACAATTTCTATCCGATTGTCAAAATTTTGGTCTCATTTTGTAGCTGCCAGTCTATTCTTCACGACAAGTACAAATTTGTTATAGTCTTTACAAATACACTATTTTTTATGAAGGTTGAAATAGGAAAAAAAAACACGAAAACTTTAAATGGCTTTTTCTCCCCTTGAACGTGCAAATTCCGCGTTTTTACGATTTAATTTAAAGGCTTGGTAGACCTCTAGCTTTGACCGTTCACTGTGCCCACAACTTCTATCCGATTGTCAAAATTTTGGTCTCATTTTGTAGCTGCCAGTCTATTCTTCACGACAAGTACAAATTTTTTATAGTATTTACAAATACACTATTTTTTATGAAGGTTGAAATAGGAAAAAAAACACGAAAACTTTAGATGGCTTTTTCTCCCCTTAAGCGTGCGAATTCGGCGTTTTTACGATTTAATTTAAAGGCTTGGTAGATCTCTAGCTTTGACCGTTCACTGTGCCCACAATTTCTATCCGATTGTCAAAATTTTGGTCTCATTTTGTAGCTGCCAGTCTATTCTTCACGACAAGTACAAATTTGTCATAGTATTTACAAATACACTATTTTTTATGAAGGTTGAAATAGGAAAAAAAGCACCATAACTTTAAATGGCTTTTTCTCCCCTTAAACGTGCGAATTTGGCGTTTTTACGAATTAATTTAAAGGCTTGGTAGATCTCTAGCTTTGACCGTTCACTGTGCCCACAATTTCTATCCGATTGTCAAAATTTTGGTCTCATTTTGTAGCTGCCAGTCTATTCTTCACGACAAGTACAAATTTGTCATAGTATTTACAAATACACTATTTTTTATGAAGGTTGAAATAGGAAAAAAAACACGAAAACTTTAAATGGCTTTTTCTCCCCTTAAACGTGCGAATTCGGCGTTTTTACGATTTAATTTAAAGGCCTGGTAGATCTCTAGCTTTGATCGTTCACTGTGCCCACAATTTCTATCCGATTATCAAAATTTTGGTCTCATTTTGTAGCTGCCAGTCTATTCTTCACGACAAGTGCAAATTTGTCATAGTATTTACAAATACACTATTTTTTATGAAGGTTGAAATAGGAAAAAAAACACGAAAACTTTAAATGGCTTTTTCTCCCCTTAAACGTGCGAATTCGGCGTTTTTACGATTTAATTTAAAGGCTTGGTAGATCTCTAGCTTTGACCGTTCACTGTGCCCACAATTTCTATCCGATTGTCAAAATTTTGGTCTCATTTTGTAGCTGCCAGTCTATTCTTCACGACAAGTACAAATTTGTCATAGTATTTACAAATACACTATTTTTTATGAAGGTTGAAATAGAAAAAAAAACACCAAAACTTTAAATGGCTTTTTCTCCCCTTAAACGTGCGAATTCGGCGTTTTTACGATTTAATTTAAAGGCTTGGTAGATCTCTAGCTTTGACCGTTCACTGTGCCCACAATTTCTCTCCAGTTGTCAAAATTTTGGTCTCATTTTGTAGCTGCCAGTCTATTCTTCACGACAAGTACAAATTTGTCATAGTATTTACAAATACACTATTTTTTATGAAGGTTGAAATAGGAAAAAAAAACACGAAAGCTTTAAATGGCTTTTTCTCCCCTTAAACGTGCGAATTCGGCGTTTTTACGATTTAATTTAAAGGCTTGGTAGATCTTTAGCTTTGACCGTTCACTGTGCCCACAATTTCTATCCGATTGTCAAAAGTTTGGCCTCATTTTGTAGCTGCCTGTCTATTCTTAACGACAAGCACAAATTTGTCATAGTATTTACAAATACACTATTTTTTATGAAGGTTGAAATAGGAAAAAAAACACGAAAACTTTAAATGGCTTTTTCTCCCCTTAAACGTGCGAATTCAGCGTTTTTACGATTTAATTTAAAGGCTTGGTAGATCTCTAGCTTTGACCGTTCACTGTGCCCACAATTTCTATCCGATTGTCAAAATTTTGGTCTCATTTTGTAGCTGCCAGTCCATTCTTCACGACAAGTACAAATTTGTCATAGTATTTACAAATACACTATTTTTTATGAAGGTTGAAATAGGAAAAAAAACACGAAAACTTTAAATGGATTTTTCTCCCCTTAAACGTGCGAATTCGGCGTTTTTACGAATTAATTTAAAGGCTTGGTAGATCTCTAGCTTTGACCGTTCACTGTGCCCACAATTTCTATCCGATTGTCAAAATGTTGGTCTCATTTTGTAGCTGCCAGTCTATTCTTCACGACAAGTACAAATTTGTCATAGTATTTACAAATACACTATTTTTTATGAAGGTTGAAATAGGAAAAAAACACGAAAACCTTAAATGGCTTTTTCTCCCCTTCAACGTGCGGATTCGGCGTTTTTACGATTTAATTTAAAGGCTTGGTAGATCTCTAGCTTTGACCGTTCACTGTGCCCACAATTTCTATCCGATTGTCAAAATTTTGGTCTCATTTTGTAGCTGCCAGTCTATTCTCCACGACAAGTACAAATTTGTCATAGTATTTACAAATACACTATTTTTTATGAAGGTTGAAATAGGAAAAAAAACACGAAAACTTTAAATGGCTTTTTCTCCCCTTAAACGTGCGAATTCGGCGTTTTTACGATTTAATTTAAAGGCTTGGTAGATCTCTAGCTTTGACCGTTTACTGTGCCCACAATTTCTATCCGATTGTCAAAATTTTGGTCTCATTTTGTAGCTGCCAGTCTATTCTTCACGACAAGTACAAATTTTTTATAGTATTTACAAATACACTATTTTTTATGAAGGTTGAAATAGGAAAAAAAACACGAAAACTTTAAATGGCTCTTTCTCCCCTTAAACGTGCGAATTCGGCGTTTTTACGAATTAATTTAAAGGCTTGGTAGATCTCTAGCTTTGACCTTTCACTGTGCCCACAATTTCTATCCGATTGTCAAAATTTTGATCTCATTTTGTAGCTGCCAGTCTATTTTTCACGACAAGTACAAATTTGTCATAGTATTTACAAATACACTATTTTTTATGAAGGTTGAAATAGGAAAAAAAACACGAAAACTTTAAATGGCTTTTTCTCCCCTTAAACGTGCGAATTCGGCGTTTTTACGAATTAATTTAAAGGCTTGGTAGATCTCTAGCTTTGACCGTTCACTGTGCCCACAATTTCTATCCGATTGTCAAAATTTTGGTCTCATTTTGTAGCTGCCAGTCTATTCTTCACGACAAGTACAAATTTGTCATAGTATTTACAAATACACTATTTTTTATGAAGGTTGAAATAGGAAAAAAAAACACCAAAACTTTAAATGGCTTTTTCTCCCCTTAAGCGTGCGAATTCGGCGTTTTCACGATTTAATTTAAAGGCTTGGTAGATCTCTAGCTTTGACCGTTCACTGTGCCCACAATTTCTATCCGATTGTCAAAATTTTGATCTCATTTTGTAGCTGCCAGTCTATTCTTAACGACAAATACAAATTTGTCATAGTATTTACAAATACACTATTTTTTATGAAGGTTGAAATAGGAAAAAAAACACGAAAACTTTAAATGGCTTTTTCTCCCCTTAAACGTGCGAATTCGGCGTTTTTACGATTTAATTTAAAGGCTTGGTAGATCTCTAGCTTTGACCGTTCACTGTGCCCACAATTTCTATCCGATTGTCAAAATTTTGGTCTCATTTTGTAGCTGCCAGTCTATTCTTCACGACAAGTACAAATTTGTCATAGTATTTACAAAGTAACTATTTTTTATGAAGGTTGAAATAGGAAAAACAACACGAAAACTTTAAATGGCTTTTTCTCCCCTTAAACGTGCGAATTCGGCGTTTTTACGATTTAATTTAAAGGCTTGCTAAATCTCTAGCTTTGACCGTTCACTGTGCCCACAGTTTCTATCCGATTGTCAAAACTTTGGTCTCATTTTGTAGCTGCCAGTCTATTCTTCACGACAAGTACAAATTTGTCATAGTCTTTACAAATACACTATTTTTTATGAAGGTTGAAATAGGAAAAAAAAAACACGAAAACTTTAAATGGCTTTTTCTCCCCTTAAACGTGCGAATTCGGCGTTTTCAAGGATTTAATTTAAAGGCTTGGTAGATCTCTAGCTTTGACCGTTCACTGTGCCCACAATTTCTATCTGGTTGTCAAAATTTTGGTCTCATTTTGTAGCTGCCAGTCTATTCTTCACGACAAGTACAAATTTGTCATAGTTTTTACAAATACACTATTTTTTATGAAGGTTGAAATAGGAAAAAAAAAACACGAAAACTTTAAATGGCTTTTTCTCCCCTTAAACGTGCGAATTCGGCGTTTTTACGATTTAATTTAAAGGCTTGGTAGATCTCTAGCTTTGACCGTTCACTGTGCCCACAATTTCTATCCGATTGTCAAAATTTTGGTCTCATTTTGTAGCTGCCAGTCTATTCTTCACGACAAGTACAAATTTGTCATAGTATTTACAAATACACTATTTTTTATGAAGGTTGAAATAGGAAAAAAAACACGAAAACTTTAAATGGCTTTTTCTCCCCTTAAACGTGCGAATTCGGCGTTTTTACGATTTAATTTAAAGGCTTGGTAGATCTCTAGCTTTGACCGTTCACTGTGCCCACAATTTCTATCCGATTGTCAAAATTTTGGTCTCATTTTGTAGCTGCCAGTCTATTCTTCACGACAAGTACAAATTTGTCATAGTATTTACAAATACACTATTTTTTATGAAGGTTGAAATAGGAAAAAAAACATGAAAACTTTAAATGGCTTTTTCTCCCCTTAAACGTGCGAATTCGGCGTTTTTACGATTTAATTTAAAGGCTTGGTAGATCTCTAGCTTTGACCGTTCACTGTGCCCACAATTTCTATCCGATTGTCAAAATTTTGGTCTCATTTTGTAGCTGCCAGTCTATTCTTCACGACAAGTACAAATTTGTCATAGTATTTACAAATACACTATTTTTTATGAAGGTTGAAATAGGAAAAAAAACACGAAAACTTTAAATGGCTTTTTCTCCCCTCAAACGTGCGAATTCGGCGTTTTTACGATTTAATTTAAAGGCTTGGTAGATCTCTAGCTTTGACCGTTCACTGTGCCCACAATTTCTATCCGATTGTCAAAATTTTGGTCTCATTTTGTAGCTGCTAGTCTATTCTTCACGACAAGTACAAATTTGTCATAGTATTTACAAATACACTATTCTTTATGAAGGTTGAAATAGGAAAAAAAACACGAAAAATTTAAATGGCTTTTTCTCCCCTTAAACGTGCGAATTCGGCATTTTTACGATTTAATTTAAAGGCTTGGTAGATCTCTAGCTTTGACCGTTACCTGTGCCCACAATTTCTATCCGATTGTCAAAATTTTGGTCTCATTTTGTAGCTGCCAGTCTATTCTTTACGACAAGATCAAATTTGTTATAGTATTTACAAATACACTATTTTTTATGAAGGTTGAAATAGGAAAAAAAAAACACGAAAACTTTAAATGGCTTTTTCTCCCCTTAAACGTGCGGATTCGGCGTTTTTACGATTTAATTTAAAGGCTTGGTAGATCTCTAGCTTTGACCGTTCACTGTGCCCACAATTTCTATCCGATTGTCAAAATTTTGGTCTCATTTTGTAGCTGCCAGTCTATTCTTCACGACAAGTACAAATTTGTCATAGTATTTACAAATACACTATTTTTTATGAAGGTTGAAATAGGAAAAAAAAACACGAAAACTTTAAATGGCTTTTTCTCCCCTTAAACGTGCGAATTCGGCGTTTTTACGATTTAATTTAAAGGCTTGGTAGATCTCTAGCTTTGACCGTTCACTGTGCCCACAATTTCTATCCGATTGTCAAAGTTTTGGTCTCATTTTGTAGCTGCCAGTCTATTCTTCACGACAAGTACAAATTTGTCATAGTATTTACAAATACACTATTTTTTATGAAGGTTGAAATAGGAAAAAAAACACGAAAACTTTAAATGGCTTTTTCTTCCCTTAAACGTGCGAATTCGGCGTTTTTATGATTTAATTTAAAGGCTTGGTAGAGCTCTAGCTTTGATCGTTCACTGTGCCCACAATTTCTATCCGATTGTCAAAATTTTGACCTCATTTTGTAGCTGCCAGTCTATTCTTCACGACAAGTGCAAATTTGTTAAAGTATTTACAAATACACTATTTTTTATGAAGGTTGAAATAGGAAATAAAGCACGAAAACTTTATATGGCTTTTTCTCCCCTAAAACGTTCGAATTCGGCGTTTTTACGATTTAATTTAAAGGCTTGGTAGATCTCTAGCTTTGACCGTTCACTGTGCCCACATATTCTATCCGATTGTCAAAATTTTGGTCTCATTTTGTAGCTGCCAGTCTACTCTTCACGACAAGTACAAATTTGTCATAGTATTTACAAATACACTATTTTTTATGAAGGTTGAAATAGGAAAAAAAACACGAAAACTTTAAATGGCTTTTTCTCCCCTTAAACGTGCAAATTCGGCGTTTTTACGATTTAATTTAAAGGCTTGGTAGATCTCTAGCTTTGACCGTTCACTGTGCCCACAATTTCTATCCGATTGTCAAAATTTTGGTCTCATTTTGTAGCTGCCAGTCTATTCTTCACAACAAGTACAAACTTGTCATAGTATTTACAAATACACTATTTTTATGAAGGTTGAAATAGGAAAAAAAGCACGAAAACTTTAAATGGCTTTTTCTCCCCTTAAACGTGCAAATTCGGCGTTTTTACGATTTAATTTAAAGGCTTGGTAGATCTCTAGCTTTGACCGTTCACTGTGCCCACAATTTCTATCCGATTGTCAAAATTTTGGTCTCATTTTGTAGCTGCCAGTCTATTCTTCACGACAAGTACAAATTTGTCATAGTATTTACAAATACACTATTTTTATGAAGGTTGAAATAGGAAAAAAAACACGAAAACTTTAAATGGCTTTTTCTCCCCTTAAACGTGCGAATTCGGCGTTTTTACGAATTAATTTAAAGGCTTGGTAGATCTCTAGCTTTGACCGTTCACTGTGCCCACAATTTTGTATCCGATTGTCAAAATTTTGGTCTCATTTTGTAGCTGCCAGTCTATTCTTCACGACAAGTACAAATTTGTCATAGTATTTACAAATACACTATTTTTTATGAAGGTTGAAATAGGAAAAAAAACGCGGAAACTTTAAATGGCTTTTTCTCCCCTTAAACGTGCGAATTCGGCGTTTTTACGATTTAATTTAAAGGCTTGGTAGATCTCTAGCTTTGACCGTTCACTGTGCCCACAGTTTCTATCCGATTGTCAAATTTTGGTCTCATTTTGTAGCTGCCAGTCTATTCTCCACGACAAGTACAAATTTGTCATAGTATTTACAAATACACTATTTTTTATGAAGGTTGAAATAGGAAAAAAAACACGAAAACTTTAAATGGCTTTTTCTCCCCTTAAACGTGCGAATTCGGCGTTTTTACGATTTAATTTAAAGGCTTGGTAGATCTCTAGCTTTGACCGTTTACTGTGCTCACAATTTCTATCCGATTGTCAAAATTTTGGTCTCATTTTGTAGCTGCCAGTCTATTCTTCACGACAAATACAAATTTGTCATAGTATTTACAAATACACTTTTTTTTATGAAGGTTGAAATAGGAAAAAAAACACGAAAACTTTAAATGGCTTTTTCTCCCCTTAAACGTGCGAATTCGGCGTTTTTACGATTACTTTAAAGGCTTGGTAGATCTCTCTTGACCGTTCACTGTGCCCACGATTTCCATCCGATTGTCAAAATTTTGGTCTCATTTTGTAGCTGCCAGTCTATTCTTCACGACAAGTACAAATTTGTTATAGTATTTACAAAGACACTATTTTTCATGAAGGTTGAAATAGGAAAAAAAACACGAAAACTTTAAATGGCTTTTTCTCCCCTTAAACGTGCGGATTCGGCGTTTTTACGATTTAATTTAAAGGGTTGGTAGATCTCTAGCTTTGACCGTTCACTGTGCCCACAATATCTATCCGATTGTCAAAATTTTGGTCTTATTTTGTAGCTGCCAGTCTATTCTTCACGACAAGTACAAATTTGTCATAGTATTTACAAATACACTATTTTTATGAAGGTTGAAATAGGAAAAAAAACACGAAAACTTTAAATGGCTTTTTCTCCCCTTAAACGTGCGAATTCGGCGTTTTTACGAATTAATTTAAAGGCTTGGTAGATCTCTAGCTTTGACCGTTCACTGTGCCCACAATTTTGTATCCGATTGTCAAAATTTTGGTCTCATTTTGTAGCTGCCAGTCTATTCTTCACGACAAGTACAAATTTGTCATAGTATTTACAAATACACTATTTTTTATGAAGGTTGAAATAGGAAAAAAAACGCGGAAACTTTAAATGGCTTTTTCTCCCCTTAAACGTGCGAATTCGGCGTTTTTACGATTTAATTTAAAGGCTTGGTAGATCTCTAGCTTTGACCGTTCACTGTGCCCACAGTTTCTATCCGATTGTCAAATTTTGGTCTCATTTTGTAGCTGCCAGTCTATTCTCCACGACAAGTACAAATTTGTCATAGTATTTACAAATACACTATTTTTTATGAAGGTTGAAATAGGAAAAAAAACACGAAAACTTTAAATGGCTTTTTCTCCCCTTAAACGTGCGAATTCGGCGTTTTTACGATTTAATTTAAAGGCTTGGTAGATCTCTAGCTTTGACCGTTTACTGTGCTCACAATTTCTATCCGATTGTCAAAATTTTGGTCTCATTTTGTAGCTGCCAGTCTATTCTTCACGACAAATACAAATTTGTCATAGTATTTACAAATACACTTTTTTTTATGAAGGTTGAAATAGGAAAAAAAACACGAAAACTTTAAATGGCTTTTTCTCCCCTTAAACGTGCGAATTCGGCGTTTTTACGATTACTTTAAAGGCTTGGTAGATCTCTCTTGACCGTTCACTGTGCCCACGATTTCCATCCGATTGTCAAAATTTTGGTCTCATTTTGTAGCTGCCAGTCTATTCTTCACGACAAGTACAAATTTGTTATAGTATTTACAAAGACACTATTTTTCATGAAGGTTGAAATAGGAAAAAAAACACGAAAACTTTAAATGGCTTTTTCTCCCCTTAAACGTGCGGATTCGGCGTTTTTACGATTTAATTTAAAGGGTTGGTAGATCTCTAGCTTTGACCGTTCACTGTGCCCACAATATCTATCCGATTGTCAAAATTTTGGTCTTATTTTGTAGCTGCCAGTCTATTCTTCACGACAAGTACAAATTTGTCATAGTATTTACAAATACACTATTTTTTATGAAGGTTGAAATAGGAAAAAAAACGCGAAAACTTTAAATGGCTTTTTCTCCCCTTAAACGTGCGAATTCGGCGTTTTTACGATTTAATTTAAAGGCTTGGTAGATCTCTAGCTTTGACCGTTTACTGTGCCCACAGTTTCTATCCGATTGTCAAATTTTGGTCTCATTTTGTAGCTGCCAGTCTATTCTCCACGACAAGTACAAATTTGTCATAGTATTTACAAATACACTATTTTTTATGAAGGTTGAAATAGGAAAAAAAAACACGAAAACTTTAAATGGCTTTTTCTCCCCTTAAACGTGCGAATTCGGTGTTTTTACGATTTAATTTAAAGGCTTGGTAGATCTCTAGCTTTGACCGTTGACTGTGCCCACAATTTCTATCCGATTGTCGAAATGTTGGTCTCATTTTGTAGCTGCCAGTCTATTCTTCACGACAAATACAAATTTGTCATAGTATTTACAAATACACTATTTTTTATGAAGGTTGAAATAGGAAAAAAAACACGAAAACTTTAAATGGCTTTTTCTCCCCTTAAACGTGCGAATTCGGCGTTTTTACGATTTAATTTAAAGGCTTGGTAGATCTCTAGCTTTGACCGTTCACTGTGCCCACAATTTCTATCCGATTGTCAAAATTTTGGTCTCATTTTGTAGCTGCCAGTCTATTCTTCACGACAAGTACAAATTTGTCATAGTATTTTCAAATACACTATTTTTATGAAGGTTGAAATAGGAAAAAAAACACGAAAACTTTAAATGGCTTTTTCTCCCCTTAAACGTGCGAATTCGGCGTTTTTACGAATTAATTTAAAGGCTTGGTAGATCTCTAGCTTTGACCGTTCACTGTGCCCACAATTTCTATCCGATTGTCAAAATTTTGGTCTCATTTTGTAGCTGCCAGTCTATTCTTCACGACAAGTACAAATTTTTTATAGTATTTACAAATACACTATTTTTTATGAAGGTTGAAATAGGAAAAAAAACGCGAAAATTTTAAATGGCTTTTTCTCCCCTTAAACGTGCGAATTCGGCGTTTTTACGATTTAATTTAAAGGCTTGGTAGATCTCTAGCTTTGACCGTTCACTGTGCCCACAGTTTCTATCCGATTGTCAAATTTTGGTCTCATTTTGTAGCTGCCAGTCTATTCTTCACGACAAGTACAAATTTGTCATAGTATTTACAAATACACTATTTTTTATGAAGGTTGAAATAGGAAATAAAGCACGAAAACTTTATATGGCTTTTTCTCCCCTAAAACGTTCGAATTCGGCGTTTTTACGATTTAATTTAAAGGCTTGGTAGATCTCTAGCTTTGACCGTTCACTGTGCCCACATATTCTATCCGATTGTCAAAATTTTGGTCTCATTTTGTAGCTGCCAGTCTACTCTTCACGACAAGTACAAATTTGTCAAAGTATTTACAAATACACTATTTTTTATGAAGGTTGAAATAGGAAAAAAAACACGAAAACTTTAAATGGCTTTTTCTCCCCTTAAACGTGCAAATTCGGCGTTTTTACGATTTAATTTAAAGGCTTGGTAGATCTCTAGCTTTGACCGTTCACTGGGCCCACAATTTCTATCCGATTGTCAAAATTTTGGTCTCATTTTGTAGCTGCCAGTCTATTCTTCACGACAAGTACAAACTTGTCATAGTATTTACAAATACACTATTTTTATGAAGGTTGAAATAGGAAAAAAAGCACGAAAACTTTAAATGGCTTTTTCTCCCCTTAAACGTGCAAATTCGGCGTTTTTACGATTTAATTTAAAGGCTTGGTAGATCTCTAGCTTTGACCGTTCACTGTGCCCACAATTTCTATCCGATTGTCAAAATTTTGGTCTCATTTTGTAGCTGCCAGTCTATTCTTCACGACAAGTACAAATTTGTCATAGTATTTACAAATACACTATTTTTATGAAGGTTGAAATAGGAAAAAAAACACGAAAACTTTAAATGGCTTTTTCTCCCCTTAAACGTGCGAATTCGGCGTTTTTACGAATTAATTTAAAGGCTTGGTAGATCTCTAGCTTTGACCGTTCACTGTGCCCACAATTTCTATCCGATTGTCAAAATTTTGGTCTCATTTTGTAGCTGCCAGTCTATTCTTCACGACAAGTACAAATTTGTAATAGTATTTACAAATACACTATTTTTTATGAAGGTTGAAATAGGAAAAAAAACGCGGAAACTTTAAATGGCTTTTTCTCCCCCTAAACGTGCGAATTCGGCGTTTTTACGATTTAATTTAAAGGCTTGGTAGATCTCTAGCTTTGACCGTTCACTGTGCCCACAGTTTCTATCCGATTGTCAAATTTTGGTCTCATTTTGTAGCTGCCAGTCTATTCTCCACGACAAGTACAAATTTGTCATAGTATTTACAAATACACTATTTTTTATGAAGGTTGAAATAGGAAAAAAAACACGAAAACTTTAAATGGCTTTTTCTCCCCTTAAACGTGCGAATTCGGCGTTTTTACGATTTAATTTAAAGGCTTGGTAGATCTCTAGCTTTGACCGTTTACTGTGCTCACAATTTCTATCCGATTGTCAAAATTTTGGTCTCATTTTGTAGCTGCCAGTCTATTCTTCACGACAAATACAAATTTGTCATAGTATTTACAAATACACTTTTTTTTATGAAGGTTGAAATAGGAAAAAAAACACGAAAACTTTAAATGGCTTTTTCTCCCCTTAAACGTGCGAATTCGGCGTTTTTACGATTACTTTAAAGGCTTGGTAGATCTCTAGCTTTGACCGTTCACTGTGCCCACAATTTCCATCCGATTGTCAAAATTTTGGTCTCATTTTGTAGCTGCCAGTCTATTCTTCACGACAAGTACAAATTTGTTATAGTATTTACAAAGACACTATTTTTCATGAAGTTTGAAATAGGAAAAAAAACACGAAAACTTTAAATGGCTTTTTCTCCCCTTAAACGTGCGGATTCGGCGTTTTTACGATTTAATTTAAAGGGTTGGTAGATCTCTAGCTTTGACCGTTCACTGTGCCCACAATATCTATCCGATTGTCAAAATTTTGGTCTTATTTTGTAGCTGCCAGTCTATTCTTCACGACAAGTACAAATTTGTCATAGTATTTACAAATACACTATTTTTTATGAAGGTTGAAATAGGAAAAAAAACGCGAAAACTTTTAATGGCTTTTTCTCCCCTTAAACGTGCGAATTCGGCGTTTTTACGATTTAATTTAAAGGCTTGGTAGATCTCTAGCTTTGACCGTTTACTGTGCCCACAGTTTCATTGTCAAATTTTGGTCTCATTTTGTAGCTGCCAGTTCTATTCTCCACGACAAGTACAAATTTTTCATAGTATTTACAAATACACTATTTTTTATGAAGGTTGAAATAGGAAAAAAAACACGAAAACTTTAAATGGCTTTTTCTCCCCTTAAACGTGCGAATTCGGTGTTTTTACGATTTAATTTAAAGGCTTGGTAGATCTCTAGCTTTGACCGTTGACTGTGCCCACAATTTCTATCCGATTGTCAAAATGTTGGTCTCATTTTGTAGCTGCCAGTCTATTCTTCACGACAAATACAAATTTGTCATAGTATTTACAAATACACTATTTTTTATGAAGGTTGAAATAGGAAAAAAACACGAAAACTTTAAATGGCTTTTTCTCCCCTTAAACGTGCGAATTCGGCGTTTTTACGATTTAATTTAAAGGCTTGGTAGATCTCTAGCTTTGACCGTTCACTGTGCCCACAATTTCTATCCGATTGTCAAAATTTTGGTCTCATTTTGTAGCTGCCAGTCTATTCTTCACGACAAGTACAAATTTGTCATAGTATTTACAAATACACTATTTTTATGAAGGTTGAAATAGGAAAAAAAACACGAAAACTTTAAATGGCTTTTTCTCCCCTTAAACGTGCGAATTCGGCGTTTTTACGAATTAATTTAAAGGCTTGGTAGATCTCTAGCTTTGACCGTTCACTGTGCCCACAATTTCTATCCGATTGTCAAAATTTTGGTCTCATTTTGTAGCTGCCAGTCTATTCTTCACGACAAGTACAAATTTTTTATAGTATTTACAAATACACTATTTTTTATGAAGGTTGAAATAGGAAAAAAAACGCGAAAATTTTACATGGCTTTTTCTCCCCTTAAACGTGCGAATTCGGCGTTTTTACGATTTAATTTAAAGGCTTGGTAGATCTCTAGCTTTGACCGTTCACTGTGCCCACAGTTTCTATCCGATTGTCAAATTTTGGTCTCATTTTGTAGCTGCCAGTCTATTCTCCACGACAAGTACAAATTTGTCATAGTATTTACAAATACACTATTTTTAATGAAGGTTAAAATAGGAAAAAAAACACGAAAACTTTAAATGGCTTTTTCTCCCCTTAAACGTGCGAATTCGGCGTTTTTACGATTTAATTTAAAGGCTTGGTAGATCTCTAGCTTTGACCGTTTACTGTGCTCACAATTTCTATCCGATTGTCAAAATTTTGGTCTCATTTTGTAGCTGCCAGTCTATTCTTCACGACAAATACAAATTTGTCATAGTATTTACAAATACACTATTTTTTATGAAGGTTGAAATAAGAACAAAAAACACGAAAACTTTAAATGGCTTTTTCTCCCCTAAAACGTGCGAATTCGGCGTTTTTACGATTACTTTAAAGGCTTGGTAGATCTCTAGCTTTGACCGTTCACTGTGCCCACAATTTCCATCCGATTGTCAAAATTTTGGTCTCATTTTGTAGCTGCCAGTCTATTCTTTACGACAAGTACAAATTTGTTATAGTATTTACAAAGACACTATTTTTTATGAAGGTTGAAATAGGAAAAAAAACACGAAAACTTTAAATGGCTTTTTCTCCCCTTAAACGTGCGGACTCGGCGTTTTTACGAATTAATTTAAAGGCTTGGTAGATCTCTAGCTTTGACCGTTCACTGTGCCCACAATTTCTATCCGATTGTCAAAATTTTGGTCTCATTTTGTAGCTGCCAGTCTATTCTTCACGACAAGTACAAATTTGTCATAGTATTTACAAATACACTATTTTTTATGAAGGTTGAAATAAGAAAAAAAACGCGAAAACTTTAAATGGCTTTTTCTCCCCTTAAACGTGCGAATTCGGCGTTTTTAAGGATTTAATTTAAAGGCTTGGTAGATCTCTAGCTTTGACCGTTCACTGTGCCCACAGTTTCTATCCGATTGTCAAATTTTGGTCTCATTTTGTAGCTGCCAGTCTATTCTCCACGACAAGTACAAATTTGTCATAGTATTTACAAATACACTATTTTTTATGAAGGTTAAAATAGGAAAAAAAACACGAAAACTTTAAATGGCTTTTTCTCCCCTTAAACGTGCGAATTCGGCGTTTTTACGATTTAATTTAAAGGCTTGGTAGATCTCTAGCTTTGACCGTTTACTGTGCTCACAATTTCTATCCGATTGTCAAAATTTTGGTATCATTTTGTAGCTGCCAGTCTATTCTTCACGACAAATACAAATTTGTCATAGTATTTACAAATACACTATTTTTTATGAAGGTTGAAATAAGAACAAAAAACACGAAAACTTTAAATGGCTTTTTCTCCCCTTAAACGTGCGAATTCGGCGTTTTTACGATTACTTTAAAGGCTTGGTAGATCTCTAGCTTTGACCGTTCACTGTGCCCACAATTTCCATCCGATTGTCAAAATTTTGGTCTCATTTTGTAGCTGCCAGTCTATTCTTTACGACAAGTACAAATTTGTTATAGTATTTACAAAGACACTATTTTTTATGAAGGTTGAAATAGGAAAAAAAACACGAAAACTTTAAATGGCTTTTTCTCCCCTTAAACGTGCGGATTCGGCGTTTTTACGAATTAATTTAAAGGCTTGGTAGATCTCTAGCTTTGACCGTTCACTGTGCCCACAATTTCTATCCGATTGTCAAAATTTTGGTCTCATTTTGTAGCTGCCAGTCTATTCTTCACGACAAGTACAAATTTGTCATAGTATTTACAAATACACTATTTTTTATGAAGGTTGAAATAAGAAAAAAAACGCGAAAACTTTAAATGGCTTTTTCTCCCCTTAAACGTGCGAATTCGGCGTTTTTACGATTTAATTTAAAGGCTTGGTAGATCTCTAGCTTTGACCGTTTACTGTGCCCACAGTTTCTATCCAATTGTCAAATTTTGGTCTCATTTTGTAGCTGCCAGTCTATTCTCCACGACAAGTACAAATTTGTCATAGTATTTACAAATACACTATTTTTTATGAAGGTTGAAATAGGAAAAAAAACACGAAAACTTTAAATGGCTTTTTCTCCCCTTAAACGTGCGGATTCGGCGTTTTTACGATTTAATTTAAAGGCTTGGTAGATCTCTAGCTTTGACCGTTGACTGTGCCCACAATTTCTATCCGATTGTCAAAATTTTGGTCTCATTTTGTAGCTGCCAGTCTATTCTTCACGACAAATACAAATTTGTCATAGTATTTACAAATACACTATTTTTTATGAAGGTTGAAATAGGAAAAAAAACACGAAAACTTTAAATGGCTTTTTCTCCCCTTAAACGTGCGAATTCGGCGTTTTTACGATTTAATTTAAAGGCTTGGTAGATCTCTAGCTTTGACCGTTCACTGTGCCCACAATTTCTATCCGATTGTCAAAATTTTGGTCTCATTTTGTAGCTGCCAGTCTATTCTTCACGACAAGTACAAATTTGTCATAGTATTTACAAAAACACTATTTTTATGAAGGTTGAAATAGGAAAAAAAACACGAAAACTTTAAATGGCTTTTTCTCCCCTTAAACGTGCGAATTCGGCGTTTTTACGATTTAATTTAAAGGCTTGGTAGATCTCTAGCTTTGACCGTTCACTGTGCCCACAATTTCTATCCGATTGTCAAAATTTTGGTCTCATTTTGTAGCTGCCAGTCTATTGTTTACGACAAGTGCAAATTTGTTATATTATTGACAAATACACTATTTTTTATATAGGTTGAAATAGGAAAAAAACACACCAAAACTTTAAATGGCTTTTTCTCCCCTTAAACGTGCGAATTCGGCGTTTTTACGATTTAATTTAAAGGCTTGGTAGATCTCTAGCTTTGACCGTTCACTGTGCCCACAATTTCTATCCGATTGTCTAAATTTTGGTCTCATTTTGTAGCTGCCAGTCTATTCTTCACGACAAGTACAAATTTGTCATAGTATTTACAAATACACTATTTTTTATGAAGGTTGAAATAGGAAAAAAAACACGAAAACTTTAAATGGCTTTTTCTCCCCTTAAACGTGCGAATTCGGCGTTTTTACGAATTAATTTAAAGGCTTGGTAGATCTCTAGCTTTGACCGTTCACTGTGCCCACAATTTCTATCCGATTGTCAAAATTTTGGTCTCATTTTGTAGCTGCCAGTCTATTCTTCACGACAAGTACAAATTTGTCATAGTATTTACAAATACACGTTTTTTTATGAAGGTTGAAATAGGAAAAAAAACACGAAAATTTTAAATGGCTTTTTCTCCCCTTAAACGTGCGAATTCGGCGATTTTACGATTTAATTTAAAGGCTTGGTAGATCTCTAGCTTTGACCGTTCACTGTGCTCACAATTTCTATCCGATTGTCAAAATTTTGGTCTCATTTTGTAGCTGCCAGTCTATTCTTCACGACAAATACAAATTTGTCATAGTATTTACAAATACACTATTTTTTATGCAGGTTGACATAGGAAAAAAAACCACGAAAACTTTAAATGGCTTTTTCTCCCCTTAAACGTGTGAATTCGGCGTTTTTACGATTTAATTTAAAGGCTTGGTAGATCTCTAGCTTTGATCGTTCACTGTGCCCACAATTTCTATCCGATTGTCAAAATTTTGGTCTCATTTTGTAGCTGCCAGTCTATTCTTCACGACAAGTACAAATTTGTCATAGTATTTACAAAAACACTATTTTTTATGAAGGTTGAAATAGGAAAAAAAACGCGAAAACTTTAGGTGGCTTTTTCTCCCCTTAAACGTGCGAATTCGGCGTTTGTACGATTTAATTTAAAGGCTTGGTAGATCTCTAGCTTTGACCGTTCACTGTGCCCACAATTTCTATCCGATTGTCAAAATTTTGGTCTCATTTTGTAGCTGCCAGTCTATTCTTTACGACAAGTACAAATTTGTAATATTATTTACAAATACACTATTTTTTATGAAGGTTGAAATAGGAAAAAAAACACGAAAACTTTAAATGGCTTTTTCTCCCCTTAAACGTGCGAATTCGGCGTTTTTACGATTTAATTTAAAGGCTTGGTAGATCTCTAGTTTTGACCGTTCACTGTGCCCACAATTTCTATCCGATTGTCAAAATTTTGGTCTAAATATGTAGCTGCCAGTCTATTCTTCACGACAAATACAAATTTTTTAATATTGTTTATAAATATACTATTTTTTATGGAGGTTAAAATAGGAAAAAGAACACCAAAACTTTAAATAGCTTTTCTCCCCTTAAACGTGCGAATTCGGCGTTTTTACGATTTAATTTAAAGGCTTGGTAGATCTCTAGCTTTGACCGTTCACTGTGCCCACAATTTCTATCCGATTGTCAAAATTTTGGTCTCATTTTGTAGCTGCCAGTCTATTCTTCACGACAAGTACAAATTTATAATATTATTTACAAATACACTATTTTTTATGAAGGTTGAAATAGGAAAAAAAACACGAAAACTTTAAATGGCTTTTTCTCCCCTTAAACGTGCGAATTCGGTGTTTTTACGATTTAATTTAAAGGCTTGGTAGATCTCTAGCTTTGACCGTTCACTGTGCCCACAATTTCTATCCAATTGTCACAATTTTGGTCACATTTTGTAGCTGCCAGTCTATTCTTTACGACAAGTACAAATTTGTAATATTATTTACAAATACACTATTTTTTATGAAGGTTGAAATAGGAAAAAAAACTCCAAAACTTTAAATGGCTTTTTCTCCCCTTAAACGTGCGAATTCGGCGTTTTTACGATTTAATTTAAAGGCTTGGTAAATCTCTAGCTTTGACCGTTCACTGTGCCCACAATTTCTATCCGATTGTCAAAATTTTGGTCTCATTTTGTAGCTGCTAGTCTATTGTTTACGGCAAGTGAAAATTTGTAATATTATTTACAAATACACTATTTTTTATGAAGGTTGAAATAGGAAAAAAAACACGAAAACTTTAAATGACTTTTTCTCCCCTTAAACGTGTGAATTCGGCGTTTTTACGATTTAAGTTAAAGGCTTGGTAGGTCTCTAGCTTTGACCGTTCACTGTGCCCACAATTTCTATCCGATTGTCAAAATTTTGGTCTCATTTTCTAGCTGCCAGTCTATTCTTTACGACAAGTACAAATTTGTAATATTATTTACAAATACACTATTTTTTATGAACACGAAAAGTTTAAATGGCTTTTTCTCCCCTTAAACGTGCGAATTCTCCGTTTTTACGATTTAATTTAAAGGCTTGGTAGATCTCTAGCTTTGACCGTTCACTGTGCCCACAATTTCTATCCGATTGTCAAAGTTTTGGTCTCATTTTGTAGCTGCCAGTCTATTGTTTACGGCAAGGACAAATTTGTAATATTATTTACAAATACACTATTTTTAATGAAGGTTGAAATAGGAAAAAAAACACCTAAACTTTAAATGGCTTTTTCTCCCCTTACACGTGTGAATTCGGCGTTTTTACGATTTAATTTAAAGGCTTGGTAGGTCTCTAGCTTCGACCGTTCACTGTGCCCACGATTTCTATCCGATTGTCAAAATTTTAGTTTCATTTTGTAGATGCCAGTCTATTCTTTACGACAAGTACAAATTTGTAATATTATTTACAAATACACTATTTTTTATGAAGGTTGAAATAGGAAAAATAACACCAAAATTTTAAATGGCTTTTTTTCACCTTAAACGTGCGAATTCGGCGTTTTTACGATTTAATTTAAAGGCTTAGTACATCTCTAGCTTTGACCGTTCACTGTGCCCACAATTTCTATCCGATTGTCAAAACTTTGATCTCATTTTGTAGCTGCCAGTCTATTCTTTACGATAAATTTAAATTTGTAATATTATTTACAAATACACAGGTTTTTATGAAGGTTGAAATAGGAAAAAAAAACACCAAAACTTTAAATGGCTTTTTCTCCCCTTAAACGTGCGAATTCGGCGTTTTTACGATTTAATTTAAAGGCTTGGTAGATCTCTAGCTTTGACCGTTCACTGTGCCCACATTTTCTATCCGATTGTCAAAACTTTGGTCTCATTTAGTTGCTGCCAGTCTATTCTTTACGACAAGTATAAATTTGTAATATTATTCACAAATACACTATTTTTCATGAAGGTTGAAATAGGAAAATAAACACGAAAACTTTAAATGGCTTTTTCTCCCCTTAAACGTGCGAATTCGGCGTTTTTACGATTTAATTTAAAGGCTTGTTAGATCTCTAGCTTTGACCGTTCACTGTGCCCACAATTTCTATCCGATTGTCAAAATTTCGGTCTCATCTTGTAGCTGCCAGTCTATTCTTTACGACAAGTACAAATTTGTAATATTATTTACAAATACACTATTTTTCATGAAGGTTGAAATAGGAAAAAAAACACGAAAACTTTAAATGGCTTTTTCTCCCCTTAAACGTGTGAATTCGGCGTTTTTACGATTTAAGTTAAAGGCTTGGTAGGTCTCTAGCTTTGACCGTTCACTGTGCCCACAATTTCTATCCGATTGTCAAAATTTTGGTCTCATTTTCTAGCTGCCAGTCTATTCTTTACGACAAGTACAAATTTGCAATATGATTTACATACACACTATTTTTTATGAACACGAAAAGTTTAAATGGCTTTTTCTCCCCTTAAACGTGCGAATTCGGCGTTTTTACGATTTAATTTAAAGGCTTGGTAGATCTCTAGCTTTGACCGTTCACTGTGCCCACAATTTCTATCCGATTGTCAAAATTTTGGTCTCATTTTGTAGCTGCCAGTCTATTGTTTACGACAAGTGCAAATTTGTTATATTATTGACAAATACACTATTTTTTATATAGGTTGAAATAGGAAAAAAACACACCAAAACTTTAAATGGCTTTTTCTCCCCTTAAACGTGCGAATTCGGCGTTTTTACGATTTAATTTAAAGGCTTGGTAGATCTCTAGCTTTGACCGTTCACTGTGCCCACAATTTCTATCCGATTGTCTAAATTTTGGTCTCATTTTGTAGCTGCCAGTCTATTCTTCACGACAAGTACAAATTTGTCATAGTATTTACAAATACACTATTTTTTATGAAGGTTGAAATAGGAAAAAAAACACGAAAACTTTAAATGGCTTTTTCTCCCCTTAAACGTGCGAATTCGGCGTTTTTACGAATTAATTTAAAGGCTTGGTAGATCTCTAGCTTTGACCGTTCACTGTGCCCACAATTTCTATCCGATTGTCAAAATTTTGGTCTCATTTTGTAGCTGCCAGTCTATTCTTCACGACAAGTACAAATTTGTCATAGTATTTACAAATACACGTTTTTTTATGAAGGTTGAAATAGGAAAAAAAACACGAAAATTTTAAATGGCTTTTTCTCCCCTTAAACGTGCGAATTCGGCGATTTTACGATTTAATTTAAAGGCTTGGTAGATCTCTAGCTTTGACCGTTCACTGTGCTCACAATTTCTATCCGATTGTCAAAATTTTGGTCTCATTTTGTAGCTGCCAGTCTATTCTTCACGACAAATACAAATTTGTCATAGTATTTACAAATACACTATTTTTTATGCAGGTTGACATAGGAAAAAAAACCACGAAAACTTTAAATGGCTTTTTCTCCCCTTAAACGTGTGAATTCGGCGTTTTTACGATTTAATTTAAAGGCTTGGTAGATCTCTAGCTTTGATCGTTCACTGTGCCCACAATTTCTATCCGATTGTCAAAATTTTGGTCTCATTTTGTAGCTGCCAGTCTATTCTTCACGACAAGTACAAATTTGTCATAGTATTTACAAAAACACTATTTTTTATGAAGGTTGAAATAGGAAAAAAAACGCGAAAACTTTAGGTGGCTTTTTCTCCCCTTAAACGTGCGAATTCGGCGTTTGTACGATTTAATTTAAAGGCTTGGTAGATCTCTAGCTTTGACCGTTCACTGTGCCCACAATTTCTATCCGATTGTCAAAATTTTGGTCTCATTTTGTAGCTGCCAGTCTATTCTTTACGACAAGTACAAATTTGTAATATTATTTACAAATACACTATTTTTTATGAAGGTTGAAATAGGAAAAAAAACACGAAAACTTTAAATGGCTTTTTCTCCCCTTAAACGTGCGAATTCGGCGTTTTTACGATTTAATTTAAAGGCTTGGTAGATCTCTAGTTTTGACCGTTCACTGTGCCCACAATTTCTATCCGATTGTCAAAATTTTGGTCTAAATATGTAGCTGCCAGTCTATTCTTCACGACAAATACAAATTTTTTAATATTGTTTATAAATATACTATTTTTTATGGAGGTTAAAATAGGAAAAAGAACACCAAAACTTTAAATAGCTTTTCTCCCCTTAAACGTGCGAATTCGGCGTTTTTACGATTTAATTTAAAGGCTTGGTAGATCTCTAGCTTTGACCGTTCACTGTGCCCACAATTTCTATCCGATTGTCAAAATTTTGGTCTCATTTTGTAGCTGCCAGTCTATTCTTCACGACAAGTACAAATTTATAATATTATTTACAAATACACTATTTTTTATGAAGGTTGAAATAGGAAAAAAAACACGAAAACTTTAAATGGCTTTTTCTCCCCTTAAACGTGCGAATTCGGTGTTTTTACGATTTAATTTAAAGGCTTGGTAGATCTCTAGCTTTGACCGTTCACTGTGCCCACAATTTCTATCCAATTGTCACAATTTTGGTCACATTTTGTAGCTGCCAGTCTATTCTTTACGACAAGTACAAATTTGTAATATTATTTACAAATACACTATTTTTTATGAAGGTTGAAATAGGAAAAAAAACTCCAAAACTTTAAATGGCTTTTTCTCCCCTTAAACGTGCGAATTCGGCGTTTTTACGATTTAATTTAAAGGCTTGGTAAATCTCTAGCTTTGACCGTTCACTGTGCCCACAATTTCTATCCGATTGTCAAAATTTTGGTCTCATTTTGTAGCTGCTAGTCTATTGTTTACGGCAAGTGAAAATTTGTAATATTATTTACAAATACACTATTTTTTATGAAGGTTGAAATAGGAAAAAAAACACGAAAACTTTAAATGACTTTTTCTCCCCTTAAACGTGTGAATTCGGCGTTTTTACGATTTAAGTTAAAGGCTTGGTAGGTCTCTAGCTTTGACCGTTCACTGTGCCCACAATTTCTATCCGATTGTCAAAATTTTGGTCTCATTTTCTAGCTGCCAGTCTATTCTTTACGACAAGTACAAATTTGTAATATTATTTACAAATACACTATTTTTTATGAACACGAAAAGTTTAAATGGCTTTTTCTCCCCTTAAACGTGCGAATTCTCCGTTTTTACGATTTAATTTAAAGGCTTGGTAGATCTCTAGCTTTGACCGTTCACTGTGCCCACAATTTCTATCCGATTGTCAAAGTTTTGGTCTCATTTTGTAGCTGCCAGTCTATTGTTTACGGCAAGGACAAATTTGTAATATTATTTACAAATACACTATTTTTAATGAAGGTTGAAATAGGAAAAAAAACACCTAAACTTTAAATGGCTTTTTCTCCCCTTACACGTGTGAATTCGGCGTTTTTACGATTTAATTTAAAGGCTTGGTAGGTCTCTAGCTTCGACCGTTCACTGTGCCCACGATTTCTATCCGATTGTCAAAATTTTAGTTTCATTTTGTAGATGCCAGTCTATTCTTTACGACAAGTACAAATTTGTAATATTATTTACAAATACACTATTTTTTATGAAGGTTGAAATAGGAAAAATAACACCAAAATTTTAAATGGCTTTTTTTCACCTTAAACGTGCGAATTCGGCGTTTTTACGATTTAATTTAAAGGCTTAGTACATCTCTAGCTTTGACCGTTCACTGTGCCCACAATTTCTATCCGATTGTCAAAACTTTGATCTCATTTTGTAGCTGCCAGTCTATTCTTTACGATAAATTTAAATTTGTAATATTATTTACAAATACACAGGTTTTTATGAAGGTTGAAATAGGAAAAAAAAACACCAAAACTTTAAATGGCTTTTTCTCCCCTTAAACGTGCGAATTCGGCGTTTTTACGATTTAATTTAAAGGCTTGGTAGATCTCTAGCTTTGACCGTTCACTGTGCCCACATTTTCTATCCGATTGTCAAAACTTTGGTCTCATTTAGTTGCTGCCAGTCTATTCTTTACGACAAGTATAAATTTGTAATATTATTCACAAATACACTATTTTTCATGAAGGTTGAAATAGGAAAATAAACACGAAAACTTTAAATGGCTTTTTCTCCCCTTAAACGTGCGAATTCGGCGTTTTTACGATTTAATTTAAAGGCTTGTTAGATCTCTAGCTTTGACCGTTCACTGTGCCCACAATTTCTATCCGATTGTCAAAATTTCGGTCTCATCTTGTAGCTGCCAGTCTATTCTTTACGACAAGTACAAATTTGTAATATTATTTACAAATACACTATTTTTCATGAAGGTTGAAATAGGAAAAAAAACACGAAAACTTTAAATGGCTTTTTCTCCCCTTAAACGTGTGAATTCGGCGTTTTTACGATTTAAGTTAAAGGCTTGGTAGGTCTCTAGCTTTGACCGTTCACTGTGCCCACAATTTCTATCCGATTGTCAAAATTTTGGTCTCATTTTCTAGCTGCCAGTCTATTCTTTACGACAAGTACAAATTTGCAATATGATTTACATACACACTATTTTTTATGAACACGAAAAGTTTAAATGGCTTTTTCTCCCCTTAAACGTGCGAATTCGGCGTTTTTACGATTTAATTTAAAGGCTTGGTAGATCTCTAGCTTTGACCGTTCACTGTGCCCACAATTTCTATCCGATTGTCAAAATTTTGGTCTCATTTTGTAGCTGCCAGTCTATCCCTTACGACAAGTACAAATTTGAAATATTATTATCAAATACACTATTTTTTATGAAGGTTGAAATAGGAAAAAAAAACACCAAAACTTTAAATGGCTTTTTCTCCCCTTAAACGTGCGAATTCGGCGTTTTTATGATTTAATTTAAAGGCTTGGTAGATCTCTAGTTTTGACCGTTTACTGTGCCCACAATTTCTATCCGATTGTCAAAATTTCGGTCTCATCTTGTAGCTGCCAGTCTATTCTTTACGACAAGTACAAATTTGTAATATTATTTACAAATACACTATTTTTCATGAAGGTTGAAATAGGAAAAAAAACACGAAAACTTTAAATGGCTTTTTCTCCCCTTAAACGTGTGAATTCGGCGTTTTTACGATTTAAGTTAAAGGCTTGGTAGGTCTCTAGCTTTGACCGTTCACTGTGCCCACAATTTCTATCCGATTGTCAAAATTTTGGTCTCATTTTCTAGCTGCCAGTCTATTCTTTACGACAAGTACAAATTTGCAATATGATTTACATATACACTATTTTTTATGAACACGAAAAGTTTAAATGGCTTTTTCTCCCCTTAAACGTGCGAATTCGGCGTTTTTACGATTTAATTTAAAGGCTTGGTAGATCTCCAGCTTTGACCGTTCACTGTGCCCACAATTTCTATCCGATTGTCAAAATTTTGGTCTCATTTTGTAGCTGCCAGTCTATCCCTTACGACAAGTACAAATTTGTAATATTATTTACAAATACACTATTTTTTATGAAGGTTGAAATAGGAAAAAAAAAACACCAAAACTTTAAATGGCTTTTTCTCCCCTTAAACGTGCGAATTCGGCGTTTTTATGATTTAATTTAAAGGCTTGGTAGATCTCTAGTTTTGACCGTTTACTGTGCCCACAATTCCTAGCCGATTGTCACAACTTTGGCCTCATTTTGTAGCTGCCAGTCTATTGATTACGACAAATGCAAATTTGTAATAATATTTACAAATGCACTGTTTTTTATGAAGGTTGAAATAGGAAAAAAACACGAAAACTTTAAATGGCTTTTTCTCTCCTTAAACGTGCGAATTCGGCGTTTTTACGATTTAATTTAAAGGCTTGGTAGATCTCTAGCTTTGACCGTTCACTGTGCCCACAGTTTCTATCCGATTGTCAATATTTTGGTCTCATTTTGTAGCTGCCAGTCTATTCTTCACGACAAGTGCAAATTTGTTATATTATTTACAAATACACTATTTTTTATATAGGTTGAAATAGGAAAAAAACACACCAAAACTTTAAATGGCTTTTTCTCCCCTTAAACGTGCAAATTCGGCGTTTTTACGATTTAATTTAAAGGCTTGGTAGATCTCTAGCTTTGACCGTTCACTGTGCCCACAATTTCTATCCGATTGTCAAAATTTTGGTCTCATTTTGTAGCTGCCAGTCTATTCTTCACAACATGTACAAATTTGTAATATTATTTACAAACACACTATTTTTTATGAAGGTTGAAAAAGGAAAAAAAAACACCATAACTTTAAATGGCTTTTTCTCCCCTTAAACGTGCGAATTCGGCGTTTTTACGATTTAATTTAAAGGCTTGGTAGATCTCTAGCTTTGACCGTTCACTGTGCCCACAGTTTCTATCCGATTGTCAAAATTCTGGTCTCATTTTGTAGCTGCCAGTCTATTGTTCACGACAAGTACAAATTTGAAATATTATATACAAATACACTATTTTTTATGAAAATTGAAATAGGAAAAAAAACACCAACACTTTAAATGGCTTTTTCTCCGCTTGAACGTGTGAATTCAGCGTTATTACGATTTAATTTAAAGGCTTGGTAGATCTCTAGCTTTGACCGTTCACTGAGCTCACAATTTCTATGCGATCGTAAACATTTTGGTCTCATTTTGTAGCTGCCAGTCTTTTCTTTACGACAAGTACAAATTTGTAATAGTATTTACAAAAACACTTTTTTTTATGAAGGTTGAAATAGGAAAAAAAACACCAAAACTTTAAATGGCTTTTTCTCCCCTTACACGTGCGAATTCGGCGTTTTTACGATTTAATTTAAAGGCTTGGTAGATCTTTAGCTTTGACCGTTCACTGTGCTCACAATTTCTATCCGATTGTCAAAATTTTGGTCTCATTTTGTAGCTGCCAGTCTATTCTTTACGACAAGTACAAATTTGTAATATTATTTACAAATACACTATTTTTTATGAAGGTTGAAATAGGAAAAAAAACACCTCAACTTTAAATGGCTTTTTCTCCCCTTAAACGTGCAAATCCGGCGTTTTTACGATTTAATTTAAAGGCTTGGTAGATCTCTAGCTTTGACCGTTCACTGTGCCCACAATTTCTATCTGATTGTCAAAATTTTGGTCCCATTTTGAAGCTGCCAGTCTATTCTTTACGACAAGTACAAACTTGTCATAGTATTTACAAAAACACTTTTTTTTATGAAGGTTGAAATAGGAAAAAAACACCAAAACTTTAAATGGCTTTTTCTCCCCTAACACGTGCGAATTCGGCGTTTTTACGATTTAATTTAAAGGCTTGGTAGATCTCTAGCTTTGATCGTTCACTGCGCCCACAATTTCTTTCTGATTGTCTAAATTTTGGTCTCAGTTTGTAGCTGCCAGTCTATTCTTTACGACAAGTACAAATTTGTAATAGTATTTACAAAAACACTTTTTTTTATGAAGGTTGAAATAGGAAAAAAAACACGAAAACTTTAAATGGCTTTTTCTCCCCTTACACATGCGAATTCGGCGTTTTTATGATTTAATTTAAAGGCTTGGTAGATCTCTAGCTTTGACTGTTCACTGTGCCCACAATTTCTATCCGATTGTCAAAATTTTGGTCTCATTTTATAGCTGCCAGTCTATTCTTCACGACAAGTACAAATTTGTAATATTATTTAAAAAAACACTATTTTTTATGAAGGTTGAAATAGGAAAAAAACGCGAAAACGTTAAATGGCTTTTTCTCCCCTTGAACGTGCGAATTCAGCGTTTTTACGATTTAATTTAAAGGCTTGGTAAACCTCTAGCTTTGACCGTTCACCGTGCCCACAATTTCTATCCAATTGTCGAAATTTTGGTTTCAGTTTTTAGCTGCAAGTCTTTTCTTTACGACAAGTACAAATTCGTAATACTATTAACAACTACACTATTTGTTATGACGGTTGAAATGGGGAACAAAAACACCAAATTTTAAATGGCTGTTTCTCCCCCTTAGACGTGCGAATCCGGCGTTTTTACGATTTGATTTAAAGGCTTGGTAAATCTCTAGCTTTGATCGCTCACTGGGCCCACAATTTCTATCCGATTGTCAAATATTTGGTCTCATTTTGTAGCTGCCAGTCCATTCTTTATGACAAGTACAAAGTTTTGGTAGGTCTCTAGCTTTGACTGTCACTGTGCCCACAAGTTCTTTCCGATTGTCAAAATTTGGTCTCATTCTGTAGCTGCGAGTCTATTCTTTACGACAAGAATAAATTTGCCAACAATTTCTATCCGATTGTCAAAATTTAGGTCGCATATTTTAGCTGCTAGTCTATTCTTTATGACAAGTAAAAATTTGTAATATTACTTACAAATACACTTTTTTTTATGAAGGTTGAAAATTTTAACTGGCTTTTTCTCCGCTTAAACGTTCGAATTCGGTGTTTCTATGATATAATTTAAAGGCTTGGTAAATCTCTAGGTTTGACCGTTCACTGTGCTCACAATTTCTATCCGATTGTCAAAATTTTGGTCTCAGTTTTTAGCTGCCAGTCTATACTACACGACAAGGACAAATTCGTAATACTATCAACAAACACACTATTTTTGATGACGGTTGAACACCAAAACTTTAAATGGCTATTTCTCCCCTTAAACCTGCAAACTTGGCGTTTTTACGATTTAATTTGATGGCTTGGTAGATCTCTAGATTTGATCGGTCACTGTGCCCACAGTTTCTATCCGATTGTCAAAATTTTGGTCTGATTTTAGCTGCCAGTCTATTCTTTATGACAAGTTTAAATTTGTAATATTATATACAAATACACTTTTTTTTATGACAGTTGAAATAGGGAAAAAAACACCAAAACTTTAAATGGCTTTTTCTCCCCTTAAACATCTGAATTCAGGGTTTCTACGATTTAATTTACAGGCTTCGTAGATCTCTAGCTTTGACCGTTCACTGTGCTCACAATTTCTATCCGATTGTCAAAATTTTGGTCTCATTTTGTAGCTGCCAGTCTACTCTTCACGACAAGTTCAAATTTGTAATATTATTTACAAATACGTTTTTTTTATGAAGGTTGAAATAGGAAAAAAAAACACCAAAACTTCAAATAGCTTTTTCTCCCCTTAAACGTGCGAATTCGGCGTTTTTACGATCTAATTTAAAGGCTAGGTAGATCGCTAGCTATCACCGTTCACAGTGCCCACAATTTCTATCAAATTGTCAAAATTTTGGTCTCATTTTTTAGCTGCCAGTCTACTCTTCACGACAAGTTCAAATTTGTAATATTATTTACAAATACGCTTTTTTTATGAAGGTTGAAATAGGAAAAAAAACACCAAAACTTCAAATAGCTTTTTCTCCCCTTAAACGTGCGAATTCGGCGTTTTTACGATCTAATTTAAAGGCTACGTAGATCGCTAGCTATGACCGTTCACAGTGCTCACAATTTCTATCTGATTGTCAAAATTTTGGTTTCATTTTGTAGCTGCCAGTCTATACTTCACGACAAGTACAAATTTGTAATATTATTTACAAATACACTATTTTTTATGAAGGTGCAAATAGGAAAAATACTCCAAAAGTTTAAATGGCTTTTTCTCCCCTTAAACGTGTGAATTCGGCGTTTATACGATTTAATTTAAAGGCTTGGTAGATCTCTAGATTTGACCGTTTACTGTGCCCACAATTTCTATCCGATTGTCAAAATTTTGGTCTCATTTTGTAGCTGCCAGCCTTTTCTTTACGAGAAATACAAATTCGTTATATTATTTACAAAAACACTATTTTTTATGAAGGTTGAATTAGGATTAAAAAACACCAAAACTTTAAATGGCTTTTTCTCCCCTTAAACGTGCGAATTCGGCATTTGAACGAATTAATTTAAAGGTTCAGTAGATCTCTAGCTTTGACCGTTCACTGTGCCTACAATTTTTATCCGATTGTCAAAATTTTGGTCTCATTTTGTAGCTGCCAGTCTATTCTTTACGACAAGTATAAATTTGCCCACAATTTCTATCCGATTGTCAAAATTGTGGTCGCATATTTTAGCTGCCAGTCTATTCTTTACGACAAGTACAAATTTGTAGTATTACTTACAAATACACTTTTTTTATGAAGTTTTAAATAGTAATAAAAACACCAAAAGTTTAAATGGCTTTTTGCCCGCTTAAACCTGCGAATCCGGCGTTTTTACGATTTAATTTAAAGGCTTGGTAGATCTCTAGCTATGACCGTTCACTGTGCCCACAATTTCTATCCGATTGTCGAAATTTTGATTTCAGTTTTTAGCTGCTAGTCTATTCTTTACGACAAGTACACATTCGTAATACTATTTACAAAAACACTATTTTTAATGACGGTTGAAATAGAGAACAATAACACCACAACTTTAAATGGCTGTTTCCCTCCTTAAACGTGCGATTTCGGCGTTTTTACGATTTAATTTTAAGGCTTGGTAGATCTCTAGCTTTGATCGCTCACTGTGCCCACAATTTCTATCCGATTGTCAAAATATTGATCTTATATTGCAGCTGCCAGTCTATTCTTTATGACAAGTTTAAATTTGTAATATTATACACAAATACACTATTTTTGATGATGAATGAAGTAGGGGAAAAAACACCAAAACTTTGAATGGCTTTTCTCCCCTTAAACGTGTGAATTCACCGTTTCTACGAATTAATTTAATGGCTTAGTAGATCTCTAGCCTTGACCGTTCACTGTGCCCACAATTACTATCCGATCCGAGTATATTCTTTATAATAAGTACAAATTTGTAATTTTATTTACAAATACACTATATTCTACGAAGGTTGAAATCGGAAAAAAAAACACCAAAACTTAACATTGCTTTTTCTCCCCTTAAAGGTGCGAATCCGGCAATATTATGATTTAATTTAAAGGCTTGGTAGATCTCTAGCTTTGACCGTTCATTGTGCCCACAATGCCTATACGATTGTCAAAGTTTTCATCTCATTTTGTAGCTGCCAGTCTATTCTTTACGACAAGTACATATTTGTAATATTATTCACAAATACACAGGTTTTTATGAAGGTTGAAATAGGAAAAAAACACCAGACTTTAAGTGGCTTTTTCTCCCCTTAAACGTGCAAACTCGGCGTTTTTACGATTTAATTTAAAGGCTTGGTAGATCTCTAGCTTTGACCGTTCACTGTGCTCACAATTTCTATCTGATTGTCAAAATTTTGGTCTCATTTTGTAGCTGCCAGTCTATACTTTACGACATGTACAAATTTGTCATAGTATTTACAAAAACATTTTTTTTTATGAAGGTTGAAAAAGGGAAAAACACATCAAAACTTTAAATGGCTTTTTCTCCCCTTAAACGAGCGAATTCAGCGTTTTACGATCTAATTTAAAGGCTAGGTAGATCGCTAGCATTGACCGTTCATAGTCTCCACATTTTCTATCCGATTGTCAAAATTTTGGTTTCAGTTTTTAGCTGCTAGTCTATTCTTCACGACAAGTACTATTTCGTAACACTATTAACAAATACACTATGTTTTGTGACGGTTGAAATGGGGAACAAAAAAACCAAAACTTTAAATGGCTGTTTCTCCCCTTAAACGTGCGAATTCGGCGTTTTTACGATTTCATTTAAAGGCTTGGTAGATCTCTACCTTTGATCGCTCACTGTGCCCACAATTTCTATCCGATTGTCAAAATTTTGGTCTCATTTTGTAGCTGCCAGTCTATTCTTTATGGCAAGTACAATTACTTGGTAGATCCCTTGCTTTGACCGTTCACTGTGCCCACAAGTTCTACCCGATTGTCAAAATTTTGGTCTCATTTTGTAGATGCCAGTCTATTCTTTACGACAAGTACAAATTCGCCCACAATTTCTATCCGATTGTCAAAATTTAGGTCGCATATTTTAGCTGGTAAACTATTCTTTACGACAAGTACAAATTTGTCATTTACTTTACGACAAGTACAAATTTGTAATATTACTGTTCGCACAAGTTCTATCCGATTGTCAAAATTTTGGTCTCATTTTGTAGATGCCAGTCTATTCTTTACGACAAGTACAAATTTGTCCACAAAATCTATCCGATTGTCAAAATTTAGGTCGCATATTTTAGCTGCTAGTCTATTTTTTACGACAAGTACAAATTCGTAATATTACAAATACACTTTTTTTATGAAGGTTGAAATAGGAATAAAAACACCAAAATATTAAATGGCTTTTTCTCCGCTTAAACGTGCGAATTCAGCGTTTTTACGATTTAATTTAAAGGCTTGGTAGATCTCTAGCTTTGACCGTTCACTGTGCCCACAATTTCTATCCGATTGTGGAAATTTTGGTTTCAGTTTTTAGCTGCTAGTTTATTCTTCACGACAAGTACACATTCGTAATACTATTTACAAATACACTATTTTTTATGACGGTTGAAATAGGGAACAAAAGCACCAAAACTTTAAATGGCTGTTTCTCCCCTTAAACGTGCGAATTCGGCGTTTTTAACCATTTAATTTAAAGGCTTGGTAGGTCTCTAGCTTTGATCGCTCACTGTGCCCACAATTTCTATCCGATTGTCAAAATTTTGGTCTTTATATTATAGCTGCCAGTGTATTCTTTATGACAAGTTTAAATTTGTAATATTATATACAAATACACTATTTTTGATGACGGTTGAAATAGGGAAAAAACACCAAAACTTTAAATGGCTTTTTCTCCCCTTAAACGTGTGAATTCAGCGTTCCTACGATTTAATTTAAAGGCTTAGTAGATCTCTAGCTTTGACCGTTCATTGTGCCTACATTTTCTATCCAATCCGAGTCTTTTCTTTATGACAAGTACAAATTTGTAATATTATTTACAAATACACTATATTCTATGAAGGTTGAAATAGGAAAAAAAACACCAAAACTTTAAATGGCTTTTTCTCCCTTTAAACGAGCGAATTCGGCGTTTTACGATCTGATTTAAAGGCTAGGTAGATCGCCTGCTTTGACCGTTCACTGTGCCCACAATTTCTATCCGATTGTCAAAATTTTGGTCTCATGTTGTAGCTACCATTCTATTCTTGACGACAAGTACAAATTTGTAATATTATTTACAAATACACTTTTTCTTAATGAAGGTTGAAATAGGAAAAAAAAACACGAAAACTTTGAATGGTTTTTGTTCCCCTCAAACGTACAAATTCGGTGTTTTTACGATTTAATTTAAAGGCTTGGTAGATCTCTAGCTTTGAGCGTTCACTGTGCCCACAATTTCTATCCGATTGTCAAAATCTTAGTCTCATTTTGTAGCTGCCAGTCTATTCTTTACGACAAGAATAAATTTGTAATATTATTTACAAATACACTATTTTTTTGGAGGTTGAAATAGGAAAAAAATACACCAAAAAATCTGAAAGTCTGTTGGAAGCTTTTACCCTTATTACAACAACAAAATTTAGCACGTTTTCCGACCTTTGAGCGGCCGCCGTTATGTGACTGCCCTACCGACTTTGGATTTTTTGATTGTAAGATTCACCACATACTTCAGTGAACCTTTGTACCAAGTTTCATCCAAATCGGAGCTATACTTTGTTCAGGACAGAAATCACGATTTTTTGTCTAAAATGACTGCCATTTTGTTTTTTGCCCAGCCGATATGGCTGGGTCACGAATTTAACCGGAATATTAAACCAATACACCTTTTCTCAAAATTTGGTGAAAATCGGAGCAAAATGGCAACCTCTAGCGTGGTCACAAATTTCGTTATATCCCATATATGCATATATATATATATATGTATAGATATATATTTATGTATATATATATATATATATATATATATATATATATATATATATATATATGTATATAAATATATATATAAATATATATATATATATATATATATATATATATATATAATATATATATATATCCATATATATATAGATATAAAAACATATAGATATATTATATATATATATATATATATTTATATATAGATATATATATATATATATATATATATATATATATATATATATATATATATATATATATATATATATATATATGATGCTCTCCACAAAAGGTAAATTTCTCTCAAGAAATTTACCGAAAAAGCCATTTAAAATGTTGGTGTTTAACTTTAAATGGCTTTTTCTCCCCTTAAACGTACGAATTCAGCGTTTTTAAGATTTAATTTAAAGGCTTGGTAGATCTCTAGCTTTGACCGTTCACTGTGCCCACAATTTTTATCCGATTGTCAAAATTTTGGTCTCATTTTGTAGCTGCCAGTCTATTCTTTACGACAAGTTCAAATTGGTAATATTATTAACAAATACACTATTTTTTATGTTGGTTGAAATAGGAGAAAAATCACGAAAACTTTAAATGGCTTTTTCTCCCCTTAAACGTGTGAATTCGGCTTTTTACGATTTAATTTGAAGGCTTAGCAGATCTCTAGCTTTGATCGTTCACTGTACCCACAGTTTCTTGGCAGGTTTGGCAGGAATCTAGCTTTGAGCGTTCACTGTGCCCACAAGTTCTATCCGATTGTCAAAATTTTGTTCTCACTTTGTAGCTGCCAGTCTATTCTTTACGACAAGCACAAATTTGTAATATTATTTGCAAAAACACTATTTCTTATCAAGGTTGAAATAGGAAAAAAAACCCCGTACTTTAAATCGCTTTTTCTCCCCTTAAATGTGCGAATTCAGCGTTTTTACGATTTAATTTAAAGGCTTGGCAGATCAATCCGATTGTCCAATTCTATTTTTTACGACAAGTACAAATTCGTAATATTACAAATACACTTTTTTTATGAAGGTTGAAATAGGAATAAAAACACCAAAATATTAAATGGCTTTTTCTCCGCTTAAACGTGCGAATTCAGCGTTTTTACGATTTAATTTAAAGGCTTGGTAGATCTCTAGCTTTGACCGTTCACTGTGCCCACAATTTCTATCCGATTGTGGAAATTTTGGTTTCAGTTTTTAGCTGCTAGTTTATTCTTCACGACAAGTACACATTCGTAATACTATTTACAAATACACTATTTTTTATGACGGTTGAAATAGGGAACAAAAGCACCAAAACTTTAAATGGCTGTTTCTCCCCTTAAACGTGCGAATTCGGCGTTTTTAACCATTTAATTTAAAGGCTTGGTAGGTCTCTAGCTTTGATCGCTCACTGTGCCCACAATTTCTATCCGATTGTCAAAATTTTGGTCTTATATTATAGCTGCCAGTGTATTCTTTATGACAAGTTTAAATTTGTAATATTATATACAAATACACTATTTTTGATGACGGTTGAAATAGGGGAAAAAAACACCAAAACTTTAAATGGCTTTTTCTCCCCTTAAACGTGTGAATTCAGCGTTCCTACGATTTAATTTAAAGGCTTAGTAGATCTCTAGCTTTGACCGTTCATTGTGCCTACATTTTCTATCCAATCCGAGTCTTTTCTTTATGACAAGTACAAATTTGTAATATTATTTACAAATACACTATATTCTATGAAGGTTGAAATAGGAAAAAAAACACCAAAACTTTAAATGGCTTTTTCTCCCTTTAAACGAGCGAATTCGGCGTTTTACGATCTGATTTAAAGGCTAGGTAGATCGCCTGCTTTGACCGTTCACTGTGCCCACAATTTCTATCCGATTGTCAAAATTTTGGTCTCATGTTGTAGCTACCATTCTATTCTTGACGACAAGTACAAATTTGTAATATTATTTACAAATACACTTTTTCTTAATGAAGGTTGAAATAGGAAAAAAAAACACGAAAACTTTGAATGGTTTTTGTTCCCCTCAAACGTACAAATTCGGTGTTTTTACGATTTAATTTAAAGGCTTGGTAGATCTCTAGCTTTGAGCGTTCACTGTGCCCACAATTTCTATCCGATTGTCAAAATCTTAGTCTCATTTTGTAGCTGCCAGTCTATTCTTTACGACAAGAATAAATTTGTAATATTATTTACAAATACACTATTTTTTTGGAGGTTGAAATAGGAAAAAAATACACCAAAAAATCTGAAAGTCTGTTGGAAGCTTTTACCCTTATTACAACAACAAAATTTAGCACGTTTTCCGACCTTTGAGCGGCCGCCGTTATGTGACTGCCCTACCGACTTTGGATTTTTGATTGTAAGATTCACCACATACTTCAGTGAACCTTTGTACCAAGTTTCATCCAAATCGGAGCTATACTTTGTTCAGGACAGAAATCACGATTTTTTGTCTAAAATGACTGCCATTTTGTTTTTGCCCAGCCGATATGGCTGGGTCACGAATTTAACCGGAATATTAAACCAATACACCTTTTCTCAAAATTTGGTGAAAATCGGAGCAAAATGGCAACCTCTAGCGTGGTCACAAATTTCGTTATATCCCATATATGCATATATATATATATATATGTATAGATATATTTATGTATATATATATATATATATATATATATATATATATATATATATATATATATGTATATAAATATATATATAAATATATATATATATATATATATATATATATATATATATATATATATATATATATATATATATATATATCCATATATATATAGATATAAAAACATATAGATATATATATATATATATATATATATATTTATATATAGATATATATATATATATATATATATATATATATATATATATATATATATATATACATATATATATATATGATGCTCTCCACAAAAGGTAAATTTCTCTCAAGAAATTTACCGAAAAAGCCATTTAAAATGTTGGTGTTTAACTTTAAATGGCTTTTTCTCCCCTTAAACGTACGAATTCAGCGTTTTTAAGATTTAATTTAAAGGCTTGGTAGATCTCTAGCTTTGACCGTTCACTGTGCCCACAATTTTTATCCGATTGTCAAAATTTTGGTCTCATTTTGTAGCTGCCAGTCTATTCTTTACGACAAGTTCAAATTGGTAATATTATTAACAAATACACTATTTTTTATGTTGGTTGAAATAGGAGAAAAATCACGAAAACTTTAAATGGCTTTTTCTCCCCTTAAACGTGTGAATTCGGCTTTTTACGATTTAATTTGAAGGCTTAGCAGATCTCTAGCTTTGATCGTTCACTGTACCCACAGTTTCTTGGCAGGTTTGGCAGGAATCTAGCTTTGAGCGTTCACTGTGCCCACAAGTTCTATCCGATTGTCAAAATTTTGTTCTCACTTTGTAGCTGCCAGTCTATTCTTTACGACAAGCACAAATTTGTAATATTATTTGCAAAAACACTATTTCTTATCAAGGTTGAAATAGGAAAAAAAACCCCGTACTTTAAATCGCTTTTTCTCCCCTTAAATGTGCGAATTCAGCGTTTTTACGATTTAATTTAAAGGCTTGGCAGATCAATCCGATTGTCCAAATGTTGGTCTCATTTTGTAGCTGCCAGTCAATTCTTTACGACAAGTACAAATTTGTAATATTATCTACAAATACTTTTTTTTTATGAAGGTTGAAATGGGAAAAAAAACCCCAAAACTGACAACGCTTTTTCTCCCCTTAAACGTGCGAATTCGGCGTTTTTACGATTTAATTTAAAGGCTTGGCAGATTTCTAGCTTTGACCGTTCACTGTTCCCACAATTTCTATCCGATTGTCAAAATTTTGATCTCATTTTCTAGCTGCGAGTCTATGTTTTACGACAAGTACAAATTTGTAATATTATTTACAAATACACTATTTTTTATATAGGTTGAAATAGGATAAAAAACACCAAATTTTTAAATCGCTTTTCCTCCCCTTAAACGTGCGAATTCGGCGTTTTTGGATTTTATCTAAAGGCTTGGTAGATCTCTAGCTTTGACCGTTCTATTCTTCACGACAAGTACGAATTCGTACTACTATTAACAAATATACTATTTTTTATGACGGTTGAAATAAGGAACAGAAACACCAAAACTTTAAATGGCTTTTTCTCCCCTTAAACGTGCGAATTCGGCGTTTTTACGATTTAATTTAAAGGCTTGGTAGATCTCTAGTTTTGATCGTTCACTGTGCCCACAATTTCTATCCGATTGTCAAAATTTTGGTCTCGTTTTGTAGCTGCCAGGCTTATCTTTATGACAAGTACAAATTTGTAATATTATATAGAAATACACTATTTTTTATGAAGGTTGAAATAGGAAAAATAAACACCAAAACTTTAAATGGCTTTTTCTCCCTTTAAACAAGTGAATTCAGCGTTTTTACGATTTAATTTAAAGGCTTGGCAGATTTCTAGCTTTGACCGTTCACTGTTCCCACAATTTCTATCCGATTGTCAAAATTTTGATCTCATTTTCTAGCTTCAAGTCTATGTTTTACGACAAGTACAAATTTGTAATATTATTTACAAATATACTATTTTTTATGAAGGTTGAAATAGGATAAAAAACACCAAATTTTTAAATCGCTTTTCCTCCCCTTAAACGTGCGAATTCGGCGTTTTTGGATTTTATCTAAAGGCTTGGTAGATCTCTAGCTTTGACCGTTCTATTCTTCACGACAAGTACAAATTCGTACTACTTTTAACAAATATACTATTTTTTATGACGGTTGAAATAAGGAACAGAAACACCAAAACTTTAAATGGCTTTTTCTCCCCTTAAACGTGCGAATTTGGCGTTTGTACGATTTAATTTAAAAGCTTGGTAGATCTCTAATTTTGATCGTTCACTGTGCCCACAATTTCTATCCGATTGTCAAAATTTTGGTCTCGTTTTGTAGCTGCCAGTCTTATCTTTATGACAAGTGCAAATTTGTAATATTATTTACAAATACACTTTTTCTTAATGAAGGTTGAAATAGGAAAAAAAACACCAAAACTTTGACTGGTTTTTGTCCCCCTCAAACGTACGAATTCGGTGCTTTTACGATTTAATTTAAAGGCTTGGTAGATCTCTAGCTTTGAGCGTTCACTGTGCCCACAATTTCTATCCGATTGTCAAAATCTTAGTCTCATTTTGTAGCTGCCACTCTATTCTTTACGACAAAAACAAATTTATAATATTATTAACAAATACACTATTTTTTTGGAGGTTGAAATAGGAAAAAAATACACCAAAAAATCTGAAAGTCTGTTGGAAGCTTTTACCCTTATTACAACAACAAAATTTAGCACGTTTTCCGACCTTTGAACGGCCGCCGTTATGTGACTGCCCTACCGACTTTGGATTTTTGATTGTAAGATTCACCACATACTTCAGTGAACCTTTGTACCAAGTTTCATCCAAATCGGAGCTATACTTTGTTCAGGACAGAAATCACGATTTTTTGTCTAAAATGACTGCCATTTTGTTTTTGCCCAGCCGATATAGCTGGTTCACGAATTTAACCGGAATATTAACCCAATACACCTTTTCTCAAAATTTGGTGAAAATCGGAGCAAAATGGCAACCTCTAGCGTGGTCACAAATTTCGTTATATCCCATATATGCATATATATATATATATGTATAGATATATATATGTATATATATATATATATATATATATATATATATATATATATATATATATATATATATATATATATATATATAATATTGTTACATGTACAAATAATTACATGTACAAATAATTCTGCGAGCTACTGTCGCAATTGTTTTCATCATCATTAAGAACGTCAACAAATGAATTTACTCGAACCCACGAGTAAATTCAACAAGCATAATCAACATCTGCAAGTGGCGAACCTACCAGGTACCTCTCGGTAGAACATTCGCCAATGTGCGAGAAATGGGTGAATACGTAGAGACCCTATATAAAGGCGAGCTGAATGAATGGGGGAATCATTCATTCAACCGCGATAAGAAAACTGCGATATAGTGGAACGCGAAGTAAAGTCAATTGATTGTTTGAGTGCAAAGTGTGTTTCGTAATAGTGAAGTAATTTAGAAGACAATTGCGATAAAAAATTTATGGACAAGTTTTAGATAATTTTAATAGTGACAATTAAAATTAGTGAAAGTGTTAACTGATTATTGTGCATTTTATTTAATTGAATAAACTCTTTTAACTTAAATTAAAAGACATTGCGTTTTGACTTTCCCGGAGCGTTAAAATTATAGGCCACGAACCAATAACACGCGACAGTGGTGTCAGAAGTGGGATAGAAAAATTTTGAAAGTGAATATTTGAACAATTTTATAGTGCACAATAGGAAAATTTAAAGAAACATTAAAAATGCCACGAAGCTTAAACTTAAAAATTAATGAATTGACCATGTCGGAGCTGAAGGAAGAGTTGGAACAGCGAAACCTGGCTACGCAAGGTACAAAGGCCACACTGATTGCACGCTTGCGTGACGCAATTAAATCGGAAGGCGCGTATCTGGATTCGGGTGAGCCCTCAGATGTAGAAGAAGGCGCAGAAGGTGGTGAAGCAGAAACGAAAAAACCAAAGGAACCAGAAAACGCGCTGATGCAAATGTTAATGCTGATGCAGCAGGAGCAGCGACAACAGTCATCCAATTTAACTGCGAAGCTCAATGAACAGTCATCCAATTTAACTGCGAAGCTCAATGAACAGTCGTCCAATTTAACCACGAAGCTAAATGAACAATCAGCAAAAATGGACCAACAAGCGATCGAAATCAAGGCAGACATCGCTCAGAAGCTGGAAAAACAGTCAACCGAAATAAAAGCGGAGCTCAGTAGTCTCAACAGCCAAATTAAATGCGTCGAGGAGAAGGTATACCAGGTCGAGGAGAGAATCAACCTTGAGATCAGCCAGGTAAACCATGAGATGGAAAAAGTGAAAAAGGACTTGGAAGCAGCAAAGGCAGTAATAACCGCTTCACCAGCCCCAATTATAACCGCAGCGCAAAGCTCATCCAGAAATGTGCAAGCACCAATATTCGATGGGCAAACGGTCTGGACTATTTACAAAACCCAGTTCGAAGCAGCCGCTCGCATAAATCACTGAAATGAGTAGGAACGAGCAACTGCATTGATTCTTGCTCTAAGAGGCCCAGCTGCCGAGCTGTTGCAGACGATCCCCGTTGAATTGCACTCAAACCCGAAGGCTATAATGAATGCGCTCGACATGCGTTATGGAGACGATCATCTGAAGCAGATTTATCGGTCACAGCTAAGGCATCGAATGCAGAAGTCTGGTGAAACCCTACAGCAGCTAGTCCAAGACATTGAGCGACTGGCACTTTTGGCTTATCCTGCCTACGACCCAGAACATCGAGATGATGCAGCGACAGAAGCATTCATCAGCGCACTAAAGGACCCGGAATTGCAACAAGCCGTGCGTTTAGCTCAAAAGCAAACGGTTAAGGACGCACTGGCTTATAGTCTGAACTTTGAGGCAGCGAAAAATGTGACTCGTACCACTGCCCGGGTTCGTGAGGTAGTGACAGACGAGTGCAGGTGTGAGCGCGTGGAAATTGAGCGAGATCCGCATGTAAATGGTGCGCCTAGATGCTGGAATTGCGGAGAGAAGGGGCACCTGCAAAGAGACTGCAAGAAGCGAAGAAAACCGAGCTATTGTCCAGGGTGTGCAGCTAGGAGGAGATCCAGGCCGAGTCAGGAGCCCAGAATGGAAGCCCTTCAAACAGAGGGGTCGGGAAACATGTAAGAGCCAACTTCGTGGGGCAGAGGTTGGCTAGGAGGATCGACGTCCCCAGCACCATCATCACCGTGTCAAGACTACATCGTGGAGAAGCGGACTTATGCCTTCCGGGTCAAATTGACGGAGAACACTGCACCATAACAATCGACACTGGTGCAACCCGATCGATTATCCGACCAGACCTAGTTAGACAGCAACAACTTCACAAGGGCAGAATTTTCTCACTACGGACAGCTACGGGAGAAACTGCACCTGTTCATGGAGAGGTCAACCTCCAGATACAGTTGGGAGACCTTGTGTTCCGACATAATTTTCTGGTCGCGAACATTATAGATGACTGCATTCTCGGAATGGATTTTCTGCGACCACATGGAATCACGTTGGACTTGGGAAAACGTGTCTTGAAATGGCAGAATGTCGAAGTACTGATGGAGGATCCCAGCGTCCAAATCCCCAAGATGAATGTAGTGGTATGTACTGACACTGATGTACCGAATTCCTCCGAAAGCATTGTATGGGCCAAGCTTGATGGTGATTCTGGAGACCACCGATCTTACCTGATAGAGCCAACGAAGACGTCCGCATTGCGCAGTTTGATTGTAGGACGAAGCCTTGTAAGATCTTTAAGGAACGGATATGTGCCGGTTAGAGTCCTTAACACCGCAGATTCAACCACGAGCATCAAAGCGGGAGAAGTCATCGGCAGCTGCCAGCCTGTTTCCACCATCACCTCTTTGGAAGCTACTCACAACCATCATTGGAAAAGGAGGCAAGACACAGAAAAAGCCAGGGAATCCACGTCTGCAATATTGAAGCAAGTCAAATTGCCGGTGCAGCTATTCAAACGAGCCTCTGATCTGGTCACCAAGTACAGTGACATCTTCTCAACAAGCCCGGATGACCAAGGCCGAACGAGTTTGGTAACTCACGTCATAGACACACAGGGAGCCAAGCCGATTCGACAAGCACCAAGACGTCTCCCTATAGCCAAACAAGGAGAAGTGAGCGCGCTGATCTCGGACATGGAAAAACAAGGCATTATTGAACCTTCTGTAAGTCCATGGGCCGCGCCTGTAGTTCTAGTCAAGAAAAAGGATGGTAGCACTCGCTTTTGTGTCGACTATAGGCAGCTTAACGACGTCACTAAGAAAGATAGTTACCCGCTCCCACGCATCGATGACATCATGGACACCTTAGCCGACGCAAAATGGTTTTCTACACTCGATCTCAAGAGTGGCTACTGGCAGGTAGAAATTGACAAGAAGGACCGAGAGAAGACCGCATTTTCAGTTGGGACCGGATTGTGGCAATTTGTTGTGATGCCGTTTGGGCTTTGCAATGCTCCAGCCACTTTCGAACGCTTGATGGAATATGTGCTACGTGGTCTAACCTGGAAAACCTGCTTGGTATACCTAGATGACATCATCGTCATCGGTAGAACGTTCGAAGAGCATGTGCGGAACTTAGAAGAGGTTTTCTCCCGATTACGACTGGCAAATTTGAAACTTAGTCCCGAGAAGTGTACTCTTTTCGCAGATGAAGTAAAATACCTGGGACACGTCGTATCAGCAGAAGGGGTCAAAACAGACCCTGAGAAAATTGAAGCCGTAAAAAGCTGGCCAACACCAAACAACAAGCGCCAACTACGAAGTTTTCTGGGTCTGGCGACCTACTATCGAAGATTCGTCAAAGACTTTGCCAAAATAGCTAAGTGTCTCCATCAGCTAACCGAGAAAAATCGTCCGTATGTCTGGAATGAACAATGCCAGACAGCCTTTGAGACCCTGAAGGAAAAGCTGTGTGAATCACCCGTGCTGGCGTATCCGAAACCCGGAAAAATGTTTGTAGTTGACACCGATGCAAGTAACGGCGGTATTGGAGCTGTACTCTCCCAGCAGATCAATGGCGAAGAAAGAGTCCTCTCTTATTACAGTCGAGTTCTCTCAAAAAGTGAGAGGAATTACTGCGTGACCAGGAAGGAGCTATTGGCTATAATAGAGGCCACCAAGCAGTTCCACAAGTATCTATATGGCCAGAAATTTGTTCTTCGAACGGACCATGCATCACTGAGATGGTTGCTCAACTTCAAAAACCCCGAGGGACAAGTTGCGAGATGGATCGAAAGATTGCAGTCATACGACTACGAAATTGTTCATCGGAAGGGCGGAGTTCATGGAAATGCTGACGCCCTATCCCGCCGTCCATGTCCAGCTAACTGCAAGCATTGCCGACGGATTGAGGAAAAGGAACCGCTCGTTGATCTGCGATTGATAACGGCGGAATTCGATGAAGGTTGGTCATCGGAGGAGATTCGAAACGCCCAGTTAGCCGATGAAGACATCGGACCATTGCTCGTATGGAAGGAGACGACTGGGCGACCTGAGTGGAAAGACGTTTCAATGCATGGCGCAACCCTGAAAAGCTATTGGGCACAATGGAACTCCCTTCAGGTGGAGGGTGGCGTACTCAAGCGGAAATGGGAAACGGTGGATGGTAGCTCCTATAGGATGCAGACTATACTTCCCAAAAGCCGAATCCACGATGTGGTTAAGGAAATGCATGAAGGATCCTCGGGAGGCCACCTTGGTGTTAACAAGACCTTAGCGAAATTGCGGGAACGGTTCTACTGGCTCCACGCTCGAGAAGACGTAGAGGACTGGTGTCGCAGATGCACAATTTGCGCTTCCGTCAAAGGCCCAAAGCGACGACTGAGAGGACAAATGCAAACATATAACGTAGGCGTGCCATTCGAAAGGATTGCTGTTGACATCGCAGGACCCTTTCCTGAATCCGATTGGGGAAATCGATATACGCTGGTTGTAGCCGATTATTTCAGCAAGTGGCCCGAGGTCTACCCCATTCCCAACCAGGAAGCAACTACCGTAGCTGAGCAGCTAGTGTTAAATTGGGTCAGAAGGTACGGCGTACCTTGCGAATTACATTCGGATCAAGGCCGAAACTTTGAGTCACTAGTTTTTGGCGAAATGTGCGAGCTGCTCGGAATACGGAAAACGAGGACAACACCGCTGCATCCCCAATCCGATGGAATGGTCGAACGTTTCAACGGCACGCTCAATAAACACCTTGCCAAGATGGTTGACGAGAACCAAAGGGACTGGGACCGACATATCCCACTATTTTTGATGGCGTACAGAGCTGCCGAACATGCATCGACGGGCCAAGCCCCAGCCAAAGTCATTTTTGGAAAGACTATTCGTCTGCCAGCCGATATAAAGTTCGGAACACCCCCTGAGGAACCCCAAACGGTCTCGGAGTACGCAAGTGATCTAAGACAACGGTTGAACCAGATACATCGGACAGTGCGGAAACACCTCGAATCGGCTACTGACCGCATGAAGACCAGGTATGATCTAAAGGCTAATTCTACTGGCTTCCAGCAAGATGACTTGGTGTGGCTTTATAACCCGCAACGACGAAAGGGTAGGTCTCCTAAGTTGCAGCATAATTGGGAGGGACCATACCGAGCTACAAAGCGAATCAACGACGTCGTATACCGAATACAGGAACATCGTAAGCCGAGAGCTAAAATGAAAATCGTGCATCTGGACCGTCTTGCCCCATATTACACCCAGGGAGAATTGACTACAAATAGCGACACATCTTTTCGGGGCGAAAAGAACTGAGATGGGGGCAGTGTTACATGTACAAATAATTACATGTACAAATAATTCTGCGAGCTACTGTCGCAATTGTTTTCATCATCATTAAGAACGTCAACAAATGAATTTACTCGAACCCACGAGTTAATTCAACAAGCATAATCAACATCTGCAAGTGACGAACCTACCAGGTACCTCTCGGTAGAACATTCGCCAATGTGCGAGAAATGGGTGAATACGTAGAGACCCTATATAAAGGCGAGCTGAATGAATGGGGGAATCATTCATTCAACCGCGATAAGAAAACTGCGATATAGTGGAACGCGAAGTAAAGTCAATTGATTGTTTGAGTGCAAAGTGTGTTTCGTAATAGTGAAGTAATTTAGAAGACAATTGCGATAAAAAATTTATGGACAAGTTTTAGATAATTTTAATAGTGACAATTAAAATAAGTGAAAGTGTTAACTGATTATTGTGCATTTTATTTAATTGAATAAACTCTTTTAACTTAAATTAAAAGACATTGCGTTTTCACTTTCCCGGAGCGTTAAAATTATAGGCCGCGAACCAATAACACGCGACAGTGGTGTCAGAAGTGGGATAGAACAATTTTGAAAGTGAATATTTGAACAATTTTATAGTGCACAATAGGAAAATTTAAAGAAACATTAAAAATGCCACGAAGCTTAAACTTAAAAATTAATGAATTGACCATGTCGGAGCTGAAGGAAGAGTTGGAACAGCAAAACCTGGCTACGCAAGGTACAAAGGCCACACTGATTGCACGCTTGCGTGACGCAATTGAATCGGAAGGCGCGTATCTGGATTCGGGTGAGCCCTCAGATGTAGAAGAAGGCGCAGAAGGTGGTGAAGCAGAAACGAAAAAACCAAAGGAACCAGAAAACGCGCTGATGCAAATGTTAATGCTGATGCAGCAGGAGCAGCGACAACAGTCATCCAATTTAACTGCGAAGCTCAATGAACAGTCATCCAATTTAACTGCGAAGCTCAATGAACAGTCGTCCAATTTAACCACGAAGCTAAATGAACAATCAGCAAAAATGGACCAACAAGCGATCGAAATCAAGGCAGACATCGCTCAGAAGCTGGAAAAACAGTCAACCGAAATAAAAGCGGAGCTCAGTAGTCTCAACAGCCAAATTAAATGCGTCGAGGAGAAGGTATACCAGGTCGAGGAGAGAATCAACCTTGAGATCAGCCAGGTAAACCATGAGATGGAAAAAGTGAAAAAGGACTTGGAAGCAGCGAAGGCAGTAATAACCGCTTCACCAGCCCCAATTATAACCGCAGCGCAAAGCTCATCCAGAAATGTGCAAGCACCAATATTCGATGGGCAAACGGTCTGGACTATTTACAAAACCCAGTTCGAAGCAGCCGCTCGCATAAATCACTGGAATGAGCAGGAACGAGCAACTGCATTGATTCTTGCTCTAAGAGGCCCAGCTGCCGAGCTGTTGCAGACGATCCCCGTTGAATTGCACTCAAACCCGAAGGTTATAATGAATGCGCTCGACATGCGTTATGGAGACGATCATCTGAAGCAGATTTATCGGTCACAGCTAAGGCATCGAATGCAGAAGTCTGGTGAAACCCTACAGCAGCTAGTCCAAGACATTGAGCGACTGGCACTTTTGGCTTATCCTGCCTACGACCCAGAACATCGAGATGATGCAGCGACAGAAGCATTCATCAGCGCACTAAAGGACCCGGAATTGCAACAAGCCGTGCGTTTAGCTCAAAAGCAAACGGTTAAGGACGCACTGGCTTATAGTCTGAACTTTGAGGCAGCGAAAAATGTGACTCGTACCACTGCCCGGGTTCGTGAGGTAGTGACAGACGAGTGCAGGTGTGAGCGCGTGGAAATTGAGCGAGATCCGCATGTAAATGGTGCGCCTAGATGCTGGAATTGCGGAGAGAAGGGGCACCTGCAAAGAGACTGCAAGAAGCGAAGAAAACCGAGCTATTGTCCAGGGTGTGCAGCTAGGAGGAGATCCAGGCCGAGTCAGGAGCCCAGAATGGAAGCCCTTCAAACAGAGGGGTCGGGAAACATGTAAGAGCCAACTTCGTGGGGCAGAGGTTGGCTAGGAGGATCGACGTCCCCAGCACCATCATCACCGTGTCAAGACTACATCGTGGAGAAGCGGACTTATGCCTTCCGGGTCAAATTGACGGAGAACACTGCACCATAACAATCGACACTGGTGCAACCCGATCGATTATCCGACCAGACCTAGTTAGACAGCAACAACTTCACAAGGGCAGAATTTTCTCACTACGGACAGCTACGGGAGAAACTGCACCTGTTCATGGAGAGGTCAACCTCCAGATACAGTTGGGAGACCTTGTGTTCCGACATAATTTTCTGGTCGCGAACATTATAGATGACTGCATTCTCGGAATGGATTTTCTGCGACCACATGGAATCACGTTGGACTTGGGAAAACGTGTCTTGAAATGGCAGAATGTCGAAGTACTGATGGAGGATCCCAGCGTCCAAATCCCCAAGATGAATGTAGTGGTATGTACTGACACTGATGTACCGAATTCCTCCGAAAGCATTGTATGGGCCAAGCTTGATGGTGATTCTGGAGACCACCGATCTTACCTGATAGAGCCAACGAAGACGTCCGCATTGCGCAGTTTGATTGTAGGACGAAGCCTTGTAAGATCTTTAAGGAACGGATATGTGCCGGTTAGAGTCCTTAACACCGCAGATTCAACCACGAGCATCAAAGCGGGAGAAGTCATCGGCAGCTGCCAGCCTGTTTCCACCATCACCTCTTTGGAAGCTACTTACAACCATCATTGGAAAAGGAGGCAAGACACAGAAAAAGCCAGGGAATCCACGTCTGCAATATTGAAGCAAGTCAAATTGCCGGTGCAGCTATTCAAACGAGCCTCTGATCTGGTCACCAAGTACAGTGACATCTTCTCAACAAGCCCGGATGACCAAGGCCGAACGAGTTTGGTAACTCACGTCATAGACACACAGGGAGCCAAGCCGATTCGACAAGCACCAAGACGTCTCCCTATAGCCAAACAAGGAGAAGTGAGCGCGCTGATCTCGGACATGGAAAAACAAGGCATTATTGAACCTTCTGTAAGTCCATGGGCCGCGCCTGTAGTTCTAGTCAAGAAAAAGGATGGTAGCACTCGCTTTTGTGTCGACTATAGGCAGCTTAACGACGTCACTAAGAAAGATAGTTACCCGCTCCCACGCATCGATGACATCATGGACACCTTAGCCGACGCAAAATGGTTTTCTACACTCGATCTCAAGAGTGGCTACTGGCAGGTAGAAATTGACAAGAAGGACCGAGAGAAGACCGCATTTTCAGTTGGGACCGGATTGTGGCAATTTGTTGTGATGCCGTTTGGGCTTTGCAATGCTCCAGCCACTTTCGAACGCTTGATGGAATATGTGCTACGTGGTCTAACCTGGAAAACCTGCTTGGTATACCTAGATGACATCATCGTCATCGGTAGAACGTTCGAAGAGCATGTGCGGAACTTAGAAGAGGTTTTCTCCCGATTACGACTGGCAAATTTGAAACTTAGTCCCGAGAAGTGTACTCTTTTCGCAGATGAAGTAAAATACCTGGGACACGTCGTATCAGCAGAAGGGGTCAAAACAGACCCTGAGAAAATTGAAGCCGTAAAAAGCTGGCCAACACCAAACAACAAGCGCCAACTACGAAGTTTTCTGGGTCTGGCGACCTACTATCGAAGATTCGTCAAAGACTTTGCCAAAATAGCTAAGTGTCTCCATCAGCTAACCGAGAAAAATCGTCCGTATGTCTGGAATGAACAATGCCAGACAGCCTTTGAGACCCTGAAGGAAAAGCTGTGTGAATCACCCGTGCTGGCGTATCCGAAACCCGGAAAAATGTTTGTAGTTGACACCGATGCAAGCAACGGCGGTATTGGAGCTGTACTCTCCCAGCAGATCAATGGCGAAGAAAGAGTCCTCTCTTATTACAGTCGAGTTCTCTCAAAAAGTGAGAGGAATTACTGCGTGACCAGGAAGGAGCTATTGGCTATAATAGAGGCCACCAAGCAGTTCCACAAGTATCTATATGGCCAGAAATTTGTTCTTCGAACGGACCATGCATCACTGAGATGGTTGCTCAACTTCAAAAACCCCGAGGGACAAGTTGCGAGATGGATCGAAAGATTGCAGTCATACGACTACGAAATTGTTCATCGGAAGGGCGGAGTTCATGGAAATGCTGACGCCCTATCCCGCCGTCCATGTCCAGCTAACTGCAAGCATTGCCGACGGATTGAGGAAAAGGAACCGCTCGTTGATCTGCGATTGATAACGGCGGAATTCGATGAAGGTTGGTCATCGGAGGAGATTCGAAACGCCCAGTTAGCCGATGAAGACATCGGACCATTGCTCGTATGGAAGGAGACGACTGGGCGACCTGAGTGGAAAGACGTTTCAATGCATGGCGCAACCCTGAAAAGCTATTGGGCACAATGGAACTCCCTTCAGGTGGAGGGTGGCGTACTCAAGCGGAAATGGGAAACGGCGGATGGTAGCTCCTATAGGATGCAAACTATACTTCCCAAAAGCCGAATCCACGATGTGGTTAAGGAAATGCATGAAGGATCCTCGGGAGGCCACCTTGGTGTTAACAAGACCTTAGCGAAATTGCGGGAACGGTTCTACTGGCTCCACGCTCGAGAAGACGTAGAGGACTGGTGTCGCAGATGCACAATTTGTGCTTCCGTCAAAGGCCCAAAGCGACGACTGAGAGGACAAATGCAAACCTATAACGTAGGCGTGCCATTCGAAAGGATTGCTGTTGACATCGCAGGACCCTTTCCTGAATCCGATTGGGGAAATCGATATACGCTGGTTGTAGCCGATTATTTCAGCAAGTGGCCCGAGGTCTACCCCATTCCCAACCAGGAAGCAACTACCGTAGCTGAGCAGCTAGTGTTAAATTGGGTCAGTAGGTACGGCGTACCTTGCGAATTACATTCGGATCAAGGCCGAAACTTTGAGTCACTAGTTTTTGGCGAAATGTGCGAGCTGCTCGGAATACGGAAAACGAGGACAACACCGCTGCATCCCCAATCCGATGGAATGGTCGAACGTTTCAACGGCACGCTCAATAAACACCTTGCCAAGATGGTTGACGAGAACCAAAGGGACTGGGACCGACATATCCCACTATTTTTGATGGCGTACAGAGCTGCCGAACATGCATCGACGGGCCAAGCCCCAGCCAAAGTCATTTTTGGAAAGACTATTCGTCTGCCAGCCGATATAAAGTTCGGAACACCCCCTGAGGAACCCCAAACGGTCTCGGAGTACGCAAGTGATCTAAGACAACGGTTGAACCAGATACATCGGACAGTGCGGAAACACCTCGAATCGGCTACTGACCGCATGAAGACCAGGTATGATCTAAAGGCTAATTCTACTGGCTTCCAGCAAGATGACTTGGTGTGGCTTTATAACCCGCAACGACGAAAGGGTAGGTCTCCTAAGTTGCAGCATAATTGGGAGGGACCATACCGAGCTACAAAGCGAATCAACGACGTCGTATACCGAATACAGGAACATCGTAAGCCGAGAGCTAAAATGAAAATCGTGCATCTGGACCGTCTTGCCCCATATTACACCCAGGGAGAATTGACTACAAATAGCGACACATCTTTTCGGGGCGAAAAGAACTGAGATGGGGGCAGTGTTACATGTACAAATAATTACATGTACAAATAATTCTGCGAGCTACTGTCGCAATTGTTTTCATCATCATTAAGAACGTCAACAAATGAATTTACTCGAACCCACGAGTAAATTCAACAAGCATAATCAACATCTGCAAGTGACGAACCTACCAGGTACCTCTCGGTAGAACATTCGCCAATGTGCGAGAAATGGGTGAATACGTAGAGACCCTATATAAAGGCGAGCTGAATGAATGCGGGAATCATTCATTCAACCGCGATAAGAAAACTGCGATATAGTGGAACGCGAAGTAAAGTCAATTGATTGTTTGAGTGCAAAGTGTGTTTCGTAATAGTGAAGTAATTTAGAAGACAATTGCGATAAAAAATTTATGGACAAGTTTTAGATAATTTTAATAGTGACAATTAAAATAAGTGAAAGTGTTAACTGATTATTGTGCATTTTATTTAATTGAATAAACTCTTTTAACTTAAATTAAAAGACATTGCGTTTTCACTTTCCCGGAGCGTTAAAATTATAGGCCGCGAACCAATAACACGCGACAATATATATATAGATATAAAAACATATAGATATATATATATATATATATATATATATATATATATATATATATATATATATATATATATATATATATATATATATAGATATATATATATATATATACATATATATATATATATATATATGATGCTCTCCACAATAGGTAAATTTCTCTCGAGAAATTTACCGAAAAAGCCATTTAAAATGTTGGTGTTTAACTTTAAATGGCTTTTTCTCCCCTTAAACGTACGAATTCAGCGTTTTTGCGATTTAATTTAAAGGCTTGGTAGATCTCTAGCTTTGACCGTTCACTGTGCCCACAATTTTTATCCGATTGTCAAAATTTTGGTCTCATTTTGTAGCTGCCAGTCTATTCTTTACGACAAGCACAAATTTGCAATATTATTTGCAAAAACACTATTTATTATCAAGGTTGAAATAGGAAAAAAAAACCCCGTACTTTAAATCGCTTTTTCTCCCCTTAAATGTGCGAATTCAGCGTTTTTACGATTTAATTTAAAGGCTTGGCAGATTTCTAGCTTTGACCGTTCACTGTTCCCACAATTTCTATCCGATTGTCAAAATTTTGATCTCATTTTCTAGCTGCGAGTCTATGTTTTACGACAAGTACAAATTTGTAATATTATTTACAAATACACTATTTTTTATATAGGTTGAAATAGGATAGAAAACACCAAATTTTTAAATCGCTTTTCCTCCCCTTAAACGTGCGAATTCGGCGTTTTTGGATTTTATCTAAAGGCTTGGTAGATCTCTAGCTTTGACCGTTCTATTCTTCACGACAAGTACAAATTCGTACTACTATTAACAAATATACTATTTTTTATGACGGTTGAAATAAGGAACAGAAACACCAAAACTTTAAATGGCTTTTTCTCCCCTTAAACATGCGAATTTGGCGTTTTTACGATTTAATTTAAAGGCTTGGTAGATCTCTAGATTTGATCGTTCACTGTGCCCACAATTTCTATCCGATTGTCAAAATTTTGGTCTCATTTTGTAGCTGCCAATCTTATCTTTATGACAAGTACAAATTTGTAATATTATATAGAAATACACTATTTTTTATGAAGGTTGAAATAGGAAAAAAAAAACACCAAACGTTTAAATGGCTTTTTCTCCCTTTAAACGAGTGAATTCAGCGTTTTTACGATTTAATTTAAAGGCTTGGCAGATTTCTAGCTTTGATCGTTCACTGTTCCCACAATTTCTATCCGATTGTCAAAATTTTGATCTCATTTTGTAGCTGCCAGTCTATTCTTTACGTCAAGTACAAATTTGTAATATTATTCACAAATACACTATTTTTTATGAAGACTGAAATAGGAAAAAACCCCCCAAAATTTTAAATCGCTTTTTCTCCCCTTAAACGTGCAAATTCGGCATTTTTGGATTTAATTTAAAGGCTTGGTAGATCTCTAGCTTTGACCGTTCACTGTGCCCACAATTTCTATGCAATTGTCAAAATTTTGGTCTCATTTTGTAGCTGCCAGTCTATTCTTTACGACAAGTACAAATTTGCCCACAATTTCTATCCGATTGTCAAAATTTTGGTGGCTTTTTGTAGCTGCCAGTCTTTTCTTTACGACAAGTACAAATTTGTAATATTATTTACAAATACACTATTTTTTATGCAGGTTGAAATAGTGAAAAAAACACCAAAGCTTTGAATGGCTTTTTTCCCCCTTAAACGTGCGAATTGGGCATTTTTGCAATTTAATTTAAAGGCTTGGTAGATCCTTGGCTTTGACCGTTCACTGCGCCCACAATATCTATCCGATTGTCAAAATTTTTGTCTCAGTTTTTAGCTGCCAGTCTATTCTTCACGACAAGTACAAATTGGTCATATTATTTGCAAAAACACTATTTCTAATCAAGGTTGAAATAGGAAACAAGTTGGGTAAACAGACTTACGCTCATGTCAGAAGGGTTTTGTATTCAATTTTCAAAATGCAGTCACCAGATTGAATAAAGTCAAGAATCGTGTCAATGACGATTTCATTGAAGAAACTAAGAAATTCGAAGATCATTCTATTATTAACAAAGTTGAAAGAATTTAGACTTCTGAGGTTTTTGTTATTGTTATACTCATAAATATCTCCCTTGATAATTATTTCAGATGTCCATTCGCGAGGGAGGAAACGCATTTTTCATGTATTTCCCCCCTGTACCCCGACTGAAGCAAAAACTGACAGTTTAAGAACTGTTTTGAAACGCTCCCATGAAAACGTTCATTTCATACTCATATCAACTATGTTTGACGAATTTTTTTTCAGGGGCTACTCTCTTGTACTGTCATCATCGATTAATGTCAATTTTTTCGAATCCTAGAGTCGTTACAAAGCCCTTTTGCTAGGAGCTCTCTCCCACCTCCTTGACTTGTTTCACTAAGGAGCATTAATTGTAGGTACTTAGCTTCAGTCATTCATTAAATTGAATCAAGTGTTCAAAGCATGCACCTTAAACGTTGAAGTTGGGAAAAAATAACTCAAAATTATTCAATCTTCGCATTTAAAACAGCCACTTTTTTGTTTTACGATTACTGATACTACTAGCTGAACTGATTCTCAAAGTTATTCATGACACCTATCATTCCTGAAATTTTCATGCGAATCCTAGCAAAACTGGAGTGTCTGAGTCGGTAAAAAGCGCATGTTGTTCCATAGCCATATGTTGCCATAATAATACATGCAGCGCATATTGTTCCATAGTAATACAGGACGATTCAAACCACTATAACTTCGCTAAATATGATGCAATCTTTATGAAACTTGCAGGGTTAATCAATCTTATAAACAAACATCTGTGTACTGAATTTCATTGAATTTAAGGGTACCGTTATGATTGTATTCAAGAAAACATAAAATCGATAAATCATACTATTACTAACAAAGTTGAGTGAATTGCGACTTCTCACGTATTTCTTGTTGTTGTACTCATCAAGGCCTACATGCCTGATTTTTTCCAGATTTTTCGGATCACAGGTGTCCAATCGCGAGGGGGGGGACACAAATTTTTCGTGTATTTCCCCTCCCTGTGCGCCCCTCGAAGCAAACTTTGCCAAACAAAGACCTCTTTTGAAAAGCTCTCATCAAGACCTTTCATTTGATTTCCATATCGGCTACCTTCAATGAAATTTTTTTTCGGGGGGTCACTCCCCTACATGGGGAGACCCCCCTTAAATACCTTATAAAATTTTTTAGTCGTTGAAATTTGAAGAGATCACCACTTTACATCTACATACAAAATTTGATGCTTCTAGCTTAAGTAGTTTCCGAGAAAAACTGCTGTGACACACGGACGGACGGACGGACGGACGGACGGACAGACAGACAGGCGGACAGACAGACAGACAGGAGGACAGACAGGACGCGATTTTAGAAGGGTTTTGTAAAATTATTTTACAAAACCCTAAAAAAAACCCCGTACTTTAAATCGCTTTTTCTCCCCTTAAACGTGCGAATTCAGCGTTTTTACGATTTAATTTAAAGGCTTGGCAGATCAATCCGATTGACCAAATGTTGGTCTCATTTTGTAGCTGCCAGTCTATTCTTTACGACAAGTACAAATTTGTAATATTATCTACAAATACATTTTTTTTTTATGAAGGTTGAAATGGGAAAAAAAAACCCAAAACTGAAAACGCTTTTTCTCCCTTAAACGTGCGAATTCGGCGTTTTTACGATTTAATTCAAAGGCTTGGCAGATTTCTAGCTTTGACCGTTCACTGTACCCACGATTTCTATCCGATTGTCAAAATTTTGATCTCATTTTCTAGCTGCGAGTCTATGTTTTACGACAAGTACAAATTTGTAATATTATTTACAAATACACTATTTTTTATATAGGTTGAAATAGGATAAAAAACACCAAATTTTTAAATCGCTTTTCCTCCCCTTAAACGTGCGAATTCGGCGTTTTTGGATTTTATCTAAAGGCTTGGTAGATCTCTAGCTTTGACCGTTCTATTCTTCACGACAAGTACTAATTCGTAATACTATTAACAAATATACTATTTTTTATGACGGTTGAAATAAGGAACAGAAACACCAAAACTTTAAATGGCTTTTTCTCCCCTTAAACGTGGGAATTCGGCGTCTTTACGATTTAATTTAAAGGCTTGGTAGATCTCTAGCTTTGACCGTTCGCTGTGCCTACAATTTCAATCCGATTGTCAAAATTTTGGTCTCATTTTGTAGCTGCCAGTCTATTCTTCACGACATAAACAAATTTGTAATATTATTTACAAATACACTATTTTTTATGAAGGTTGAAATAGGAAAAAAAACATGAAAACTTTAAATGGCTTTTTCTCCCCTTAAACGTGCGAATTCGGCGTTTTTACGATTTAATTTAAAGGCTTGGTAGATCTCTAGCTTTGACCGTTCACTGTGCCCACAATTTCTATCCGATTGTCAAAATTTTGGTCTCATTTTGTAGCTGCCAGTCAATTGTTTATGACAAGTACAAATTTGTCATATTATATACAAATACACTATTTTTTATGAAGGTTGAAATAGGAAAAAAAAACACCAAAACTATAAATGGCTTTTTCTCCCCTTAAACGTGGGAATTCGGCGTTTTTACGATTTAATTTAAAGGCTTGGTAGATCTCTGGCTTTGACCGTTCACTGTGCCTACAATTTCTATCCGATTGTCAAAATTTTGGCCTAATTTTGTAGCTGCCAGTCTATTCTTCACGACAAGTACAAATTTGTAATATTATTTACAAATATACTATTTTTTATGAAGGTTGAAATAGGAAAAAAAACACCAAAACTTTAAATGGCTTTTTCTCCCCTTAAACGTGCGAATTCGGCATTTTTACGATTTAATTTAAAGGCTTGGTAGATCTTTAGCTTTGTGCCCACAATTTCTATCTGATTGTCAAAATTTTGGTCTCATTTTGTAGCTGCCAGTCTATTCTTTACGACAAGTTAAAACATGTAATATTATTTACAAAAACACTATTTTTTATGAAGGTTCAAATAGGAAAAAAAAACACCAAAACTTTAAATGGTTTTTCTATCCTTAAACGTGCGAATTCGGCGTTTTACGATTTAATTAAAAGGCTTGGTCGATCTCTAGTTTTGACTGTTCACTGTGCCCACAATTTCTATCCGATTGTCAAAATTTTGGCCTCATTTTGTAGCTGCCAGTCTATTGTTTACGACAAGTACAAATTTTTAATATTATTTACAAATACACTATTTTTTATGAAGGTTGAAATAGGAAAAAAAACACCAAAACGTTAAGTGGCTTTCTCTCCCCTTAAACGTGCGAATTCGGCGTTTTTACGATTTAATTTAAAGGCTTGGTAGATCTCTAGTTTTGATCGTTCACTGTGCCCACAATTTCTATCCGATTGTCAAAATTTTGGTCTCGTTTTGTAGCTGCCAGTCTTATCTTTATGACAAGTACAAATTTGTAATATTATATAGAAATACACTATTTTTTATTAAGATTGAAATAGGAAGAAAAACACCAAAACCTTAAATGGCTTTTTCTCCCTTTAAACGAGTGAATTCAGCGTTTTTACGCTTTAATTTAAAGGCTTGGCAGATTTCTAGCTTTGATCGTTCACTGTACCCACAATTTCTATCCGATTGTCAAAATTTTGATCTCATTTTGTAGCTGCCAGTCTATTCTTTACGTCAAGTACAAATTTGTAATATTATTCACAAATACACTATTTTTTATGAAGACTGAAATAGGAAAAAACCCCCCAAAATTTTAAATCGCTTTTTCTCCCCTTAAACGTGCAAATTCGGCATTTTTGGATTTAATTTAAAGGCTTGGTAGATCTCTAGCTTTGACCGTTCACTGTGCCCACAATTTCTATGCAATTGTCAAAATTTTGGTCTCATTTTGTAGCTGCCAGTCTATTCTTTACGACAAGTACAAATTTGCCCACAATTTCTATCCGATTGTCAAAATTTTGGTGGCTTTTTGTAGCTGCCAGTCTTTTCTTTACGACAAGTACAAATTTGTAATATTATTTACAAATACACTATTTTTTATGCAGGTTGAAATAGTGAAAAAAACACCAAAACTTTGAATGGCTTTTTTCCCCCTTAAACGTGCGAATTGGGCATTTTTGCAATTTAATTTAAAGGCTTGGTAGATCCTTGGCTTTGACCGTTCACTGCGCCCACAATATCTATCCGATTTTCAAAATTTTTGTCTCAGTTTTTAGCTGCCAGTCTATTCTTCACGACAAGTACAAATTGGTCATATTATTTGCAAAATTACTATTTCTTATCAAGGTTGAAATAGGAAACAAGTTGGGTAAACAGACTTACGCTCATGTCAGAAGGGTTTTGTATTCAATTTTCAAAATGCAGTCACCAGATTGAATAAAGTCAAGAATCATGTCAATGACGATTTCATTGAAGAAACTAAGAAATTCGAAGATCATTCTATTATTAACAAAGTTGAAAGAATTTAGACTTCTGAGGTTTTTGTTATTGTTATACTCATAAATATCTCCCTTGATAATTATTTCAGATGTCCATTCGCGAGGGAGGAAACGCATTTTTCATGTATTTCCCCCCTGTACCCCGACTGAAGCAAAAACTGACAGTTTAAGAACTGTTTTGAAACGCTCCCATGAAAACGTTCATTTCATACTCATATCAACTATGTTTGACGAATTTTTTTTCAGGGGCTACTCTCCTGTACTGTCATCATCGATTAATGTCAATTTTTTCGAATCCTAGAGTCGTTACAAAGCCCTTTTGCTAGGAGCTCTCTCCCACCTCCTTGACTTGTTTCACTAAGGAGCATTAATTGTAGGTACTTAGCTTCAGTCATTCATTAAATTGAATCAAGTGTTCAAAGCATGCACCTTAAACGTTGAAGTTGGGAAAAAATAACTCAAAATTATTCAATCTTCGCATTTAAAACAGCCACTATTTTGTTTTACGATTACTGATACTACTAGCTGAACTGATTCTCAAAGTTATTCATGACACCTATCATTCCTGAAATTTTCATGCGAATCCTAGCAAAACTGGAGTGTCTGAGTCGGTAAAAAGCGCATGTTGTTCCATAGCCATATGTTGCCATAATAATACATGCAGCGCATATTGTTCCATAGTAATACAGGAAGATTCAAACCACTATAACTTCGCTAAATATGATGCAATCTTTATGAAACTTGCAGGGTTAATCAATCTTATAAACAAACATCTGTGTACTGAATTTCATTGAATTTAAGGGTACCGTTATGATTTTATTCAAGAAAACATAAAATCGATAAATCATACTATTACTAACAAAGTTGAGTGAATTGCGACTTCTCACGTATTTCTTGTTGTTGTACTCATCAAGGCCTACATGCCTGATTTTTTCCAGATTTTTCGGATCACAGGTGTCCAATCGCGAGGGGGGGGACACAAATTTTTCGTGTATTTCCCCTCCCTGTGCGCCCCTCGAAGCAAACTTTGCCAAACAAAGACCTCTTTTGAAAAGCTCTCATCAAGACCTTTCATTTGATTTCCATATCGGCTACCTTCAATGAAATTTTTTTTCGGGGGGTCACTCCCCTACATGGGGAGACCCCCCTTAAATACCTTATAAAATTTTTTAGTCATTGAAATTTGAAGAGCTCACCACTTTACATCTACATACAAAATTTGATGCTTCTAGCTTAAGTAGTTTCCGAGAAAAACTGCTGTGACACACGGACGGACGGACGGACGGACGGACGGACAGACAGACAGACGGACAGACGGACAGACAGGAGGACAGACAGGACGCGATTTTAGAAGGGTTTTGTAAAATTATTTTACAAAACCCTAAAGAAACCCCGTACTTTAAATCGCTTTTTCTCCCCTTAAACGTGCGAATTCAGCGTTTTTACGATTTAATTTAAAGGCTTGGCAGATCAATCCGATTGTCCAAATGTTGGTCTCATTTTGTAGCTGCCAGTCTATTCTTTACGACAAGTACAAATTTGTAATATTATCTACAAATACATTTTTTTTTATGAAGGTTGAAATGGGAAAAAAAACCCAAAACTGAAAACGCTTTTTCTCCCTTAAACGTGCGAATTCGGCGTTTTTACGATTTAATTTAAAGGCTTGGCAGATTTCTAGCTTTGACCGTTCACTGTACCCACGATTTCTATCCGATTGTCAAAATTTTGATCTCATTTAGTAGCTGCGAGTCTATGTTTTACGACAAGTACAAATTTGTAATATTATTTACAAATACACTATTTTTTATGAAGGTTGAAGTAGGAAAAAAAACACTAAATTTTTAAATCGCTTTTCCTCCCCTTAAACGTGCGAGTTCGGCGTTTTTGGATTTTATCTAAAGGCTTGGTAGATCTCTAGCTTTGACCGTTCTATTCTTCACGACAAGTACTAATTCGTAATACTATTAACAAATATACTATTTTTTATGACGGTTGAAATAAGGAACAGAAACACCAAAACTTTAAATGGCTTTTTCGCCCCTTAAACGTGCGAATTCGGCGTCTTTACGATTTAATTTAAAGGCTTGGTAGATCTCTAGCTTTGACCGTTCACTGTGCCTACAATTTCAATCCGATTGTCAAAATTTTGGTCTCATTTTGTAGCTGCCAGTCTATTCTTCACGACATAAACAAATTTGTAATATTATTTACAAATACACTATTTTTAATGAAGGTTGAAATAGGAAAAAAAACATGAAAACTTTAAATGGCTTTTTCTCCCCCTTAAACGTGCGAATTCGGCGTTTTTACGATTTGATTTAAAGGCTTGGTAGATCTCTAGCTTTGACCGTTCACTGTGCCCACAATTTCTATCCGATTGTCAAAATTTTGGTCTCATTTTGTAGCTGCCAGTCAATTGTTTATGACAAGTACAAATTTGTAATATTATATACAAATACACTATTTTTTATGAAGGTTGAAATAGGAAAAAAAAACACCAAAACTATAAATGGCTTTTTCTCCCCTTAAACGTGGGAATTCGGCGTTTTTACGATTAAATTTAAAGGCTTGGTAGATCTCTAGCTTTGACCGTTCACTGTGCCCACAATTTCTATCCGATTGTCAAAATTTTGGCCCCATTTTGTAGCTGCCAGTCTATTCTTTACGACAGGTACAAATTTGTAATATTATCTACAAATACATTTTTTTTATGAAGGTTGAAATGGGGAAAAAAACCCAAAACTGAAAACGCTTTTTCTCCCTTAAACGTGCGAATTCGGCGTTTTTACGATTTAATTTAAAGGCTTGGCAGATTTCTAGCTTTGACCGTTCACTGTACCCACGATTTCTATCCGATTGTCAAAATTTTGATCTCATTTAGTAGCTGCGAGTCTATGTTTTACGACAAGTACAAATTTGTAATATTATTTACAAATACACTATTTTTTATGAAGGTTGAAGTAGGAAAAAAAACACTAAATTTTTAAATCGCTTTTCCTCCCCTTAAACGTGCGAGTTCGGCGTTTTTGGATTTTATCTAAAGGCTTGGTAGATCTCTAGCTTTGACCGTTCTATTCTTCACGACAAGTACTAATTCGTAATACTATTAACAAATATACTATTTTTTATGACGGTTGAAATAAGGAACAGAAACACCTAAACTTTAAATGGCTTTTTCTCCCCTTAAACGTGCGAATTCGGCATCTTTACGATTTAATTTAAAGGCTTGGTAGATCTCTAGCTTTGACCGTTCACTGTGCCTACAATTTCAATCCGATTGTCAAAATTTTGGTCTCATTTTGTAGCTGCCAGTCTATTCTTCACGACATAAACAAATTTGTCATATTATTTACAAATACACTATTTTTTATGAAGGTTGAAATAGGAAAAAGAACATGAAAACTTTAAATGGCTTTTTCTCCCCTTAAACGTGCGAATTCGGCGTTTTTACGATTTGATTTAAAGGCTTGGTAGATCTCTAGCTTTGACCGTTCACTGTGCCCACAATTTCTATCCGATTGTCAAAATTTTGGTCTCATTTTGTAGCTGCCAGTCAATTGTTTATGACAAGTACAAATTTGTAATATTATATACAAATACACTATTTTTTATGAAGGTTGAAATAGGAAAAAAAAACACCAAAACTATAAATGGCTTTTTCTCCCCTTAAACGTGGGAATTCGGCGTTTTTACGATTAAATTTAAAGGCTTGGTAGATCTCTAGCTTTGACCGTTCACTGTGCCCACAATTTCTATCCGATTGTCAAAATTTTGGCCTCATTTTGTAGCTACCAGTCTATTCTTCACGACAAGTACAAATTTGTAATATTATTTACAAATATACTATTTTTTATGAAGGTTGAAATAGGAAAAAAAGCACCAAAACTTTAAATGGCTTTTTCTCCCCTTAAACGTGCGAATTCGGCATTTTTACGATTTAATTTAAAGGCTTGGTAGATCTTTAGCTTTGTGCCCACAATTTCGATCTGATTGGCAAAATTTTGGTCTCATTTTGTAGCTGCCAGTCTATTCTTTAAGACAAGTTAAAACATGTAATATTATTTACAAAAACACTATTTTTTATGAAGGTTCAAATAGGAAAAAAAAACACCAAAACTTTAAATGGTTTTTCTATCCTAAAACGTGCGAATTCGGCATTTTACGATTTAATTAAAAGGCTTGGTAGATCTCTAGTTTTGACTGTTCACTGTGCCCACAATTTCTATCCGATTGTCAAAATTTTTGTCTCATTTTGTAGCTGCCAGTCTATTGTTTACGACAAGTACAAATTTTTAATATTATTTACAAATACACTATTTTTTATGAAGGTTGAAATAGGAAAAAAAACACCAAAACGTTAAGTGGCTTTTTCTCCCCTTAAACGTGCGAATTCGGCGTTTTTACGATTTAATTTAAAGGCTTGGTAGCTTTTTAGCTTTGACCGTTCACTCTGCCCACAATTTCTATCCGATAGTCAAAATTTTGGTCTCATTTTGTAGCTACCAGTCCATTTTTTACGACAAGTACAAATTTGTAATATTATTTACAAATACACTATTTTTTATGAAGGTTGAAACAGGAAAAAAAACACCAAAACTTCAAATAGCTTTTCTCCCCTTAAACATGCGAATTCGACGTTTTTACAATTTAATTTAAAGGCTTGGTAGATCTCTAGCTATGACGTTCACTATGCCCACAATTTCTATCCGATTGTCAAAAATTTGGTCTCATTGTGTAGCTGCCAGTCTATTCTTTACTACAAGTACACTATTTTTTATGAAGGTTGAAATAGGAAAAAAACTCGAAAAATTTAAATGGCTTTTTCTCCCCTTAAACGTGCGAATTTCGCGTTTTTACGATTTAATTTAAAGGCTTCGTAGATCTCTAGCTTTGACCGTTCACTGTGCCCACAATTTCTATTCGATTGTCAAAATTTTGATTACATTTCGTAGCTGCCAGTCTTTTCTTTACGACAAATACAAATTTGTAATATTATTTACAATTTTTTTTTTTTATGAAGGATGAAGAAGGATAAAAAACACCAAAACTTTAAATGGCTTTTTCTCCCCTTAAACGTGCGACTTCAGCGTTTTTACGATTTAATTTAAAGGCTTGGTAAACCTCTAGCTTTGACCGTTCACTGTGCCCACAATTTCTATCCGATTGTCAAAATTTTGGTTTCAGTTTTTAGCTGCTAGTCTATTCTTCACGACAAGTACAAATTTGTAATACTATCAACAAACACACTATTTTTTATGACGGTTGAAATAGGGAACAAAAACACCAAAATTTTAAATGGCTATTTCTCCCCTTAAACGTGCGAATTCGGCGTTTTTACGATTTATTTTAAAGGCTTGGTAGATCTTTAGCTTTGTTCGTTCACTGTGCCCACAATTTCTATCCGATTGTCAAAATTTTGGTCTCATTTTGTAGCTGCCAGTCTATTCTTTATGACAAGTAAAAATTTAAGGTAGATGTCTAGCTTTGACTGTTCACTGTGCCAACAATTTCTTTCCGATTGTCAAAATTTGGTCTCATTTTGAGCTGCCAGTCTATTCTTTACGACAAGTACAAATTTGCCAACAATTTCTATCCAATTGTCAAAATTTAGGTCGCATATTTTAGCTGCCAGTCTATTCTTTATGACAAGTATAAATTTGTAATATTACTTACAAATAAACTTTTTTTATGAAGGTTGAAATAGGAAAAAAAAACACCAAAATTTTAAGTGGCTTTTTCTCCGCTTAAACGTGCGAATTCGGTGTTTCTACAATATAATTCAAAGGCTTGGTAGATCTCTAGGTCTGACAGTTCACTGTGCTCACAATTTCTCTCCGATTGTCGAAATTTTGGTTTCAGTTTTTAGCTGCTAGTCTATTCTTTACGACAAAAACAAATTCGTAATACTATCAACAAACACACTATTTTTTTTGGCGGTTGAAATAGGGAACAAAAACACCAAAACTTTAAATGGCTATTTCTCCCCTTAAACCTGCAAATTCGGCGTTTTTACGATTTAATTTAAAGGCTTGGTAGATCTCCAGATTTGATCGGTCACTGTGCCCACAGTTTCTATCCGATTGTCAAAATTTTGGTCTCATTTTGTAGCAGCCAGTCTATTCTTTATGACAAGAAGAAGTTTGTAATATTATATAAAAATACACTATTTTTTATGAAGGTTGAAATAGGAAAAAAAAACACCAAAACTATAAATGGCTTTTTCTCCCCTTAAACGTGCGAATTCGGCGTTTTTACGATTAAATTTAAAGGCTTGGTAGATCTCTAGCTTTGACCGTTCACTGTGCCCACAATTTCTATCCGATTGTCAAAATTTTGGTCTCATTTTGTAGCTGCCAGTCTATTCTTCACGACAAGTACAAATTTGTAATATTATTTACAAATACACTTGTTTTTAATGAAGGTTGAAATAGGAAAATAACACGAAAAACTTCAATGGTTTTTGTAACCATCATACGTGCGAATTCGGCGTTTTAACGATTAAATTTAAAGACTTTGTAGATTCCTAGCTATGACCGTTCACTGTGCCCACAATTTCTATCCGATTGTCAAAATTTTGGTCTCATTGTGTAGCTGCCAGTCTGTTCTTTACTACAAGTACAAATTTGTAGTATTATTTACAACAACATTATTTTTTATGAAGGATGAAATAGGAAAAAAACTCCAAAACTTTAAATGGCTTTTTCTCCCCTTAAACGTGCGAATTTCACGTTTTAACGATGTAATTCAAAGGCTTGGTAGATCTCTAGCTTTGACCGTTTACTGTGCCCAGAATTTCTATCCGATTGTCGAAATTTTGGTTTCAGTTTTTAGCTGCTAGTCTATTCTTCACGACAAGTACAAATTCGTAATACCATTTACAAATACAGTTTTCTTTTATGACGGTTGAAATAGGGAAAAAAAACACCAAAACTTTAAATGGCTTTTTCTCCCCTTAAACGTGTGAATTCGGCGTTTTTACGATTTAATTTTAAGGCTTGGTAGATCTCTAGCTTTGATCGCTCACTGTTCCCACAATTTCTATCCGATTGTCAAAATTTTGGTCTCATATTGTAGCTGCCAGTCAATTCTTTATGAAAAGTACAAATTTGTAATATTATATACAAAAACACTTTTTTTATGACAGTTGAAATAGGGAAAAAAACACCAAAACTTTAAATTGCTTTTTCTCCTCCTAAACGTGTGAATTCAGCGTTTCTACGATTTAATTTACAGGCTTGGCAGATTTCTAGCTTTGATCGTTCACTGTACCCACAATTTCTATCCGATTGTCAAAATTTTGATCTCATTTTGTAGCTGCCAGTCTATTCTTTACGACAAGTACAAATTTGTAATATTATTCACAAATACACTTTTTTTTATGAAGACTGAAATAGGAAAAAAACCCCCAAAATTTTAAATCGCTTTTTCTCCCCTTAAACGTGCAAATTCGGCATTTTTGGATTTAATTTAAAGGCTTGGTAGATCTCTAGCTTTGACCGTTCACTGTGCCCACAATTTCTATGCAATTGTCAAAATTTTGGTCTCATTTTGTAGCTGCCAGTCTATTCTTTACGACAAGTACAAATTTGCCCACAATTTCTATCCGATTGTCAAAATTTTGGTGGCTTTTTGTAGCTGCCAGTCTTTTCTTTACGACAAGTACAAATTTGTAATATTATTTACAAATACACTATTTTTTATGCAGGTTGAAATAGTGAAAAAAACACCAAAACTTTGAATGGCTTTTTTCCCCCTTAAACGTGCGAATTGGGCATTTTTGCAATTTAATTTAAAGGCTTGGTAGATCCTTGGCTTTGACCGTTCACTGCGCCCACAATATCTATCCGATTTTCAAAATTTTTGTCTCAGTTTTTAGCTGCCAGTCTATTCTTCACGACAAGTACAAATTGGTCATATTATTTGCAAAATTACTATTTCTTATCAAGGTTGAAATAGGAAACAAGTTGGGTAAACAGACTTACGCTCATGTCAGAAGGGTTTTGTATTCAATTTTCAAAATGCAGTCACCAGATTGAATAAAGTCAAGAATCATGTCAATGACGATTTCATTGAAGAAACTAAGAAATTCGAAGATCATTCTATTATTAACAAAGTTGAAAGAATTTAGACTTCTGAGGTTTTTGTTATTGTTATACTCATAAATATCTCCCTTGATAATTATTTCAGATGTCCATTCGCGAGGGAGGAAACGCATTTTTCATGTATTTCCCCCCTGTACCCCGACTGAAGCAAAAACTGACAGTTTAAGAACTGTTTTGAAACGCTCCCATGAAAACGTTCATTTCATACTCATATCAACTATGTTTGACGAATTTTTTTTCAGGGGCTACTCTCCTGTACTGTCATCATCGATTAATGTCAATTTTTTCGAATGCTAGAGTCGTTACAAAGCCCTTTTGCTAGGAGCTCTCTCCCACCTCCTTGACTTGTTTCACTAAGGAGCATTAATTGTAGGTACTTAGCTTCAGTCATTCATTAAATTGAATCAAGTGTTCAAAGCATGCACCTTAAACGTTGAAGTTGGGAAAAAATAACTCAAAATTATTCAATCTTCGCATTTAAAACAGCCACTATTTTGTTTTACGATTACTGATACTACTAGCTGAACTGATTCTCAAAGTTATTCATGACACCTATCATTCCTGAAATTTTCATGCGAATCCTAGCAAAACTGGAGTGTCTGAGTCGGTAAAAAGCGCATGTTGTTCCATAGCCATATGTTGCCATAATAATACATGCAGCGCATATTGTTCCATAGTAATACAGGAAGATTCAAACCACTATAACTTCGCTAAATATGATGCAATCTTTATGAAACTTGCAGGGTTAATCAATCTTATAAACAAACATCTGTGTACTGAATTTCATTGAATTTAAGGGTACCGTTATGATTTTATTCAAGAAAACATAAAATCGATAAATCATACTATTACTAACAAAGTTGAGTGAATTGCGACTTCTCACGTATTTCTTGTTGTTGTACTCATCAAGGCCTACATGCCTGATTTTTTCCAGATTTTTCGGATCACAGGTGTCCAATCGCGAGGGGGGGGACACAAATTTTTCGTGTATTTCCCCTCCCTGTGCGCCCCTCGAAGCAAACTTTGCCAAACAAAGACCTCTTTTGAAAAGCTCTCATCAAGACCTTTCATTTGATTTCCATATCGGCTACCTTCAATGAAATTTTTTTTCGGGGGGTCACTCCCCTACATGGGGAGACCCCCCTTAAATACCTTAGAAAATTTTTTAGTCGTTGAAATTTGAAGAGATCACCACTTTACATCTACATACAAAATTTGATGCTTCTAGCTTAAGTAGTTTCCGAGAAAAACTGCTGTGACACACGGACGGACGGACGGACGGACGGACGGACAGACAGACAGACGGACAGACGGACAGACAGGAGGACAGACAGGACGCGATTTTAGAAGGGTTTTGTAAAATTATTTTACAAAACCCTAAAAAAACCCCGTACTTTAAATCGCTTTTTCTCCCCTTAAACGTGCGAATTCAGCGTTTTTACGATTTAATTTAAAGGCTTGGCAGATCAATCCGATTGTCCAAATGTTGGTCTCATTTTGTAGCTGCCAGTCTATTCTTTACGACAAGTACAAATTTGTAATATTATCTACAAATACATTTTTTTTTTATGAAGGTTGAAATGGGAAAAAAAACCCAAAACTGAAAACGCTTTTTCTCCCTTAAACGTGCGAATTCGGCGTTTTTACGATTTAATTTAAAGGCTTGGCAGATTTCTAGCTTTGACCGTTCACTGTACCCACGATTTCTATCCGATTGTCAAAATTTTGATCTCATTTAGTAGCTGCGAGTCTATGTTTTACGACAAGTACAAATTTGTAATATTATTTACAAATACACTATTTTTTATGAAGGTTGAAGTAGGAAAAAAAACACTAAATTTTTAAATCGCTTTTCCTCCCCTTAAACGTGCGAGTTCGGCGTTTTTGGATTTTATCTAAAGGCTTGGTAGATCTCTAGCTTTGACCGTTCTATTCTTCACGACAAGTACTAATTCGTAATACTATTAACAAATATACTATTTTTTATGACGGTTGAAATAAGGAACAGAAACACCAAAACTTTAAATGGCTTTTTCTCCCCTTAAACGTGCGAATTCGGCATCTTTACGATTTAATTTAAAGGCTTGGTAGATCTCTAGCTTTGACCGTTCACTGTGCCTACAATTTCAATCCGATTGTCAAAATTTTGGTCTCATTTTGTAGCTGCCAGTCTATTCTTCACGACATAAACAAATTTGTAATATTATTTACAAATACACTATTTTTTATGAAGGTTGAAATAGGAAAAAGAACATGAAAACTTTAAATGGCTTTTTCTCCCCTTAAACGTGCGAATTCGGCGTTTTTACGATTTGATTTAAAGGCTTGGTAGATCTCTAGCTTTGACCGTTCACTGTGCCCACAATTTCTATCCGATTGTCAAAATTTTGGTCTCATTTTGTAGCTGCCAGTCAATTGTTTATGACAAGTACAAATTTGTAATATTATATACAAATACACTATTTTTTATGAAGGTTGAAATAGGAAAAAAAAAACACCAAAACTATAAATGGCTTTTTCTCCCCTTAAACGTGGGAATTCGGCGTTTTCACGATTAAATTTAAAGGCTTGGTAGATCTCTAGCTTTGACCGTTCACTGTGCCCACAATTTCTATCCGATTGTCAAAATTTTGGCCTCATTTTGTAGCTCCCAGTCTATTCTTCACGACAAGTACAAATTTGTAATATTATTTACAAATATACTATTTTTTATGAAGGTTGAAATAGGAAAAAAACACCAAAACTTTAAATGGCTTTTTCTCCCCTTAAACGTGCGAATTCGGCATTTTTACGATTTAATTTAAAGGCTTGGTAGATCTTTAGCTTTGTGCCCTCAATTTCTATCTGATTGTCAAACTTTTGGTCTCATTTTGTAGCTGCCAGTCTATTCTTTACGACAAGTTAAAACATGTAATATTATTTACAAAAACACTATTTTTTATGAAGGTTCAAATAGGAAAAAAAAACACCAAAACTTTAAATGGTTTTTCTATCCTTAAACGTGCGAATTCGGCATTTTACGATTTAATTAAAAGGCTTGGTAGATCTCTAGTTTTGACTGTTCACTGTGTCCACAATTTCTATCCGATTGTCAAAATTTTTGTCTCATTTTGTAGCTGCCAGTCTATTGTTTACGACAAGTACAAATTTTTAATATTATTTACAAATACACTAGTTTTTATGAAGGTTGAAATAGGAAAAAAAACACCAAAACGTTAAGTGGCTTTTTCTCCCCTTAAACGTGCGAATTCGGCGTTTTTACGATTTAATTTAAAGGCTTGGTAGATTTCTAGCTTTGACCGTTCACTCTGCCCACAATTTCTATCCGATAGTCAAAATTTTGGTCTCATTTTGTAGCTACCAGTCCATTTTTTACGACAAGTACAAATTTGTAATATTATTTACAAATACACTATTTTTTATGAAGGTTGAAACAGGAAAAAAAACACCAAAACTTCAAATAGCTTTTCTCCCCTTAAACGTGCGAATTCGACGTTTTTACAATTTAATTTAAAGGCTTGGTAGATCTCTAGCTATGACGTTCACTATGCCCACAATTTCTATCCGATTGTCAAAAATTTGGTCTCATTGTGTAGCTGCCAGTCTATTCTTTACTACAAGTACACTATTTTTTATGAAGGTTGAAATAGGAATAAAACTCGAAAAATTTAAATGGCTTTTTCTCCCCATAAACGTGCGAATTTCGCGTTTTTACGATTTAATTTAAAGGCTTCGTAGATCTCTAGCTTTGACCGTTCACTGTGCCCACAATTTCTATTCGATTGTCAAAATTTTGATATCATTTCGTAGCTGCCAGTCTTTTCTTTACGACAAAAACAAATTTGTAATATTATTTACAATTTTTTTTTTTTATGAAGGATGAAGAAGGATAAAAAACACCAAAACTTTAAATGGCTTTTTCTCCCCCCCTAAACGTGCGACTTCAGCGTTTTTACGATTTAATTTAAAGGCTTGGTAAACCTCTAGCTTTGACCGTTCACTGTGCCCACAATTTCTATCCGATTGTCAAAATTTTGGTTTCAGTTTTTAGCTGCTAGTCTATTCTTCACGACAAGTACAAATTTGTAATACTATCAACAAACACACTATTTTTTATGACGGTTGAAATAGGGAACAAAAACACCAAAATTTTAAATGGCTATTTCTCCCCTTAAACGTGCGAATTCGGCGTTTTTACGATTTAATTTAAAGGCTTGGTAGATCTTTAGCTTTGTTCGCTCACTGTGCCCACAATTTCTATCCGATTGTCAAAATTTTGGTCTCATTTTGTAGCTGCCAGTCTATTCTTTATGACAAGTAAAAATTTAAGGTAGATGTCTAGCTTTGACTGTTCACTGTGCCAACAATTTCTTTCCGATTGTCAAAATTTGGTCTCATTTTGAGCTGCCAGTCTATTCTTTACGACAAGTACAAATTTGCCAACAATTTCTATCCAATTGTCAAAATTTAGGTCGCATATTTTAGCTGCCAGTCTATTCTTTATGACAAGTATAAATTTGTAATATTACTTACAAATAAACTTTTTTTATGAAGGTTGAAATAGGAAAAAAGAACACCAAAATTTTAAGTGGCTTTTTCTCCGCTTAAACGTGCGAATTCGGTGTTTCTACAATATAATTCAAAGGCTTGGTAGATCTCTAGGTCTGACAGTTCACTGTGCTCACAATTTCTCTCCGATTGTCGAAATTTTGGTTTCAGTTTTTAGCTGCTAGTCTATTCTTTACGACAAGTACAAATTCGTAATACTATCAACAAACACACTATTTTTTTTGGCGGTTGAAATAGGGAACAAAAACACCAAAACTTTAAATGGCTTTTTCTCCCCTTAAACCTGCAAATTCAGCGTTTTTACGATTTAATTTAAAGGCTTGGTTGATCTCCAGATTTGATCGGTCACTGTGCCCACAGTTTCTATCCGATTGTCAAAATTTTGGTCTCATTTTGTAGCTGCCAGTCTATTCTTTATGACAAGAAGAAGTTTGTAATATTATATACAGATACATTTTTTTTTATGACGGTTGAAATAGGGAAAAAAACACAAAACTTTAAATGGCTTTTTCTCCCCTTAAACGTGTGAATTCAGCGTTTTTACGATCTAATTTAAAGGCTAGGTAAATTGCTAGCTTTGACCGTTCACTGTGCCCACAATTTCTATCCGATTGTCGAAATTTTGGTCTCATTTTGCAGCTACCCATCTATTCTTTAAGACAAAAACAAATTTGTAATATTATTTACAAATACACTTGTTTTTAATGAAGGTTGAAATAGGAAAATAACACGAAAAACTTCAATGGTTTTTGTAACCATCATACGTGCGAATTCGGCGTTTTAACGATTTAATTTAAAGACTTTGTAGATTCCTAGCTATGACCGTTCACTGTGCCCACAATTTCTATCCGATTGTCAAAATTTTGGTCTCATTGTGTAGCTGCCAGTCTGTTCTTTACTACAAGTACAAATTTGTAGTATTATTTACAACAACATTATTTTTTATGAAGGATGAAATAGGAAAAAAACTCCAAAACTTTAAATGGCTTTTTCTCCCCTTAAACGTGCGAATTTCACGTTTTAACGATGTAATTCAAAGGCTTGGTAGATCTCTAGCTTTGACCGTTTACTGTGCCCAGAATTTCTATCCGATTGTCGAAATTTTGGTTTCAGTTTTTAGCTGCTAGTCTATTCTTCACGACAAGTACAAATTCGTAATACAATTTACAAATACAGTTTTCTTTTATGACGGTTGAAATAGGGAAAAAAAACACCAAAACTTTAAATGGCTTTTTCTCCCCTTAAACGTGTGAATTCGGCGTCTTTACGATTTAATTTTAAGGCTTGGTAGATCTCTAGCTTTGATCGCTCACTGTTCCCACAATTTCTATCCGATTGTCAAAATTTTGGTCTCATATTGTAGCTGCCAGTCTATTCTTTATGACAAGTACAAATTTGTAATATTATATACAAAAACACTTTTTTTATGACAGTTGAAATAGGGAAAAAAACACCAAAACTTTAAATTGCTTTTTCTCCCCCTAAACGTGTGAATTCAGCGTTTCTACGATTTAATTTACAGGCTTCGTAGATCTCTAGCTTTGACCGTTCACTGTGCTCACAATTTCTATCCGATTGTCAAAATTTTGGTCTCATTTTGTAGCTGCCAGTCTATTGTCTACGACAAGTACAAATTTGTAATATTATTTACAAATACGCTATTTTTTATGAAGGTTGAAATAGGAAAAAAAACACCAAAACTTCAAATAGCTTTTTCTCCCCTTAAACGTGCGAATTCGGTGTTTTTACGATTTAATTTAAAGGCTAGGTAGATCGCTAGCTATGACCGTTCACAGTGCCCACAATTTCTATCCAATTGTCAAAATTTTGGTCTCATTTTGTAGCTGCCAGTCTATTCTTTATGACAAGTAAAAATTTATGGTAGATCTCCAGCTTTGACTGTTCACTGTGCCCACAATTTCTTTCCGATTGTCAAATTTGGTCTCATTTTGTAGCAGCCAGTCTATTCTTTACGACAAGTACAAATTTGCCAACAATTTCTTTTCGATTGTCAAAATTTAGGTCGCATATTTTAGCTGCCAGTCTATTCTTTATGACAAGTACAAATTTGTAATATTACTTACAAATACACTTTTTTTTATGAAGGTTGAAATAGGAAAAAAGAACACCAAAATTTTGAATGCCTTTTTCTCCGCTTAAACGTGCGAATTCGGTGTTTCTACGATATAATTCAAAGGCTTGGTAGATCTCTAGGTTTGACCGCTCACTGTGCTCACAATTTCTATCCGATTGTCGAAATTTTGGTTTCAGTTTTTAGCTGCTAGTCTATACTTTACGACAAGTACAAATTCGTAATACTATCAACAAACACACTATTTTTTATGACGGTTGAAATAGGGAACAAAAACACCAAAACCTTAAATGGCTATTTCTCCCCTTAAACCTGCGAATTCGGCGTTTTTACGATTTAATTTAAAGGCTTGGTAGATCTCTAGATTTGATCGGTCACTGTGCCCACAGTTTCTATCCGATTGTCAAAATTTTGGTCTCATTTTGTAGCTGCCAGTCTATTCTTTATGACAAGTATAAATTTAATATTATATACAGATACACTATTTTTTATGACGGTTGAAATAGGGGAAAAAAAACACCAAATCTTTAAATGGCTTTTTCTCCCCTTAAGAGTGTGAATTCAGCGTTTTTACGATCTAATTTAAAGGCGAGGTAGATCGCTAGCTTTGACCGTTCACTGTGCCCACAATTTCTATCCGATTGTCAAAATTTTGGTCTCATTTTGCAGCTCCCCGTCTATTCTTTAAGACAAGTACAAATTTGTAATATTTTTTACAAATACACTTGTTTTTAATGAAGGTTGAAATAGGAAAATAACACGAAAATTTTCAATGGTTTTTGTAACCGTCATACGTTTGAATTTGGCGTTTTAACGATTAAATTTAAAGGCTCTGTAGAGCCCTAGCTATGACCGTTCACTGTGCCCACAATTTCTATCCGATTATCAAAATTTTTGTCTCATTGTGTAGCTGCCAGTCTGTTCTTTACTACAAGTACAAACTTGTAATATTATTTACAAATACACTATTTTTTATGAAGGATCAAATAGGAAAAAAACTCCAAAACTTTAAATGGCTTTTTCTCCCCTTAAACGTGCGAATTTCACGTTTTATCGATGTAATTTGAAGGCTTGGTAGATCTCTAGATTTGACCGTTCACTGTGCCCACAATTTCTATCCGATTGTCAAAATTTTGGTTTCAGTTTTTAGCTGCTAGTCTATTCTTCACGACAAGTACAAATTCGTAATACTATTTACAAATGCACTTTTCTTTTATGACGGTTGAAAAAGGGAAAAAAAACACCAAAACTCTAAATGGCTTTTTCCGTTCACTGTGCCCACAATTTCTACCCGATTTTCAAAGTTTTGGTCTCATTTTGCAGCTACCAATCTATTCTATAAGACAAAAATAAATTTGTAATATTATTAACAAATACACTTGTTTTTAATGAAGGTTGAAATAGGAAAATAACACGAAAAACTTCAATGGTTTTTGTAACCATCATACGTGCGAATTCGGCGTTTTAACGATTAAATTTAAAGACTTTGTAGATTCCTAGCTATGACCGTTCACTGTGCCCACAATTTCTATCCGATTGTCAAAATTTGGGTCTCATTTTGTAGCTGCCCGTCTGTTCTTTACTACAAGTACAAATTTGTAGTATTATTTACAAAAACATTATTTTTTATGAAGGATGAAATAGGAAAAAAACTCCAAAACTTTAAATGGCTTTTTCTCCCCTTAAACGTGCGAATTTCACGTTTTAACGGTGTAATTCAAAGGCTTGGTAGATCTCTAGCTTTGACCGTTCACTGTGCCCAGAATTTCTATCCGATTGTCGAAATTTTGGTTTCAGTTTTTAATCTGCTAGTCTATTCTTCACGACAAGTACAAATTCGTAATACCATTTACAAATACAGTTTTCTTTTATGACGGTGTAAATAGGGAAAAAAACACCAAAACTTTAAATGGCTTTTTCTCCCCTTAAACGTGTGAATTCGGCGTTTTTACGATTTAATTTTAAGGCTTGGTAGATCTCTAGCTTTGATCGCTCACTGTTCCCACAATTTCTATCCGATTGTCAAAATTTTGGTCTCATATTGTTGCTGCCAGTCTATTCTTTATGACAAGTTTAAATTTGTAATATTATATACAAAAACACTTTTTTTATGACAGTTGAAATAGGGAAAAAAAAACACCAAAACTCTAAATGGCTTTTTCTCCCCTTAAGAGTGTGAATTCAGCGTTTTTACGATCTAATTTAAAGGCGAGGTAGATCGCTAGCTTTGACCGTTCACTGTGCCCACAATTTCTATCCGATTGTCAAAATTTTGGTCTCATTTTGCAGCTACCAGTCTATTCTTTAACATAAGTACAAATTTGTAATATTATTTACAGATACACTTGTTTTTAATGAAGGTTGAAATAGGAAAATAACACGAAAATTTTCAATGGGTTTTGTAACCGTCATACGTTCGAATTTGGCGTTTTAACGATTAAATTTAAAGGCTTTGTAGATCCCTAGCTATGACCGTTCACTGTGCCCACAATTTCTATCCGATTGTCAAAATTTTGGACTCATTTGGTAGCTGCCAGTCTGTTCTTTACTACAAGTACAAATTTGTAATATTATTTACAAAAACACTTAACTTATGAAGGATGAAATAGGAAAAAAACTCCAAAACTTTAAATGGCTTTTTCTCCCCTTAAACGTGCGAGTTTCACGTTTTAACGATGTAATTTGAAGGCTTGGTAGATCTCTAGATTTGACCGTTCACTGTGCCCACAATTTCTATTCGATTGTAAAAATTTTGGTATCAGTTTTTAGCTGCTAGTCTATTCTTTACGACAAGTACAAATTCGTAATACTATTTACAAATACACTTTTCTTTTATGACGGTTGAAATAGGGAAAAAAAAACACCAAAACTTTAAATGGCTTTTTCCGTTCACTGTGCCCACAATTTCTATCCGATTTTCAAAATTTTGGTCTCATTTTTCACCTACCAATCTATTGTTTAAGACAAAAACAAATTTGTAATATTATTTAAAAATACACTTGTTTTTAATGAAGGTTGAAATAGGAAAATAACACGAAAAACTTCAATGGTTTTTGTAACCATCATACGTGCGAATTCGGCGTTTTAACGATTAAATTTAAAGACTTTGTAGATTCCTAGCTATGACCGTTCACTGTGCCCACAATTTCTATCCGATTGTCAAAATTTTGGTCTCATTGTGTAGCTGCCAGTCTGTTCTTTACTACAAGTACAAATTTGTAGTATTATTTACAAAAACATTATTTTTTATGAAGGATGAAATAGGAAAAAAACTCCAAAACTTTAAATGGCTTTTTCTCCCCTTAAACGTGCCAATTTCACGTTTTAACGATGTAATTCAAAGGCTTGGTAGATCTCTAGCTTTGACCGTTCACTGTGCCCAGAATTTCTATCCGATTGTCGAAATTTTGGTTTCAGTTTTTAGCTGTTAGTCTATTCTTCACGACAAGTACAAATTCGTAACACCATTTACAAATACACTTTTCTTTTATGACGGTTGAAATAGGGGAAACAACACCAAAACTTTAAATGGCTTTTTCTCCCCTTAAACGTGTGAATTCGGCGTTTTTACGATTTAATTTTAAGGCTTGGTAGATCTCTAGCTTTGATCGCTCACTGTTCCCACAATTTCTATCCGATTGTCAAAATTGTGGTCTCATATTGTAGCTGCCAGTCTATTCTTTATGACAAGTTTAAATTTAAAATATTATATACAAAAACACTTTTTATATGACAGTTGAAATAGGGAAAAAAAACACCAAAACTTTAAATGGCTTTTTCTCCCCCTAAACGTGTGGATTCAGCGTTTCTACGATTTAATTTACAGGCTTCGTAGATCTCTAGCTTTGACCGTTCACTGTGCTCACAATTTCTATCCGATTGTCAAAATTTTGGTCTCATTTTGTAGCTGCCAGTCTATTGTTTACGACAAGTACAAATTTGTAATATTATTTACAAATACGCTATTTTTTATGAAGGTTGAAAAAGGAAAAAAAACACCAAAACTTCAAATAGCTTTTTCTCCCCTTAAACGTGCGAATTCGGTGATTTTACGATTTAATTTAAAGGCTAGGTAGATCGCTAAATATGACCGTTCACAGTGCCCACAATTTCTATCCAATTGTCAAAATTTTGGTCTCATTTTGTAGCTGCCAGTCTATTCTTTATGACAAGTAAACATTTATGGTAGATCTCTAGCTTTGACTGTTCACTGTGCCCACAATTTCTTTCCGATTGTCAAATTTGGTCTCATTTTGTAGCTGCCAGTCTATTTTTTACGACAAGTACAAATTTGCCAACAATTTCTTTCCGATTGTCAAAATTTATGTCGCATATTTTAGCTGCCAGTCTTTTCTACACAACAAGTATAAATTTGTAATATTACTAACAAATACACTTTTTTTATGAAGGTTGAAATAGGAATAAAAAAACACCATAACTTTAAATGGCTTTTTCTCCGCTTATATGTGCGAATTCGGCGTTTTTACGATTTAATGTAAAGGCTTGGTAGACCTCTAGCTTTGACCGTTCACTGTGCCCACAATTTCTATCCGATTGTCGAAATTTTGGTTTCAGTTTTTAGCTGCTAGTCTATTCTTCACGACAAGTACACATTCGTAATACTATTTACAAAGACACTATTTTTTATGACGGTTGAAATAGGGAACAATAACACCAAACCTTCAAATGGCTGTTTCTCTCCTAAAACGTGCGAATTCGGCGTTTTTACGATTTAATTTAAAGGCTTGGTAGATCTCTAGCTTTGATCGCTCACGATGCCCACAATTTCTATCCGATTGTCAAAATTTTGAACTTTTATTTTCGCTGCCAGTCTATTCTTTATGACAAATTTATATTTGTAATATTATATACAAATACACTATTTTTTATGTTGGTTGAAATAGGGAAAAAAACACCAAAACTTTAAATGGCTTTTTCTCCCCTTAAACGTGTGAATTCAGCGTTTCTACGATTTAATTTAATGGCTTAGTAGATCTCTAGCTTTGACCGTTCACTGTGCCCACAATTTCTTCCCGATCCGAGTATATCCTTTATGATAAGTACTACTATGAAATATTATTTACAAATACACTATATTCTATGAGGGTTGAAATAGGAAAAAAAACACCAAAACTTAAAATTGCTTTTTCTCCCCTTAAGCGTGCGAATTCTGCGTTTTACGATTTAATTTAAAGGCTTGGTAGATTTCTAGCTTTGACCGTTCACTGTGCCCACAATTTCTATCCGATTGTCAAAATTTTGGTCCCATCTTGTAGCTGCCAGTCTATTCTTTACAACAAGTACAAATTTGTAATATTATTTACAAATATACTTTTTTTATGAAGGTTGAAATAGGAAAAAAAAAAACCAAAACTTTAAATGGCTTCTTCTTCCCTTAAACGAGCGAATTCGACATTTTACGATCCAATTTAAAGGCTAGGTAGATCGCTTGTTTTGACCGTTCACAGTGCCCACAATTTCTATCCGATTGTCAAAATTTTTGTCTCATTTTGTAGCTGCCAGTCTATTCTTAACGACAAGTACAAATTTGTATTAGTATTTACAAATACACTTTTTTTTAATGAAGGTTGAAATAGTAAAAAAAACACGAAAACTTTGAATGGTTTTTGTTCCCCTCAAACGTACGGATTGGGTGTTTTTACGATTTAATTTAAAGGCTTGGTAGATGTCTAGCTTTGACCGTTCACTGTGCCCACAATTTCTATCCGATTGTCGAAATTTAGGTTTCAGTTTTTAGCTGCTAATCTATTCTTCACGACAAGTACTAATTCGTAATACTATTAACAAATACACTATTTCTTATGACGGTTGAAATGGGGAACAAAAACACCAAAACTTTAAATGGCTGTTTCTCCCTTTAAACGTGCGAATTCGGCGTTTGTACGATTTCATTTAAAGGCTTGGTAGATCTCTACCTTTGATCGCTCACTGTGCCCACAATTTCTATCCGATTGTCAAAATTGTGGTCTCATTTTGTAGCTGGCAGTCTATTCTTTATGACAAGTACAATTATTCGGTAGATCTCTTGCTTCAATCGTTCACTGTGCCCACAAGTTCTATCCGATTGTCAAAATTTTGGTCTCATTTTGTAGCTGCCAGTCTATTCTTTACGACAAGTACAAATTTGCCCACAATTTCTATCCGATTGTCAAAATTTTGGTCGCATATTTTAGCTGCTAGTCTATTTTTTACGACAAGTACAAATTTGTAATATTACTAACATATACACTTTTTTTATGAAGGTTGAAATAGGAATAAAAACACCAAAACATTAAATGGCTTTTTCTCCCCTTAAACGTGCGAATTCGGCGTTTTTACGATTTAATTTAAAGACTTGGTAGATCTCTAGCTTTGACCGTTCACTGTGCCCACAATTTCTATCCGATTGTCAAAGATTTCTTTTCAGTTTTTAGCTGCTAGTCTATTATTTACGACAAGTACACATTCGTAATACTATTTACAAATACAATATTTTTTATGACGGTTAAAATAGGGAACAAAAACACCAAAAGTTTAAATGGCTGTTTCTCCCCTTAAACGTGCGAATTCGGCGTTTTGACGATTTAATTTAAAGGCTTGGTAGATCTCTAGCTTTGATCGCTCACTGTGCCCACAATTTCTATCCGATTGTCAAAATTTTTGTCTTATATTGTAGCTGCCAGTCTATTCTTTATGACAAGTTTAAATTTGTAATATTTAATACAAATACACTATTTTTTATGACGGTTGAAATAGGGAAAAAACTCCAAAACTTTAAATGGCTTTTTCTCCCCTTAAACGTGTGAATTCGGCTTTTTACGATTTAATTTGAAGGCTTAGCATACCTCTAGCTTTGATTGTTCACTGTACCCACAGTTTCTTGGCAGGCTTGGCAGGAATCTAGCTTTGAGCGTTCACTGTGCCCACAAGTTCTATCCGATTGTCAAAATTTTGGTCTCATTTGGTAGCTGCCAGTCTATTCTTTACGACAAGTACAAATTTGTAATATGATTTGCAAAAACACTATTTCTTATCAAGGTTGAAATAGGAAAAAAAAACCGTACTTTAAATCGCTTTTTCTCCCTTAAACGTGCGAATTCGGCGTTTTTACGATTTAATTTAAAGGCTTGGCAGATTTCTAGCTTTGACCGTTCACTGTACCCACAATTTCTATTCGATTGTCAAAATTTTGATCTCATTTTGTAGCTGCGAGCCTATGTTTTACGACAAGTACAAATTTGTAATATTATTTACAAATACATTTTTTTTATGAAGGTTGAAATAGGATAAAAAACACCAAATTTTTAAATCGCATTTCCTCCCCTTAAACGTGCGAATTCGGCGTTTTTGGATTTTATCGAAAGGCTTGGTAGATCTCTAGCTTTGACCGTTCTATTCTTCACGACAAGTACAAATTCGTAATACTATAAACAAATATACTATTCTTTATGACGGTTGAAATAAGGAACAGAAACACCAAAACTTTAAATGGCTTTTTCTCCCCTTAAACGTTTGAATTCAGCGTTTTTACGATTTAACTTAAAGGCTTGGCAGATTTCTAGCTTTGATCGTTCACTGTACCCACAATTTCTATCCGATTGTCAAAATTTTGATCTCATTTTGTAGTTGCCAGTCTATTCTTTACAACAAGTACAAGTTTGCAATATTATTCACAAATACACTATTTTTTATGAAGACTGAAATAGGAAAAACCCCCCCAAAATTTTAAATCGCTTTTTCTCCCCTTAAACGCTCGAATTCGGCATTTTTGGATTTAATTTAAAGGCTTGGTAGATCTGTAGCTTTGACAGTTCACTGTGCCCACAATTTCTATCCAATTGTCAAAATTTTGGTCTCATTTTGTAGCTGCCAGTCTATTCTTTACGACAAGTACAAATTTGCCCACAATTTCTATCCGATTGTCAAAATTTTGGTGGCTTTTTTTAGTTGCCAGTCTTTTCTTTACGACAAGTACAAATTTGTAATATTATTTAAAAATACACTATTTTTTATGAAGGTTGAAATAGGAAAAAAAACACCAAAATTTTAAATGGCTTTTTCTCCCCTTAAACGTGCGAATTGGGCGTTTTTGCAATTTAATTTAAAGGCTTGGTAGATTTCTGGCTTTGACCGTTCACTGTGCCCACAATTTCTATCCGATTGTCAAAATTTTGGTCTCAGTTTTTAGCTGCCAGTCTATTCTTCACGACAAGTACAAATTTGTCATATTATTTGCAAAATTACTATTTCTTATCAAGGTTGAAATAGGAAACAAGTTGGGTTAACAGACCTACGCTTATGTCAGAAGGGTTTTGTATACAATTTTCAAAATGCAGTCACCAGATTGAATAAAGTCAAGAATCATGTCAATGACGATTTCATTGAAGAAACTAAGAAATTCGAAGATCATTCTATTATTAACAAAGTTGAAAGAATTTAGACTTCTGAGGTTTTTGTTATTGTTATACTCATAAATATCTCCCTTGATAATTATTTGAGATGTCCATTCGCGAGGGAGGAAACGCATTTTTCATGTATTTCCCCCCTGTACCCCGACTGAAGCAAAAACTGACAGTTTAAGAACTGTTTTGAAACGCTCCCATGAAAACGTTCATTTCATACTCATATCAACTATGTTTGACGAATTTTTTTTCAGGGGCTACTCTCCTGTACTGTCATCATCGATTAATGGCAATTTTTTCGAATCCTAGAGTTGTTACAAAGCCCTTTTGCTAGGAGCTCTCTCCCGCCTCCTTGACTTGTTTCACTAAGGAGCATTAATTGTAGGTACTTAGCTTCAGTCATTCATTAAATTGAATCAAGTGTTCAAAGCATGCACCTTAAACGTTGAAGTTGGGAAAAAATAACTCAAAATTATTCAATCTTCGCATTTAAAACAGCCACTATTTTGTTTTACGATTACTGATACTACTAGCTGAACTGATTCTCAAAGTTATTCATGACACCTATCATTCCTGAAATTTTCTTGCGAATCCTAGCAAAACTGGAGTGTCTGAGTCGGTAACAAGCGCATGTTGTTCCATAGCCATATGTTGCCATAGTAATACATGCAGCGCATATTGTTCCATAGTAATACAGGAAGATTCAAACCACTATAACTTCGCTAAATATGATGCAATCTTTATGAAACTTGCAGGGTTAATCAATCTTATAAACAAACATCTGTGTACTGAATTTCATTGAATTTAAGGGTACCGTTATGATTTTATTCAAGAAAACATAAAATCGATAAATCATACTATTACTAACAAAGTTGAGTGAATTGCGACTTCTCACGTATTTCTTGTTGTTGTACTCATCAAGGCCTACATGTTTGATTTTTTTCAGATTTTTCGGATCACAGGTGTCCAATCGCGAGGGGGGGGACACAAATTTTTCGTGTATTTCCCCTCCCTGTGCGCCCCTCGAAGCAAACTTTGCCAAACAAAGACCTCTTTTGAAAAGCTCTCATCAAGACCTTTCATTTGATTTCCATATCGGCTACCTTCAATGAAATTTTTTTTTCGGGGGGTCACTCCCCTACATGGGGAGACCCCCCTTAAATACCTTATAAAATTTTTTAGTCGTTGAAATTTGAAGAGATCACCACTTTACATCTACATACAAAATTTGATGCTTCTAGCTTAAGTAGTTTCCGAGAAAAACTGCTGTGACACACGGACGGACGCACGGACAGACAGACAGACGGACAGACAGGACGTGATTTTAGAAGGGTTTTGTAAAATTATTTTACAAAACCCTAAAAGAACCCCTGTAATGATTCCCACTATTCCCACTAAATAGGTTGCATAAACTCAATTAAATCATTCATTCACTAAATATGTTGCATAAACTCAATTAAATCATTCATTCACTAAATAGGGTGCATATACTCAATTAAATCATTCATTCATAGGTACTCAAATTGCATTTCGTCTCATATTCCAATCCCATGGTAAGGTCATAAATAACTACCACGAGCCATTGCATTGGAATATGAAACCAAATCATGTCGCAGAGACTAATGTGACGACGAACATATGTAACATGAAACCTACCTCATTTCTCAACGTTCGAATTCTTTTACTTTCACTTTTCTTCCGCATTCGATTTGCCATGTGTATGCTAGCGACCTAGTAATGCACTTGAAAAGAAATTTATGACCTAGAAAATAGGTCATAAATTACATTGCGATGATGAGTGTGGTAAATGGGAATGCGAGGTGTTGATGACCACACAAGTTGAATGTTAAGTAATGAGGGCGTGAGAAATAGATTTACAAACAACGAGTAGAATTAGTATAAATAGAAAAGAATGTATTGATTCGGGATCAGTAAATTCTGACCCGTCTTGTAATAAAGAGTTCGGCCAAAGTGATCTTAGGCTGGTTTTATTAAAAACTAAAGGGAAAGATTTTTATTGATCATAATAATACTTTGGCTGGATAATTCGGCCAAACTTAGATTCTGTTTGCTGCATAAAAGCATTGGCTTTGGTGCACGTGACAATTTGGCCAGTGTAAAAACGGGCTAGACGACAATTTAGGTTATTACAAATTAATTTAAATTATATCCTTTGAGGACTAACACGATACCCCGTACTTTAAATCGCTTTTTCTCCCCTTAAACGTGCGAATTCAGCGTTTTTACGATTTAATTTAAAGGCTTGGCAGATCAATCCGATTGTCCAAATGTTGGTCTCATTTTGTAGCTGCCAGTCTATTCTTTACGACAAGTACAAATTTGTAATATTATCTACAAATACATTTTTTTTATGAAGGTTGAAATGGGAAACGACCCCAAAACTGAAAACGCTTTTTCTCCCTTAAACGTGCGAATTCGGCGTTTTTACGATTTGATTTAAAGGCTTGGCAGATTTCTAGCTTTGACCGTTCACTGTACACACAATTTCTATCCGATTGTCAAAATTTTGATCTCATTTTCTAGCTGCGAGTCTATGTTTTACGACAAGTACAAATTTGTAATATTATTTACAGATACACAATTTTTTCTGAAGGTTGAAAAAGGATAAAAAACACCAAATTTTTAAATCGCTTTTCCTCCCCTTAAACGTGCGAGTTCGGCGTTTTTGGATTTTATCTAAAGGCTTGGTAGATCTCTAGCTTTGACCGTTCTATTCTTCACGACAAGTACAAATTCGTAATACTATTAACAAATAAACTATTTTTTATGACGGTTGAAATAAGGAACAGAAACACCAAAACTTTAAATGGCTTTTTCTCCCCTTAAACGTGTGAATTCGGCGTTTTTACGATTTAATTTAAAGCCTTGGTAGATCTCTAGTTTTGATCGTTCACTGTGCCCACAATTTCTATCCGATTGTCAAAATTTTGGTCTCGTTTTGTAGCTGCCAGTCTTATCTTTGTGACAAGTACAAATTTATAATATTATTTAGAAATACACTATTTTTTATGAAGGTTGAAATAGGAAAAAAAACACCAAAACTTTAAATGGCTTTTTCTCCCCTTAAACGAGTGAATTCAGCGCTTTTACGATTTAATTTAAAGGCTTGGCAGATTTCTAGCTTTAATCGTTCACTGTACCTACAATTTCTATCCGATTGTCAAAATTTTGATCTCATTTTATAGTTGCCAGTCTATTCTTTACGACAAGTACAAATTTGTAATATTATTTGCAAAGACACTATTTTTTATGTTGGTTGAAATAGGATACAAAACACCAAAACTTTAAATGGCTTTTTCTCCCCTTAAACGTGCGAATTCGGCATTTTTACGGTAGATCTCTAGCTTTGACCGTTCACTGTGCCCACAATTTCTATCCGATTTTCAAAATGTTGGTCTCCTTTTGTAGGTGCTAGTCTATTCTTTACAAGTACAAATTTGCCCACACTATCTATCCGATTGTCAAAATTTCGGTCGCCTTTCTTAGCTGCCAGTCTATTCTTTGCGACAAGTACAAATTTGTAATATTATTTACAAATACACTATTTTTTATGAAGGTTGAAATAGGAAAAAATACAACAATACTTTAAATCGCTTTTTCTCTCCTTAAACTTGCGAATTCGGCGTTTCTGGATTTAATTTAAAGGCTTGGTAGATCTCTAGCTTTGAATGTTCACTGTGCCCACAATTTCTATCCGATTGTCAAAATTTTGGTCTCATTTTGTAGCTGCCAGTCTATTATTTACGACAAGTATAAACTTGTTATATTATTTACAAATACACTATATTTTATGAAGGTTGAAATAGGATACAAAACACCAAAACTTTAAATGGCTTTTTCTCCCCTTAAACGTGCAAATTCGGCGTTTGTACGGTAGATCCCTATTTTTGACCGTTCACTGTGCCCACAATTTCTATCCGATAGTCAAAATTTTGGTCTCATTTTGTAGGTGCCAGTCTATTCTTTACGACAAGAACAAATTTGTAATATTATTTACAAAAACACTATTTCATATCAAGGTTGAAATAGGAAAAAAATTCGTACCTTAAATGGCTTTTTCTCCCCTCAAACGTGCGAATTCGGCGTTTTTACGATTTAATTTAAAGGCTTGGTAGATCCCTGGCTTTGACCGTTCACTGTGCCCACAATTTCTATCCGATTGTCAACATTTTGGTCTTATTTTGTAGCTGCCAGTCTATTTTTTACGATAAGTACAAATTTGTAATATTATTTACAAATACACTATTTTTATGAAGGTTGAAATAGGAAAAAAAACACGAAAACTTTAAATGGCTTTTTCTCCCCTTAAACGTGCGAATTCGGCGTTTTTACGATTTAATTTAAAGGCTTGGTAGATTTCTAGCTTTGACCGTTCACTGTGCCCACAATTTTTATCCAAATGTCAAAATTTTGGTCTCATTTTGTAGCTGCCAGTCTATTCTTCACGACAAGTACAAATTTGTAATATTATTTACGAATACACTTTTTTTTATGAAGGTTGAAATAGGAAAAAATACACCAAAACTTTAAATGGCTTTTTCTCTCCTTAAACGTGCGAATTCGGCGTTTTTACGATTTAATTTAAAGGCTTGGTAGATCTCTAGCTTTGACCGTTCACTGTGCCCACAATTTCTATCCGATTGTCAAAATTTTGGTCTCATTTTGTAGCTGCTAGTCTATTCTTTATGACAAATACAAATTTTTAATATTATTTACAAATGCACTTTTTTTATGATGGTTGAAATAGGAAAAAAAACACCAAATTTTTTAATGGCTTTTTCTCCCCTTAAACGTGCGAATTCGGGGTTTTTACGATTTAATTCAAAGGCTTGGTAGATCTCTAGCTTTGACCGTTCAGTGTGCCTACAATTTCTATCCGATCGTCAAAATTTTGGTCTCATTTCGTAGCTGCCAGTCTAAACTTTACGACAAGTACAGATTTGTAATATTATTTACAAATGCACTATTTTTTATGATGGTTGAAATAGGAAAAAAAACACCAAAACTTTAAATGGCTTTTTCTCCCCTTAAACGCGCGAATTCGGCGTTTTTACGATTTAATTTAAAGGCTTGGTAGATCTCTAGCTTTGACCGTTCACTGTGCCCACAACTTCTATCCGATTGTCAAAATTTTGGTCTCATTTTGTAGCTGCTAGTCTATTCTTTACGACAAGTACAAATTAGTAATATTATTTACAAATACATTTTTTTTTATGAAGGTTGAAATAGGAAAAAAAAACACCAAAACTTTAAATGGCTTTTCCTCCCCTTAAACGTGCGAACTCGGCGTTTTTACGATTTAATTTAAAGGCTTGGTAGATCTCTAGCTTTGACCGTTCACTGTGCCCACAATTTCTATCCGATTGTCAAAATTTTGGTCTCATTTTGTAGCTGCCAGTCTATTCTTTACCACAAATACAAATTTGTAATATTATTTACAAATACACTATTTTTTATGAAGGTTGAAATAGGAAAAAAAACAACAAAACTTTAAATGGCTTTTTCTCCCCTTAAACGTGCGAATCCGGCGTTTTTACGATTTAATTTAAAGGCTTGGTAGATCTCTAGCTTTGACCGTTCACTGTGCCCACAATTTCTATCCGATTGTCAAAATTTTGGTCTCATTTTGTAGCTGCCAGTCTATTCTTTACGACAAGTACAAATTTGTAATATTATTTACAAATACACTTTTTTTATGAAGGTTGTAATAGGAAAAAAAACACCAAAACTTTAAATGGCTTTTTCCCCCCCCAAACGTGCGAATTCGGCGTTTTTACGATTTAATTTAAAGGCTTGGTAGATCTGTAGCTTTGACCGTTCACTGTGCCCACAATTTCTATCCGATTGTCAAAATGTTGGTCTCATTTTGCAGCTGCCAGTCTATTCTTCACGACAAGTTTAAATTTGTAATATTATTTACAAATACACTATTTTTTATGAAGGTTGAAATAGGAAAAAAAACAACAAAACTTTAAATGGCTTTTTCTCCCCTTAAACGTGCGAATCCGGCGTTTTTACGATTTAATTTAAAGGCTTGGTAGATCTCTAGCTTTGACTGTTCACTGTGCCCACAATTTCTATCCGATTGTCAAAATTTTGGTCTCATTTTGTAGCTGCCAGTCTATTCTTTACGACAAGTACAAATTTGTTATATTATTTACAAATACACTATTTTTCTTGAAGGTTGAAATAGGAAAAAAAACACGAAAACTTTAAATGGCTTTTTCTCCCCTTAAACGTGCGAATTCGGCGTTCTGGTAGATCTCTAGCTTTGACCGTTCACTGTGCCCACAATTTCTATCCGATTGTCAAAATTTTGGTCTCATTTTGTAGCTACCAGTCTATTCTTCACGACAAGTACAAATTGGTAATATTATTTACAAATACACTATTTTTTATGAAGGTTGTAATAGGAAAAAAAACACCTAAACTTTAAATGGCTTTTCCTCCCCTTAAACGTGCGAATTCGGCGTTTTAACGATTTAATTTAAAGATTAGTAGATCTCTAGCTTCGGCCGTTCACTGTGCACACAATTTCGGTGCGATTGTCAAAATTTTGGCCTCATTTTGTAGCTGCCAGTCTATTCTTTACCACAAATACAAACTTGTAATATTATTTACAAATACAATAGTTTTTATGAAGGTTGAAATAGGAAAAAAAACACCAAAACTTTAAATGGCTTTTTCTCCCCTTAAACGTGCGAATTCGGCGTTTTTACGATTTAATTTAAAGGCTTGGTAGATTTCTAGCTTTGACCGTTCACTGTGCCCACAATTTCTATCCGATTGTCAAAATTTTGGTCTCATCTTGTAGCTGCCAGTCTATTCTTTACGACAAGTACAAATTTGTAATATTATTTACAAATACACTTTTTTTTATGAAGGTTGAAATAGGAAAAAAAACACGAAAACTTTAAATGGCTTTTTCTCCCCTTAAACGTACGAATTCGGCGTTTTTACGATTTAATTTAAAGGCTTGGTAGATCTCTAGCTTTGACCGTTCACTGTGCCCACAATTTCTATCCGATTGTCAAAATTTGTGTCTCATTTTGTAGCTGCCAGTCTATTCTTTACGACAAGTACAAATTTGTTATATTATTTACAAATACACTATTTTTCATGAAGGTTGAAATAGGAAAAAAAACACGAAAACTTTAAATGGCTTTTTCTCCCCTTAAACGTGCGAATTCGGCGTTCTGGTAGATCTCTAGCTTTGACCGTTCACTGTGCCCACAATTTCTATCCGATTGTCAAAATTTTGGTCTCATTTTGTAGCTGTCACTCTATTCTTTACGACAAATTCAAATTTGTAATATTATTTACAAATACACTATTTTTTATGAAGGTTGTAATAGGAAAAAAACACCAAAAACTTTAAATGGCTATTTCTCCCCTTAAACGTGCGAATTCGTCGTTTTTACGATTTAATTTAAAGGCTTGGTAGATCTCTAGCTTTGACCGTTCACTGTGCCCACAATTTCTTTCCGATTGTCAAAATTTTGGCCTCATTTTGTAGCTGCCAGTCTATTCTTCACGACAAGTACAAATTTGTCATAGTATTTACAAATACACTATTTTTTATGAAGGTTGAAATAGGAAAAAAAACACGAAAACTTTAAATGGCTTTTTCTCCCCTTAAGCGTGCGAATTCGGCGTTTTTACGATTTAATTTAAAGGCTTGGTAGATCTCTAGCTTTGACCGTTCACTGTGCCCACAAATTCTATCCGATTGTCGAAATTTTGGTCTCATTTTGTAGCTGCCAGTCTATTCTTTACGACAAGTACAAATTTGTTATATGATTTACAAATACACTATTTTTCATGAAGGTTGAAATAGGAAAAAAAACACGAAAACTTTAAATGGCTTTTTCTCCCCTTAAACGTGCGAATTCGGCGTTCTGGTAGATCTCTAGCTTTGACCGTTCACTGTGCCCACAATTTCTATCCGATTGTCAAAATTTTGGTCTCATTTTGTAGCTGCCAGTCTATTCTTTACGACAAATTCAAATTTGTAATATTATTTACAAATACACTATTTTTTATGAAGGTTGTAATAGGAAAAAAACACCAAAACTTTAAATGGCTATTTCTCCCCTTAAACGTGCGAATTCGTCGTTTTTACGATTTAATTTAAAGGCTTGGTAGATCTCTAGCTTTGACCGTTCACTGTGCCCACAATTTCTTTCCGATTGTCAAAATTTTGGCCTCATTTTGTAGCTGCCAGTCTATTCTTTACCACAAGTACAAATTTGTAATATTATTTACAAAAACACTAGTTTTCATGAAGGTTGAAATAGGAAAAAAAACACGAAAACTTTAAATGGCTTTTTCTCCCCTTAAACGTGTGAATTCGGCGTTTTTACGATTTAATTTAAAGGCTTGGTAGATCTCTAGCTTTGACCGTTCACTGTGCCCACAATTTCTTTCCGATTGTCAAAATTTTGGTCTCATTTTGTAGCTGCCAGTCTATTTTTTACGACAAATGCAAATTTGTAATATTATTTACAAATACACTATTTTTTATGAAGCTTGAAATAGGAAAAAAAAACACCAAAACTTTAAATGGCTTTTTCTCCCCTTAAACGTGCAAATTCGGCGTTTTTACGATTTAATTTAAAGGCTTGGTCGATCTCTAGCTTTGACTGTTCACTGTGCCCACAATTTCTATCCGATTGTAAAAATTTTGGTCTCATTTTGTAGTTGCTAGTCTATTCTTTACGACAAGTACAAATTTGTAATATTATTTACAAATACACTATTTTTTATGAAGGTTGAAATAGGAAAAAAAAACACCAAAACTTTAAATGGCTTTTTCTCCCCTTAAACGTGCGAATTCGGCATTTTTACGATTTAATTTAAAGGCTTGGTAGATCTCTAGCTTCGACCGTTCACTGTGCCCACAATTTCTATCCGATTGTCAAAATTTTGGTCTCCATTTGTAGCTGCCAGTCTCTTCTTAACGACAAGTACCAATTTGTAATATTATTTACAAATACACTATTTTTTATGAAGGTTGAAATAGGAAAAAAAACACGAAAACTTTAAATGGCTTTTTCTCCCCTTAAACGTGCGAATTCAGCGTTTTTACGATTTAATTTAAAGGCTTGGTCAATCTCTAGTTTTGACTGTTAACTGTGCCCACAATTTCTATCCGATTGTCAAAATTTTGGTCTCATTTTGTAGCTGCCAGTCTATTCTTTACGACAAGTATAAATTTGTAATATTATTTACAAACACACTATTTTTTATGAAGGTTGAGATAGGGAAAAAAAACCCCAAAATTTTTAATTGGCTTTTTCTTCCCTTAAACGTGCGAATTCGGCGTTTTTACGATTTAATTTAAAGGGTTGGTAGATCTCTAGCTCTGACCGTTCACTGTGCCCACAATTTCTATCCGATTGTCAAAATTTTGGTCTCATTTTGTAGCTGCCAGTCCATTCTTCACGACAAGTACAAATTTCTAATATTATTTACAAATACACTTTTTTTTATGAAGGTTGTAATAGGAAAAAAAACACGAAAACTTTAAATGGCTTTTTCTCCCCTTAAACTTGCGAATGCGGCGTTTTTACGATTTAATTTAAAGGCTTGGTAGATCTCTAGCTTTGACCGTTCACTGTGCCCACAATTTCTATCCGACTGTCAAAACATTAACCTCATTTTGTAGCTGCCAGTCTATTCTTTAGGGGAAGTACAAATTTTTAATATATTTACAAATACACTATTTTTTATGAAGGTTGAAATAGGAAAAAAAACACCAAAACTTTAAATGGCTTTTTCTCCCCTTAAACGTGCGAATTCAGCGTTTTTACGATTTAATTTAAAGGCTTGGTAGATGTCTAGCTTTGACCGTTCACTGTGCTTACAAGTTCTATCCGATTGTCAAAATTTTGGTCTCATTTTGTAGCTGCCAGTCTATTCTTCACGACAAGTACAAATTTGTAATATTATTTACAAATGCACTATTTTTTATGAAGGTTGAAATAGGAAAAATAAACACCAAAACTTTAAATGGCTTTTTCTCCCCTTAAACGTGCGAATTCGGCGTTTTTAAGATTTAATTTAAAGGCTTGGTAAATCTCTAGCTTTGACCGTTCACTGTGCCCACAATTTCTATCCGATTGTCAAAATTTTGGTCTCATTTTGTAGCTGCCAGTCTATTCTTTACGACAAATATAAATTTGTAATGGTATTTACAAATACACTATTTTGTATGAAGGTTGAAAAAGGAAAAAAAACACCAAAACTTTAAATGGCTTTTTCTCCCCTTAAACGTGCGAATTCGGCGTTTTTACGATTTAATTTAAAGGCTTGGTAGATCTCTAGCTTTGACCGTTCACTGTGCCTACAATTTCTATCCGATTGTCAAAACATTAACCTCATTTTTTAGCTGCCAGTCTATTCTTTAGGGGAAGTACAATTTTTTAATATATTTACAAATACACTATTTTTTATGAAGGTTGAAATAGGAAAAAAAACACCAAAACTTTAAATGGCTTTTTCTCCCCTTAAACGTGCGAATTCGGCGTTTTTACGATTTAATTTAAAGGCTTGGTAAATCTCTAGCTTTGACCGTTCCATGTGCTTACAAGTTCTATCCGATTGTCAAAATTTTGGTCTCATTTTGTAGCTGCCAGTCTATTCTTCACGACAAGTACAAATTTGTAATATTATTTACAAATGCACTATTTTTTATGAAGGTTGAAATGAGAAAAATAAACACCAAAACTTTAAATGGCTTTTTCTCCCCTTAAACGTGCGAATTCGGCGTTTTTACGAATTAATTTAAAGGCTTGGTAGATCTCTAGCTTTGACCGTTCACTGTGCCCACAATTTCTTTCCGATTGTCAAAATTTTGGTCACATTTTGTAGCTGCCAGTCTATTCTTTACGGCAAATGAAAACTTGTAATATTATTTACAAATACACTATTTTTTATGAAGGTTGAAATAGAAAAAAAACATCTTAATTTTAAATGGCTTTTTCTCCCCTTAAACGTGCGAATTCGGCGTTTTTACGATTTAATTTAAAGGCTTGGTAGATCTCTAGCTTTGACCGTTCACTGTGCCCACAATTTCTATCCGATTGTCAAAATTTTGGTCTCATTTTGTAGCTGCCAGTCTATTCTTTACGACAAGTACAAATTTGTGATATTATTTACAAATACACTATTTTTTATGAAGGTTGTAATAGGAAAAAATAGACCAAAACTTTAAATGGCTTTTCTCCCCTTAAACGTGCGAATTCGGCGTTTTTACGATTTAATTTAAAGGCTTGGTAGATCTCTAGCTTTGACCGTTCACTGTGCCCACAATTTCGGTGCGATTGTCAAAATTTTGGCCTCATTTTGTAGCTGCCAGTCTATTCTTTACCACAAGTACAAACTTTAATATTATTTACAAATACACCAGTTTTTATGAAGGTTGAAATAGGAAAAAAAACACCAAAACTTTAAATGGCTTTTTCTCCCCTTAAACGTGCGAATTCGGCGTTTTTACGATTTATTTTAAAGGCTTGGTAGATTTCTAGCTTTGACCGTTCACTGTGTCCACAATTTCTATCCGATTGTCAAAATTTTGGTCTCATCTTGTAGCTGCTAGTCTATTCTTTACGACAAGTACAAATTTGTAATATTATTTACAAATACACTTTTTTGATGAAGGTACAAATAGGAAAAAAAACACGAAAACTTTAAATGGCTTTTTCTCCCCTTAAACGTGCGAATGCGGCGTTTTTACGATTTAATTTAAAGGCTTGGTAGATCTCTAGCTTTGACCGTTCACTGTGCCCACAATTTCTATCCGATTGTCAAAATTTTGGTCTCATTTTGTAGCTGCCAGTCTATTCTTTACGACAAGTTAAAACTTTAATATTATTTACAAATACACTATTTTTTATGAAGGTTGAAATAGGAAAAAAAACACGAAAACTTTAAATGGCTTTTTCTCCCCTTAAACGTGCGAATCCGGCATTTTTACGATTTAATTTAAAGGCTTGGTAGATCTTTAGCTTTGACTGTTCACTGTGCCCACAATTTCTATCCGATTGTCAAAATTTTGGTCTCATTTTGTAGCTGCCAGTCTATTCTTTACGACAAGTACAAATTTGTTATATTATTTACAAATACACTATTTTTCATGAAGGTTGAAATAGGAAAAAAAACACGAAAACTTTAGATGGCTTTTTCTCCCCTTAAACGTGCGAATTCGGCGTTCTGGTAGATCTCTAGCTTTGACCGTTCACTGTGCCCACAATTTCTATCCGATTGTCAAAATTTTGGTCTCATTTTGTAGCTACCAGTCTATTCTTCACGACAAGTACAAATTGGTAATATTATTTACAAATACACTATTTTTTATGAAGGTTGTAGTAGGAAAAAAAACACCAAAACTTTAAATGGCTTTTTCCCCCCTTAAACGTGCGAATTACGCGTTTTTACGATTTAATTTAAAGGCTCGTAGATCTCTAGCTTTGACCGTTCACTGTGCACACAATTTCGGTGCGATTGTCAAAATTTTGGCCTCATTTTGTAGCTGCCAGTCTATTCTTTACCACAAGTACAAACTTGTAATATTATTCACAAATACAATAGTTTTTATGAAGGTTGAAATAGGAAAAAAAACACCAAAACTTTAAATGGCTTTTTCTCCCCTTAAACGTGCGAATTCGGCGTTTTTACGATTTAATTTAAAGGCTTGGTAGATTTCTAGCTTTGACCGTTCACTGTGCCCACAATTTCTATCCGATTGTCAAAATTTTGGTCTCATCTTGTAGCTGCCAGTCTATTCTTTACGACAAGTATAAATTTGTAATATTATTTACAAATACACTATTTTTTACGAAGGTTGAATTAGGAAAAAAACACGAAAACTTTAAATGGCTTTTTCTCCCCGTAAACGTGCGAATTCGGCGTTTTTACGATGTAATTTAAAGGCTTGGTAGATCTCTAGCTTTGACCGTTCACTGTGCCCACAATTTCTATCCGATTGTCAAAATTTGTGTCTCATTTTGTAGCTGCCAGTCTATTCTTTACGACAAGTACAAATTTGTTATATTATTTACAAATACACTATTTTTCATGAAGGTTGAAATAGGAAAAAAAACACGAAAACTTTAAATGGCTTTTTCTCCCCTTAAACGTGCGAATTCGGCGTTCTGGTAGATCTCTAGCTTTGACCGTTCACTGTGCCCACAATTTCTATCCGATTGTCAAAATTTTGGTCTCATTTTGTAGCTGCCAGTCTATTCTTTACGACAAGTTCAAATTTGTAATATTATTTACAAATACACTATTTTATATGAAGGTTGAAATAAGAAAAAAAACACCAAAACTTTAAATGGCTATTTCTCCCCTTAAACGTGCGAATCCGTCGTTTCTACGATTTAATTTAAAGGCTTGGTAGATCTCTAGCTTTGACCGTTCACTGTGTCCACAATTTCTTTCCGATTGTCAAAATTTTGGCCTCATTTTGTAGCTGCCAGTCTATTCTTTACCACAAGTACAAATTTGTAATATTATTTACAAATACACTAGTTTTCATGAAGGTTGAAATTGGAAAAAAAACACGAAAACTTTAAATGGCTTTTTCTCCCCTTAAACGTGTGAATTTGGCGTTTTTACGATTTAATTTAAAGGCTTGGTAGATCTCTAGCTTTGACCGTTCACTGTGCCCACAATTTCTTTCTGATTGTCAAAATTTTGGTCTCATTTTGTAGCTGCCAGTCTATTTTTTACGACAAATGCAAATTTGTAATATTATTTACAAATACACTATTTTTTATGAAGCTTGAAATAGGAAAAAAAAACACCAAAACTTTAAATGGCTTTTTCTCCCCTTAAACGTGCAAATTCGGCGTTTTTACGATTTAATTTAAAGGCTCGGTCGATCTCTGGCTTTGACTGTTCACTATGCCCACAATTTCTATCCGATTGTAAAAATTTTGGTCTCATTTTGTAGCTGCTAGTCTATTCTTTACGACAAGTACAAATTTGTAATATTATTTACAAATACACTATTTTTTATGAAGGTTGAAATAGGAAAAAAAAACACCAAAACTTTAAATGGCTTTTTCTCCCCTTAAACGTGCGAATTCGGCGTTTTTACGATTTAATTTAAAGGCTTGGTAGATCTCTAGCTTCGACCGTTCACTGTGCCCACAATTTCTATCCGATTGTCAAAATTTTGGTCTCCTTTTGTAGCTGCCAGTCTCTTCTTAACGACAAGTACAAATTTGTAATATTATTTACAAATACACTATTTTTTATGAAGGTTGAAATAGGAAAAAAAACACGAAAACTTTAAATAGCTTTTTCTCCCCTTAAACGTGCGAATTCGGCGTTTTTACGATTTAATTTAAAGGCTTGGTCAATCTCTAGTTTTGACTGTTAACTGTGCCCACAATTTCTATCCGATTGTCAAAATTTTGGTCTCATTTTGTAGCTGCCAGTCTATTCTTAACGACAAGTATAAATATGTAATATTATTTACAAATACACTATTTTTTATGAAGGTTGAGATAGGGAAAAAAAACCCCAAAACTTTAAATGGCTTTTTCTTCCCTTAAACATGCGAATTCGGCGTTTTTACGATTTAATTTAAAGGCTTGGTAGATCTCTAGCTTTGACCGTTCACTGTGCCCACAATTTCTATCCGATTGTCAAAATTTTGGTCTCATTTTGTAGCTGCCAGTCCATTCTTCACGACAAGTACAAATTTGTAATATTATTTACAAATACACTTTTTTTTATGAAGGTTGTAATAGGAAAAAAAACACGAAAACTTTAAATGGCTTTTTCTCCCCTTAAACGTGCGAATGCGGCGTTTTTACGATTTAATTTAAAGGCTTGGTAGATCTCTAGCTTTGACCGTTCACTGTGCCCACAATTTCTTTCCGATTGTCAAAACATTAACCTCATTTTTTAGCTGCCAGTCTATTCTTTAGGGGAAGTACAAATTTTTAATATATTTACAAATACACTATTTTTTATGAAGGTTGAAATAGGAAAAAAAACACCAAAACTTTAAATGGCTTTTTCTCCCCTTAAACGTGCGAATTCGGCGTTTTTACGATTTAATTTAAAGGCTTGGTAGATGTCTAGCTTTGACCGTTCACTCTGCTTACAAGTTCTATCCGATTGTCAAAATTTTGGTCTCATTTTGTAGCTGCCAGTCTATTCTTCACGACAAGTACAAATTTGTAATATTATTTACAAATGCACTATTTTTTATGAAGGTTGGAATAGGCAAAATTAACACCAAAACTTTAAATGGCTTTTCTCCCCTTTAACGTGCGAATTCGGCGTTTTTACGATTTAATTTAAAGGCTTGTTAGATCTCTAGCTTTGACCGTTCACTGTGCCCACAATTTCTTTCCGATTGTCAAAATTTTGGTCACATTTTGTAGCTGCCAGTCTATTCTTTACGGCAAACGAAAACTTGTAATATTATTTACAAATACACTTTTTTTTATGAAGGTTGAAATAGAAAAAAAACACCTTAATTTTAAATGGCTTTTTCTCCCCTTAAGCGTGCGAATTTGGCGTTTTTACGATTTAATTTAAAGGCTTAGTAGATCTCTCGTTTTGACCGTTCACTGTACCCACAATTTCTATCCGATTGTCAAAACGTTAACCTCATTTTTTAGCTGCCAGTCTATTCTTTAGGGGAAAAACAATTTTTTAATATATTTACAATTACACTATTTTTTATGAAGGTTGAAATAGGAAAAAAAACACCAAAACTTCAAATGGCTTTTTCTCCCCTTAAACGTGCGAATTCGGCGTTTTTACGATTTAATTTAAAGGCTTGGTAGATCTCTAGCTTTGACCGTTCACTGTGCCCACAATTTCTATCCGATTGTCAAAATTTTGGTCTCATTTTGTAGCTGCCAGTCTATTCTTTACGACAAGTACAAATTTGTGATATTATTTACAAATACACTATTTTTTATGAAGGTTGTAATAGGAAAAAATACACCAAAACTTTAAATGGCTTTTTCTCCCCTTAAACGTGCGAATTCGGCGTTTTTACGATTTAATTTAAAGGCTTGGTAGATCTCTAGCTTTGACCGTTCACTGTGCCCACAATTTCGGTGCGATTGTCAAAATTTTGGCCTCATTTTGTAGCTGCCAGTCTATTCTTTACCACATGTACAAACTTGTAATATTATTTACAAATACACTAGTTTTTATGAAGGTTGAAATAGGAAAAAAAACACGAAAACTTTAAATGGCTTTTTCTCCCCTTAAACGTGCGAATTCGGCGTTTTTACGATTTAATTTAAAGGCTTGGTAGATTTCTAGCTTTGACCGTTCACTGTGTTCACAATTTCTTTCCGATTGTCAAAATTTTGGTCTCATCTTGTAGCTGCTAGTTCAATCTTTACGACAAGTACAAATTTGTAATATTATTTACAAATACACTATTTTTTATGAAGGTTGAAATAGGAAAAAAAACACCAAAACTTTAAATGGCTTTTTCTCCCCTTAATCGTGCGAATGCGGCGTTTTTACGATTTAATTTAAAGGCTTGGTAGATCTCTAGCTTTGACCGTTCACTGTGCCCACAATTTCTACCCGATTGTCAAAATTTTGGTCTCATTTTGTAGCTGCCAATCTTTTCTTTACGACAAGTATAAATTTGTGATAGTATTTACAAATACACTATTTTTTATGAAGGTTGAAATAGGAAAAAAAACACGAAAACTTTAAATGGCTTTTTCTCCCCTTAAACGTGCAAATGCGGCGTTTTTACGATTTAATTTAAAGGCTTGGTAGAACTCTAGCTTTGACCGTTCACTGTGCCCACAATTTCTATCCGATTGTCAAAACTTTAACCTCATTTTTTAACTGCCAATCTGTTCTTTATTCTATATTATTTACAAATACACTATTTTTTATGAAGGTTGAAATAGGATACATAACACGAAAACTTTAAATGGCTTTTTCCCCCCTTAAACGTGTGAATGCGGCGTTTTTACGATTTAATTTAAAGGCTTGGTAGATCTCTAGCTTTGACCGTTCACTGTGCCCACAATTTCTACCCGATTGTCAAAATTTTGGTCTCATTTTGTAGCTGCCAATCTTTTCTTTACGACAAGCATAAAGTTGTGACAGTATTTACAAATACACTATTTTTTATGAAGGTTGAAATAGGAAAAAAAACACGAAAACTTTATATGGCTTTTTCTCCCCTTAAACGTGCAAATGCGGCGTTTTTACGATTTAATTTAAAGGCTTGGTAGAACTCTAGCTTTGACCGTTCACTGTGCCCACAATTTCTATCCGATTGTCAAAACTTTAACCTCATTTTTTAACTGCCAATCTATTCTTTAGGGGAAGTACAAATTTTTAATATATTTACAAATACACTATTTTTTATGAAGGTTGAAATAGGAAAAAAACACCAAAACTTTTAAGTGGCTTTTTCTCCCCTTAAACGTGCGAATTCGGCGTTTTTACGATTTAATTTAAAGGCTTGGTAGATCTCTAGCTTTGACCGTTCACTGTGCCCACAAGTTCTATCCGATTGTCAAAATTTTGGTCTCATTTTGTAGCTGCCAGTCTATTCTTCACGACAAATACAAATTTGTAATATTATTTACAAATAACACTATTTTTTATGAAGGTTGAAATAGGAAAAAAAACACCAAAACTTTAAATGGCTTTTTCTCCCCTTAAACGTGCTAATTCGGCGTTTTTACGATTTAATTTAAAGGCTTAGTCGATCTCTACTTTGACTGTTTACTGTGCCCACAATTTCTATCTAATTGTCAAAATTTTGGTCTCATTTTGTAGCTGCCAGTCTATTCTTTACGACAAGTACAAATTTGTAATAGTATTTACAAATACACTATTTTTTATGAAGGTTGAAATTGGAAAAAAAACACGAAAAGTTTAAATGGCTTTTTCTCCCCTTAAACGTGTGAATTCGGCGTTTTTACGATTTAATTTAAAGGCTTGGTAGATCTCTAGCTTTGAATGTTCACTGTGTTCACAATTTCTATCCGATTGTCAAAATTTTGGGCTCCTTTTGTAGCTGCCAGTCTATTCTTAACGACAAGTACAAATTTGTAATAATATTTACAAATACACTATTTTTTAATGAAGGTTGAAATAGGAAAAAAAACACGAAAACTTTAAATGGCTTTTTCTCCCCTTAAACGTGCGAATTCGGCGTTTTTACGATTTAATTTAAAGGCTTGGTCGATCTCTAGTTTTGACTGTTCACTGTGCCCACAATTTCTATCCGATTGTCAAAATTTTGGTCTCATTTTGTAGCTGCCAGTCTATTCTTCACGACAAGTACAAATTTGTCATAGTGTTTACAAATACACTATTTTTTATGAAGGTTGAAATAGGAAAAAAAACACCAAAACTTTAAATGGCTTTTTCTCCCCTTAAACGTGCGAATTCGGCGTTTTTACGATTTAATTTAAAGGCTTGGTAGATCTCTAGCTTTGACCGTTCACTGTGTCCACAATTTCTATCCGATTGTCAAAATTTTGATCTCATTTTGTAGCTGGCAGTCTATTCTTTACGACAAGTACAAATTTGTAATATTATTTACAAATACACTATTTTTTATGAAGGTTTTAATAGGAAAAAAAACACCAAAACTTTAAATGGCTTTTTCTCCCCTTAAACGTGCGAATTCGGCGTTTTTACGATTTAATTTAAAGGCTTGGTAGATCTCTAGTTTTGACCGTTCACTGTGCCCACAATTTCGGTGCGATTGTCAAAATTTTGGCCTCATTTTGTAGCTGCCAGTCTATTCTTTACCACAAGTACAAACTTGTAATATTATTTACAAATACACTAGTTTTTATGAAGGTTGAAATAGGAAAAAAAACACCAAAACTTTAAATGGCTTTTTCTCCCCTTAAACGTGCGAATTCGGCGTTTTTACGATTTAATTTAAAGGCTTGGTAGATCTCTAGCTTTGACCGTTCACTGTGCCCACAATTTCTATCCGATTGTCAAAATTTTGGTCTCATCTTGTACCTGCCAGTCTATTCTTTACGACAAGTACAAATTTGTGATATTATTTACAAATACACTATTTTTTATGAAGGTTGTAATAGGAAAAAATACACCAAAACTTTAAATGGCTTTTTCTCCCCTTAAACGTGCGAATTCGGCGTTTTTACGATTTAATTTAGAGGCTTGGTAGATCTCTAGCTTTGACCGTTCACTGTGCCCACAATTTCGGTGCGATTGTCAAAATTTTGGCCTCATTTTGTAGCTGCCAGTCTATTCTTTACCACAAGTACAAACTTGTCATATTATTTACAAATACACTAGTTTTTATGAAGGTTGAAATAGAAAAAAAAACACGAAAACTTTAAATGGCTTTTTCTCCCCTTAAACGTGCGAATTCGGCGTTTTTACGATTTAATTTAAAGGCTTGGTAGATCTCTAGCTTTGACCGTTCACTGTGCCCACAATTTCTATCCGATTGTCAAAATTTTGGTCTCATCTTGTAGCTGCCAGTCTATTCTTTACGACAAGTACAAATTTGTAATATTATTTACAAATACACTTTTTTTATGAAGGTTGAAATAGGAAAAAAACACGAAAACTTTAAATGGCTTTTTCTCCCCTTAAACGTGCGAATTCGGCGTTTTTACGATTTAATTTAAAGGCTTGGTAGATCTCTAGCTTTGACCATTCACTGTGCCCACAATTTCTATCCGATTGTCAAAATTTTGGTCTCATTTTGTAGCTGCCAGTCTATTCTTTACGACAAGTTAAAACTTTAATATTATTTACAAATACACTATTTTTTATGAAGGTTGAAATGAGATACAAAACACGAAAACTTTAAATGGCTTTTTCTCCCCTTAAACGTGCAAATGCGGCAGTTTTACGATTTGATTTAAAGGCTTGGTAGATCTCTAGCTTTGACCGTTCACTGTGCCCACAATTTCTATCCGATTGTCAAAATTTTGGTCTCATTTTGTAGCTGCCAGCCTAATTTTTACGACAAGTATAAATTTGTAATAGTATTTACAAATACACTATTTTTTATGAAGGTTGAAATAGGAAAAAAAAAACCAAAACTTTAAATGGCTTTTTCTCCCCTTAAACGTGCGAATGCGGCGTTTTTACGATTTAATTTAAAGGCTTGGTAGATCTCTAGCTTTGACCGTTCACTGTGCCCACAATTTCTATCCGATTGTCAAAACTTTAACCTCATTTTTTAGCTGCCAGTCTATTCTTTAGGGGAATTACAAATTTTTAATATATTTACGAATACACTATTTTTTATGAAGGTTGAAATAGGAAAAAATCACCAAAACTTTTAAATGGCTTTTTCTCCCCTTAAACGTGCAAATTCGGCGTTTTTAAGATTTAATTTAAAGGCTTGGTAGATCTCTAGCTTTGACCGTTCACTGTGCTTACAAGTTCTATCCGATTGTCAAAATTTTGGTCTCATTTTGTAGCTGCCAGTCTATTCTTCACGACAAATACAAATTTGTAATATTATGTACAAATACACTATTTTTTATGAAGGTTGAAATAGGGAAAAAAACACCAAAACTTTGAATGGCTTTTTCTCCCCTTAAACGTGCAAATTCGGCGTTTTTACGATTTAATTTAAAGGCTTAGTCGATCTCTAGTTTTGACTGTTCACTGTGCCCACAATTTCTATCTGATTGTCAAAATTTTGGTCTCATTTTGTAGCTGCCAGTCTATTCTTTACGACAAGTACAAATTTGTAATATTATTTACAAATACACTATTTTTTATGAAGGTTGAAATTGGAAAAAAAACACGAAAAGTTTAAATGGCTTTTTCTCCCCTTAAACGTGCGAATTCGGCGTTTTTACGATTTAATTTAAAGGCTTGGTAGATCTCTAGCTTTGACCGTTCACTGTGCCCACAATTTCTATCCGATTGTCAAAATTTTGGTCTCCTTTTGTAGCTGCCAGTCTATTCTTTACGAGAAGTATAAATTTGTAATATTATTTATAAATACACTATTTTTTATGAAGGTTGAAATAGGAAAAAAAACACCAAAACTTTAAATGGCCTTTTCTCCCCTTAAACGTGCGAATTCGGCGTTTTACGATTTAATTTAAAGGCTTGGTAGATCTCTAGCTTTGACCGTTCACTTTGCCCACAATTTCTATCCGATTGTCAAAATTTTGATCTCATTTTGTAGCTGCCAGTCTATTCTTTACGACAAGTTCAAATTTGTAATATTATTTACAAATACACTATTTTTTAATGAAGATTGAAATAGGAAAAAAAACACCAAAACTTTAAATGGCTTTTTCTCCCCTTAAACGTGCGAATTCGGCGTTTTTACGATATAATTTAAAGGCTTGGTAGATCTCTAGTTTTGACCGTTCACTGTGCCCACAATTTCGGTACGATTGTCAAAATTTTGGCCTCATTTTGTAGCTGCCAGTCTATTCTTTACCACAAGTACAAACTTGTAATATTATTTACAAATCCACTAGTTTTTATGAAGGTTGAAATAGGAAAAAAAAAAACCGAAACTTTATATGGCTTTTTCTCCCCTTAAACGTGCGAATTCGGCGTTTTTACGATTTAATTTAAAGGCTTGGTAGATCTCTAGCTTTGACCGTTCACTGTGCCCACAATTTCTATCCGATTGTCAAAATTTTGGTCTCATTTTGTAGCTGCCAGTCTATTCTTTACGACAAGTACAAATTTGTAATATTATTTACAAATACACTATTTTTTATGAAGGTTGAAATAGGAAAAAAAACACGAAAACTTTAAATGGCTTTTTCTCCCCTTAAACGTGCGAATTCGGCGTTTTTACGATTTAATTTAAAGGCTTGGTAGATCTCTAGCTTTGACCGTTCACTGTGCCCACAATTTCTATCCGATTGTCAAAATTTTGGTCTCATTTTGTAGCTGCCAGTCTATTCTTTACGACAAGTTAAAACTTAAATATTATTTACAAACACACTATTTTTTATGAAGGTTGAAATAGGATACAAAACACCAAAATTTTAAATGGCTTTTTCTCCCCTTAAACGTGCGAATTCGGCGTTTTTACGATTTAATTTAAAGGCTTGGTAGATCTCTAGCTTTGACCGTTCACTGTGCCCACAATTTCTATCCGATTGTCAAAATTTATGTCTCATTTTGTAGCTGCCAGCCTATTCTTTACAATGAGTATAAATTTGTAATAGTATTTACAAATACACTATTTTTTATGAAGGTTGAAATAGGAAAAAAAAACACCAAAACTTTAAATGGCTTTTTCTCCCCTTAAACGTGCGAATGCGGCGTTTGTACGATTTAATTTAAAGGCTTGGTAGATCTCTGGCTTTGACCGTTTACTGTACCCACAATTTTTATCCGATTGTCAAAACATTAACCTCATTTTTTAGCTGCCAGTCTATTCTTTAGGGGAAGTACAAATTTTCAATATATTTACAATGACACTATTTTTTATGAAGGTTGAAATAGGAAAAAAAACACCAAAACCTTAAATGGCCTTTTCTCCCCTTAAACGTGCGAATTCGGCGTTTTACGATTTAATTTAAAGGCTTGGTAGATCTCTAGCTTTGACCGTTCACTGTGCCCACAATTTCTTTCCGATTGTCAAAATTTTGGTCACATTTTGTAGCTGCCAGTCTATTCTTTACGACAAATGAAAACTTGTAATATTATTTATAAATACACTATTTTTTATGAAGGTTGAAATAGAAAAAAAAAACACCATAATTTTAAATGGCTTTTTCTCCCCTTAAGCGTGCAAATTCGGCGTTTTTACGATTTAATTTAAAGGCTTGGTAGATCTCTAGCTTTGACCGTTCACTGTGCCCACAATTTCTATCCAATTGTCAAAATTTTGGTCTCATTTTGTAGCTGCCAGTCTATTCTTTACGACAAGTACAAATTTGTAATATTATTTACAAATACACTATTTTTTATGAAGGTTGAAATAGGAAAAAAAACACGAAAATTTTAAATGGCTTTTCTCCCCTTAAACGTGCCAATGCGGCGTTTTTACGATTTAATTTAAAGGCTTGGTAGATCTCTAGCTTTGACCGTTCACTGTGCCCACAATTTCTATCCGATTGTCAAAACATTAACCTCATTTTTTAGCTGCCAGTCTATTCTTTAGGGGAAGTACAAACTTTTAATATATTTACAAGTACACTATTTTTTATGAAGGTTGAAATAGGAAAAAAAACACGAAAACTTTAAATGGCTTTTTCTCCCCTTAAACGTGCGAATTCGGCGTTTTTACGATTTAATTTAAAGGCTTGGTAGATCTCTAGCTTTGACCGTTCACTGTGCTTACAAGTTCTATCCGATTGTCAAAATTTTGAACTCATTTTGTAGCTGCCAGTCTATTCTTCTCGACAAAAACAAATTTGTAATATGATTTACAAATGCACTATTTTTTATGAAGGTTGAAATAGGAAAAATAAACACCAAAACTTTAAATGGCATTTCTCCCCTTAAACGTGCGAATTCGGCGTTTTTACGATATAATTTAGAGGCTTGGTAGATCTTTAGCTTTGACCGTTCACTGTGCCCACAATTTCTATCCGATTGTCAAAATTTTGGTCACATTTTGTAGCTGCCAGCCTATTCTTTACGACAAATGAAAACTTGTAATATTATTTATAAATACACTATTTTTTATGAAGGTTGAAATAGAAAAAAAACACCATAATTTTAAATGGCTTTTCTCCCCTTAAGCATGCGAATTCGGCGTTTTTACGATTTAATTTAAAGGCTTGGTAGAACTCTAGCTTTGACCGTTCACTGTGCCCACAATTTCTATCCGATTGTCAAAATTTTAATCTCATTTTGTAGCTGCCAGTCTATTCTTTACAACAAGTACAAATTTGTAATATTATTTACAAATACACTATTTTTTATGAAGGTTGAAATAGGAAAAAAAACTCCAAAACTTTAAATGGCTTTTCTCCCCTTAAACGTGCCAATTCGGCGTTTTTACGATTTAATTTAAAGACTTGGTAAATCTCTAGCTTTGACCGTTCACTGTGCCCACAATTTGTATCCGATTGTCAAAATTTTGATCTCATTTTGTAGCTGCCAGTCTATTCTTCACGACAAGTACAAATTTGTAATATTATTTACAAATACACTTTTTTTTATGAAGGTTGAAATAGGATAAAAAAACACCAAAACTTTAAATGGCTTTTTCTCCCCTTAAACGTGCGAATTCGGCGTTTTTACGGTAGATCTCTAGCTTTTTCTCCCCTTAACCGTGCAAATTCGGTGTTTTTACGATTTAATTCAAAGGCTTGGTAGATCTCTAGCTTTGACCGTTCACTGTGCCCACAATTTCTATCCGATTGTCAAAATTTTGGTCTCATTTTGTAGCTGCCAGTCTATTCTTTACGACAAGTACAAATTGGTAATATTATTTACAAATACACTATTTTTTATGAAGGTTGAAATAGGAAAAAAAACACCAAAACCTTAAGTCGTTTTTTCTCCCCTTAAACGAGCGAATTCGGCGTTTTTACGATTTAATTTAAAGGCCTGGTAAATCTCTAGTTTTGATTGTTCACTTTGCCCACAATTTCTATCCGGTTGTCAAAATTTTGGTCTCATTTTGTAGCCACCAATCTTTTCTTTACGACAAGTACAAGTTTGTAATATTATTTACAAATACACTGTTTTTTATGAAGGTTGAAATAGGAAAAAAAACACCAAAACTTTAAATGGCTTTTTCTCCCCTTAAACGTGCAAATTCGGCTCTTTTACGATTTAATTTAAAGGTTTGGTAGATCTTTAGCTTTGGTCGTTCACTGTGCCCACAATTTCTATCCAATTGTCAAAATTTCGGTCTCATTTTGTAGCTACCAGTCTCTTCTTTACGACAAGTACAAATTTGTAATATAATTTACAAATACACTATTTTGTATGAATATTGGAATAGGAAAAAAAACACCAAAATTTTAAATGGCTTTTTCTCCCCTGAAACGTGTGAATTCGGCGTTTCTACGACTTTATTTACAGGCTCAGTATATCTCTAGCTTTGACCGTTTACTGTGCCCACAATTTCTATCCGATTGTTAAAATCTTGGCCTCATTTTGTAGCTGCCAGTCTATTATTTACAAATACACTTTTTTTATGTTGGTTGGAAAAGGAAAAATAACACGAAAACTTTAAATGGCTTTTTCTCCCCTTAAACGTAGGAATTCGGCTTTTTACGATTTAATTTGAAGGCTTGGCAGATCTCTAGCTTTGATCGTTCACTGTACCCACAATTTCTTGGCAGGCTTGGCGGGAATTTAGCTTTGACCGTTCACTGGGCCCACAATTTCTATCCGATTGTCAAAATTTTGGTCTCATTTTGTAGCTGCCAGTCTTTTCTTTACGACAAGTACAAATTTGTAATATTATTTACAAATACACTACTTTTTATGTTGGTTTAAGTAGGAAAAAAAACACGAAAACTTTAAATGGCTTTTTCTCTCCTCAAGCGTATGAATTCGGCTTTTTACGCTTTAATTTGAAGGCTTGGCATGTCTCTGCCTTTGTTCGTTCACTGTACCCACAATTTCTTGGCAGGCTTGGCAGGAATCTAGCTTTGACCGTTCACTGTGCCCACAATTTCTATCCGATAGTCAAAATTTTGGTCTCATTTGGTAGGTGCCACTCTATTCTTTACGACAAGATCAAATTTGGAATATTATTTACAAAAACACTATTTCATATCAACGTTGAAGTAGAAAAAAAACTCGGTACTTAAAATCGCTTTTTCTCCCCTTAAACGTGCGAATTCAGCGTTTTTACGATTGAATTTAAAGGCTTAGTAGATTAATCCGATTGTCCAAATGTTGGTCTCATTTTCTAGCTGCCAGTCTGTTCTTAACGACCAGTACAAATTTGTAATATTATTTATAAATACATTTTTTTTTTTTGTGAAGGTTGAAATGGGACAAAAAACCCCCCAAAACTTAAAACGTTTTTTTTCCCTTAAACGTGTGAATTCGGCGTTTTTACGATTTAATTTAAAGGCTTGGCAGATTTGTAGCTTTGATCGTTCACTGTTCCCACAATTTCTATCCGATTGTCAAAATTATGATCTCAGTTTGTAGCTGCCCGTCTATTCTTTACAAGTACAATTTTGTAATATTATATACAAAGACACTATTTCTTATGAAGATTGAAATAGGAAAAAAGCCCCCAAAATTTTAAATCGCTTTTTCTTGCCTTAAACGTGCGAATTCGGCGTTTTTGGATATAATTTAAAGGCTTGGTAGATCTCTAGCTTTAACCGTTCACTGTGCCCACAATTTCTATCCGATTGTCAAAATTGTGGTCTCATTTTGTAGCTGCCAGTCTATTCTTTACGGCAAGTTTAAATTTATAATATTATTTACAAATACACTATTTTTTATGAAGGTTGAAATAGGATAAAAAACACCAAAACTTTAAATGGCTTTTTCTCCCCTTAAACGTGCGAATTCGGCGTTTTTAAGATTTAATTCAAAGGCTTGGTAGATCTCTAGCTTTGACCGTTCACTGTGCCCACAATTTCTATCCGATTGTCTAAATTTCGAACTCAGTTTTTAGCTGCTAGTCTATTCTTCACGACAAGTATGAATTCGTAATACTATTAAAAAATACACTTTTTTTTTATGCCGGTTGAAATAGGGAACAAAAACTCCAAAACTTTTATTGGCTTTTTCTCCCCTTAAAGGTACGAATTCGGCGTTTTTACGATTTATTTTAAAGGCTTGGTAGATCTCTAGCTTTGGCCGTTCACTGTGCCCACAATTTCTATCGGATTGTCAAAATTTTGGTCTCACTTTGTAGCTGCCAGTCTATTCTTTAAAGCAAGTATAAATTCGTAATATTATTTACAAATACACTATTTTTTATGAAGGTTGAAATAGGATAAAAAAACACCAAAACTTTAAATGGCTTTTTCTCCCCTTAAACGTGCGAATTCGGCGTTTTTACGGTAGATCTCTAGCTTTGACCGTTCACTACGCCCACAATTTCTATCCGATTGTCAAAATTTTCATCTCAGTTTTTAGCTGCTAGTCTATTCTTCACGACAAGTACAAATTCGTAATACCAATAACAAATACACTATTTTTTATGAAGGTTGAAATAGGAAAAAAAACACGAAAACTTTAAATGGCTTTTTCTCCCCTTAAACGTGTGAATTCAGCGTTTCTACGACTTAATTTACAGGCTTAGTAGATCTCTAGCTTTGACCGTTCACTGTGCCCACAATTTCTATCCGATTGTTAAAATCTCGGCCACATTTTATAGCTGCCAGTCTATTCTTTACGACAAGTACAAATTTGTAATATTATTTACAAATACACTTTTTTTTATGTTGGTTGAAAAAGGAAAAAAAACACGAAAACTTTAAATGGTTTTTACTCCCCTTAAACGTATGAATTTGGTATTTTACGATTTAATTTAAAGGCTTGGCAGATCTCCAGCTTTGATCTTTCACTGTACCCACAATTTCTTGGCAGGCTTGGCAGGAATCTAGCATTGACCGTTCACTGGGCCCACAATTTCTATCCGATTGTCAAAATTTATGTCTCATTTTGTAGCTGCCAGCCTATTCTTTACAACAAGTATAAATTTGTAATAGTATTTACAAATACACTATTTTTTATGAAGGTTGAAATAGGAAAAAAAAACACCAAAACTTTAAATGGCTTTTTCTCCCCTTAAACGTGCGAATGCGGCGTTTGTACGATTTAATTTAAAGGCTTGGTAGATCTCTAGCTTTGACCGTTTACTGTACCCACAATTTTTATCCGATTGTCAAAACATTAACCTCATTTTTTAGCTGCCAGTCTATTCTTTAGGGGAAGTACAAATTTTCAATATATTTACAATTACACTATTTTTTATGAAGGTTGAAATAGGAAAAAAAACACCAAAACTTTAAATGGCTTTTTCTCCCCTTAAACGTGTGAATTCGGCGTTTTTACGATTTAATTTAAAGGCTTGGTAGATCTCTAGCTTTGACCGTTCACTGTGCTTACAAGTTCTATCCGATTGTCAAAATTTTGGTCTCATTTTGTAGCTGCCAGTCTTTTCTTCACGACAAGTACAAATTTGTGATATTATTTACAAATGCACTATTTTTTATGAAGGTTGAAATAGGAAAAATAAACACCAAAATTTTAAATGGCTTTTTCTCCCCTTAAACGTGCGAATTCGGCGTTTTTACGATTTAATTTAAAGGCTTGGTAGATCTCTAGCTTTGACCGTTCACTGTGCCCACAATTTCTTTCCGATTGTCAAAATTTTGGTCACATTTTGTAGCTGCCAGTCTATTTTTTACGACAAATGAAAACTTGTAATATTATTTATAAATACACTATTTTTTATGAAGGTTGAAATAGAAAAAAAAAACACCATAATTTTAAATGGCTTTTTCTCCCCTTAAGCGTGCAAATTCGGCGTTTTTACGATTTAATTTAAAGGCTTGGTAGATCTCTAGCTTTGACCGTTCACTGTGCCCACAATTTCTATCTGATTGTCAAAATTTTGGTCTCATTTTGTAGCTGCCAGTCTATTCTTTACGACAAGTACAAATTTGTCATATTATTTACAAATGCACTATTTTTTATGAAGGTTGAAATAGGAAAAAAAACACGAAAACTTTAAATGGCTTTTCTCCCCTTAAACGTGCCAATGCGGCGTTTTTACGATTTAATTTAAAGGCTTGGTAGATCTCTAGCTTTGACCGTTCACTGTGCCCACAATTTCTATCCGATTGTCAAAACATTAACCTCATTTTTTAGCTGCCAGTCTATTCTTTAGGGGAAGTACAAATTTTTAATATATTTACAAGTACACTATTTTTTATGAAGGTTGAAATAGGAAAAAAAACACCAAAACTTTAAATGGCCTTTTCTCCCCTTAAACGTGCGAATTCGGCGTTTTTACGATTTAATTTAAAGGCTTGGTAGATCTCTAGCTTTGACCGTTCACTGTGCCCACAATTTCTATCCGATTGTCAAAATTTTGGTCTCATTTTGTAGCTGCCAGTCTATTCTTCACGACAAGTACAAATTTGTCATAGTATTTACAAATACACTATTTTTATGAAGGTTGAAATAGGAAAAAAAACACGAAAACTTTAAATGGCTTTTTCTCCCCTTAAACGTGCGAATTCGGTGTTTTTACGATTTAATTTAAAGGCTTGGTAGATCTCTAGCTTTGACCGTTCACTGTGCCCACAATTTCTATCCGATTGTCAAAATTTTGGTCTCATTTTGTAGCTGCCAGTCTATTGTTTACGACAAGTGCAAATTTGTTATATTATTTACAAATACACTATTTTTTATATAGGTTGAAATAGGAAAAAAACACACCACAATTTTAAATGGCTTTTCTCCCCTTAAGCATGCGAATTCGGCGTTTTTACGATTTAATTTAAAGGCTTGGTAGAACTCTAGCTTTGACCGTTCACTGTGCTCACAATTTCTATCCGATTGTCAAAATTTTAATCTCATTTTGTAGCTGCCAGTCTATTCTTTACAACAAGTACAAATTTGTAATATTATTTACAAATACACTATTTTTTATGAAGGTTGAAATAGGAAAAAAAACTTCAAAACTTTAAATGGCTTTCCTCCCCTTAAACGTGCAAATTCGGCGTTTTTACGATTTAATTTAAAGACTTGGTAAATCTCTAGCTTTGACCGTTCACTGTGCCCACAATTTCTATCCGATTGTCAAAATTTTAATCTAATTTTGTAGCTGCCAGTCTATTCTTCACGACAAGTACAAATTTGTAATATTATTTACAAATACACTTTTTTTTATGAAGGTTGAAATAGGAAAAAAAATACCAAAATTTAAAATGGCTTTTTCTCCCCTTAAACGTGCGAATTCGGCGTTTTTACGATTTAATTTGAAGGCTTGGTAGATCTCTAGTTTTGACCGTTCACTGTGCTTACAAGTTCTATCCGATTGTCAAAATTTTGGTCTCATTTTGTAGCTGCCAGTCTTTTCTTCACGACAAGTACAAATTTGTGATATTATTTACAAATACACTATTTTTTATGAAGGTTGAAATAGGAAAAAAAACACCAAAACTTTAAATGGCTTTTTCTCCCCTTAAACGTGTGAATTCGGCGTTTTTACGATTTAATTTAAAGGCTTGGTAGATCTCTAGCTTTGACCGTTCACTGTGCTTACAAGTTCTATCCGATTGTCAAAATTTTGGTCTCATTTTGTAGCTGCCAGTCTTTTCTTCACGACAAGTACAAATTTGTGATATTATTTACAAATACACTATTTTTTATGAAGGTTGAACTAGAAAAAAAAAACACCATAATTTTAAATGGCTTTTTCTCCCCTTAAGCGTGCAAATTCGGCGTTTTTACGATTTAATTTAAAGGCTTGGTAGATCTCTAGCTTTGACCGTTCACTGTGCCCACAATTTCTATCCAATTGTCAAAATTTTGGTCTCATTTTGTAGCTGCCAGTCTATTCTTTACGACAAAAACAAATTTGTAATATTATTTACAAATACACTATTTTTTATGAAGGTTGAAATAGGAAAAAAAACACGAAAACTTTAAATGGCTTTTCTCCCCTTAAACGTGCCAATGCGGCGTTTTTACGATTTAATTTAAAGGCTTGGTAGATCTCTAGCTTTGACCGTTCACTGTGCCCACAATTTCTATCTGATTGTCAAAACATTAACCTCATTTTTTAGCTGCCAGTCTATTCTTTAGGGGAAGTACAAATTTTTAATATATTTACAAGTACACTATTTTTTATGAAGGTTGAAATAGGAAAAATAACACCAAAACTTTAAATGGCCTTTTCTCCCCTTAAACGTGCGAATTCGGCGTTTTAACGATTTAATTTAAAGGCTTGGTAGATCTCTAGCTTTGACCGTTCACTGTGCTTACAAGTTCTATCCGATTGTCAAAATTTTGAACTCATTTTGTAGCTGCCAGTCTATTCTTCACGACAAAAACAAATTTGTAATATTATTTACAAATGCACTATTTTTTATGAAGGTTGAAATAGGAAAAATAAACACCAAAACTTTAAATGGCATTTCTCCCCTTAAACGTGCGAATTCGGCGTTTTTACGATTTAATTTAGAGGCTTGGTAGATCTTTAGCTTTGACCGTTCACTGTGCCCACAATTTCTATCCGATTGTCAAAATTTTGGTCACATTTTGTAGCTGCCAGTCTATTCTTTACGACAAATGAAAACTTGTAATATTATTTATAAATACACTATTTTTCATGAAGGTTGAAAGAGAAAATAAAAACACCATAATTTTAAATGGCTTTTCTCCCCTTAAGCATGCGAATTCGGCGTTTTTACGATTTAATTTAAAGGCTTGGTAGAACTCTAGCTTTGACCGTTCACTGTGCCCACAATTTCTATCCGATTGTCAAAATTTTAATCTCATTTTGTAGCTGCCAGTCTATTCTTTACAACAAGTACAAATTTGTAATATTATTTACAAATACACTATTTTTTATGAAGGTTGAAATAGGAAAAAAAACTTCAAAACTTTAAATGGCTTTTCTCCCCTTAAACGTGCAAATTCGGCGTTTTTACGATTTAATTTAAAGACTTGGTAAATCTCTAGCTTTGACCGTTCACTGTGCCCACAATTTCTATCCGATTGTCAAAATTTTGATCTCATTTTGTAGCTGCCAGTCTATTCTTCACGACAAGTACAAATTTGTAATATTATTTACAAATACACTTTTTTTTATGAAGGTTGAAATAGGATAAAAAAACACCAAAACTTTAAATGGCTTTTTCTCCCCTTAAACGTGCGAATTCGGCGTTTTTACGGTAGATCTCTAGCTTTTTCTCCCCTTAACCGTGCAAATTCGGTGTTTTTACGATTTAATTCAAAGGCTTGGTAGATCTCTAGCTTTGACCGTTCACTGTTCCCACAATTTCTATCCGATTGTCAAAATTTTGGTCTCATTTTGTAGCTGCCAGTCTATTCTTTACGACAAAAACAAATTGGTAATATTATTTACAAATACACTATTTTTTATGAAGGTTGAAATAGGAAAAAAAACACCAAAACCTTAAATCGTTTTTTCTCCCCTTAAACGAGCGAATTCGGCGTTTTTACGATTTAATTTAAAGGCCTGGTAAATCTCTAGTTTTGATTGTTCACTTTGCCCACAATTTCTATCCGGTTGTCAAAATTTTGGTCTCATTTTGTAGCTACCAATCTTTTCTTTACGACAAGTACAAGTTTGTAATATTATTTACAAATACACTGTTTTTTATGAAGGTTGAAATAGGAAAAAAAACACCAAAACTTTAAATGGCTTTTTCTCCCCTTAAACGTGCAAATTCGGCTCTTTTACGATTTAATTTAAAGGTTTGGTAGATCTTTAGCTTTGGTCGTTCACTGTGCCCACAATTTCTATCCAATTGTCAAAATTTCGGTCTCATTTTGTAGCTACCAGTCTCTTCTTTACGACAAGTACAAATTTGTAATATAATTTACAAATACACTATTTTGTATGAATATTGGAATAGGAAAAAAAACACCAAAATTTTAAATGGCTTTTTCTCCCCTGAAACGTGTGAATTCGGCGTTTCTACGACTTTATTTACAGGCTCAGTATATCTCTAGCTTTGACCGTTTACTGTGCCCACAATTTCTATCCGATTGTTAAAATCTTGGCCTCATTTTGTAGCTGCCAGTCTATTATTTACAAATACACTTTTTTTATGTTGGTTGGAAAAGGAAAAATAACACGAAAACTTTAAATGGCTTTTTCTCCCCTTAAACGTAGGAATTCGGCTTTTTACGATTTAATTTGAAGGCTTGGCAGATCTCTAGCTTTGATCGTTCACTGTACCCACAATTTCTTGGCAGGCTTGGCGGGAATTTAGCTTTGACCGTTCACTGGGCCCACAATTTCTATCCGATTGTCAAAATTTTGGTCTCATTTTGTAGCTGCCAGTCTTTTCTTTACGACAAGTACAAATTTGTAATATTATTTACAAATACACTACTTTTTATGTTGGTTTAAGTAGGAAAAAAAACACGAAAACTTTAAATGGCTTTTTCTCTCCTCAAGCGTATGAATTCGGCTTTTTACGCTTTAATTTGAAGGCTTGGCATGTCTCTGCCTTTGTTCGTTCACTGTACCCACAATTTCTTGGCAGGCTTGGCAGGAATCTAGCTTTGACCGTTCACTGTGCCCACAATTTCTATCCGATAGTCAAAATTTTGGTCTCATTTGGTAGGTGCCACTCTATTCTTTACGACAAGATCAAATTTGGAATATTATTTACAAAAACACTATTTCATATCAACGTTGAAGTAGAAAAAAAACTCCGTACTTAAAATCGCTTTTTCTCCCCTTAAACGTGCGAATTCAGCGTTTTTACGATTGAATTTAAAGGCTTGGTAGATTAATCCGATTGTCCAAATGTTGGTCTCATTTTCTAGCTGCCAGTCTGTTCTTAACGACCAGTAAAAATTTGTAATATTATTTATAAATACATTTTTTTTTTTGTGAAGGTTGAAATGGGACAAAAAACCCCCCAAAACTTAAAACGTTTTTTTTTCCCTTAAACGTGTGAATTCGGCGTTTTTACGATTTAATTTAAAGGCTTGGCAGATTTGTAGCTTTGATCGTTCACTGTTCCCACAATTTCTATCCGATTGTCAAAATTATGATCTCATTTTGTAGCTGCCCGTCTATTCTTTACAAGTACAATTTTGTAATATTATATACAAAGACACTATTTCTTATGAAGATTGAAATAGGAAAAAAGCCCCCAAAATTTTAAATCGCTTTTTCTTGCCTTAAACGTGCGAATTCGGCGTTTTTGGATCTAATTTAAAGGCTTGGTAGATCTCTAGCTTTAACCGTTCACTGTGCCCACAATTTCTATCCGATTGTCAAAATTGTGGTCTCATTTTGTAGCTGCCAGTCTATTCTTTACGGCAAGTTTAAATTTATAATATTATTTACAAATACACTATTTTTTATGAAGGTTGAAATAGGATAAAAAACACCAAAACTTTATATGGCTTTTTCTCCCCTTAAACGTGCGAATTCGGCGTTTTTAAGATTTAATTCAAAGGCTTGGTAGATCTCTAGCTTTGACCGTTCACTGTGCCCACAATTTCTATCCGATTGTCTAAATTTCGAACTCAGTTTTTAGCTGCTAGTCTATTCTTCACGACAAGTATGAATTCGTAATACTATTAAAAAATACACTTTTTTTTTATGCCGGTTGAGATAGGGAACAAAAACTCCAAAACTTTTAATGGCTTTTTCTCCCCTTAAAGGTACGAATTCGGCGTTTTTACGATTTATTTTAAAGGCTTGGTAGATCTCTAGCTTTGGCCGTTCACTGTGCCCACAATTTCTATCGGATTGTCAAAATTTTGGTCTCACTTTGTAGCTGGCAGTCTATTCTTTAAAGCAAGTATAAATTCGTAATATTATTTACAAATACACTATTTTTTATGAAGGTTGAAATAGGATAAAAAAACACCAAAACTTTAAATGGCTTTTTCTCCCCTTAAACGTGCGAATTCGGCGTTTTTACTGTATATCTCTAGCTTTGACCGTTCACTACGCCCACAATTTCTATCCGATTGTCAAAATTTTCATCTCAGTTTTTAGCTGCTAGTCTATTCTTCACGACAAGTACAAATTCGTAATACCAATAACAAATACACTATTTTTTATGAAGGTTGAAATAGGAAAAAAAACACGAAAACTTTAAATGGCTTTTTCTCCCCTTAAACGTGTGAATTCAGCGTTTCTACGACTTAATTTACAGGCTTAGTAGATCTCTAGCTTTGACCGTTCACTGTGCCCACAATTTCTATCCGATTGTTAAAATCTCGGCCACATTTTATAGCTGCCAGTCTATTCTTTACGACAAGTACAAATTTGTAATATTATTTACAAATACACTTTTTTTTATGTTGGTTGAAAAAGGAAAAAAAACACGAAAACTTTAAATGGTTTTTACTCCCCTTAAACGTATGAATTTGGTATTTTACGATTTAATTTAAAGGCTTGGCAGATCTCCAGCTTTGATCTTTCACTGTACCCACAATTTCTTGGCAGGCTTGGCAGGAATCTAGCATTGACCGTTCACTGGGCCCACAATTTCTATCCGATTGTCAAAATTTATGTCTCATTTTGTAGCTTTCAGCCTATTCTTTACACCAAGTATAAATTTGTAATAGTATTTACAAATACACTATTTTTTATGAAGGTTGAAATAGGAAAAAAAAACACCAAAACTTTAAATGGCTTTTTCTCCCCTTAAACGTGCGAATGCGGCGTTTGTACGATTTAATTTAAAGGCTTGGTAGATCTCTAGCTTTGACCGTTTACTGTACCCACAATTTTTATCCGATTGTCAAAACATTAACCTCATTTTTTAGCTGCCAGTCTATTCTTTAGGGGAAGTACAAATTTTCAATATATTTACAATTACACTATTTTTTATGAAGGTTGAAATAGGAAAAAAAACACCAAAACTTTAAATGGCTTTTTCTCCCCTTAACCGTGCGAATTCGGCGTTTTTACGATTTAATTTAAAGGCTTGGTAGATCTCTAGCTTTGACCGTTCACTGTGCTTACAAGTTCTATCCGATTGTCAAAATTTTGGTCTCATTTTGTAGCTGCCAGTCTTTTCTTCACGACAAGTACAAATTTGTGATATTATTTACAAATGCACTATTTTTTATGAAGGTTGAAATAGGAAAAATAAACACCAAAATTTTAAATGGCTTTTTCTCCCCTTAAACGTGCGAATTCGGCGTTTTTACGATTTAATTTAAAGGCTTGGTAGATCTCTAGCTTTGACCGTTCACTGTGCCCACAATTTCTTTCCGATTGTCAAAATTTTGGTCACATTTTGTAGCTGCCAGTCTATTCTTTACGACAAATGAAAACTTGTAATATTATTTATAAATACACTATTTTTTATGAAGGTTGAAATGGAAAAAAAAACACCATAATTTTAAATGGCTTTTTCTCCCCTTAAGCGTGCAAATTCGGCGTTTTTACGATTTAATTTAAAGGCTTGGTAGATCTCTAGCTTTGACCGTTCACTGTGCCCACAATTTCTATCCAATTGTCAAAATTTTGGTCTCATTTGGTAGCTGCCAGTCTATTCTTTACGACAAGTACAAATTTGTAATATTATTTACAAATACACTATTTTTTATGAAGGTTGAAATAGGAAAAAAAACACGAAAACTTTAAATGGCTTTTCTCCCCTTAAACGTGCCAATGCGGCGTTTTTACGATTTAATTTAAAGGCTTGGTAGATCTCTAGCTTTGACCGTTCACTGTGCCCACAATTTCTATCCGATTGTCAAAACATTAACCTCATTTTTTAGCTGCCAGTCTATTCTTTAGGGGAAGTACAAATTTTTAATATATTTACAAGTACACTATTTTTTATGAAGGTTGGAATAGGAAAAAAAACAGCAAAACTTTAAATGGCCTTTTCTCCCCTTAAACGTGCGAATTCGGCATTTTTACGATTTAATTTAAAGGCTTGGTAGATCTCTAGCTTTGACCGTTCACTGTGCTTACAAGTTCTATCCGATTGTCAAAATTTTGAACTCATTTTGTAGCTGCCAGTCTATTCTTCACGACAAAAACAAATTTGTAATATTATTTACAAATGCACTATTTTTTATGAAGGTTGAAATAGGAAAAATTAACACCAAAACTTTAAATGGCATTTCTCCCCTTAAACGTGCGAATTCGGCGTTTTTACGATTTAATTTAGAGGCTTGGTAGATCTTTAGCTTTGACCGTTCACTGTGCCCACAATTTCTATCCGATTGTCAAAATTTTGGTCACATTTTGTAGCTGCCAGTCTATTCTTTACGACAAATGAAAACTTGTAATATTATTTATAAATACACTATTTTTTATGAAGGTTGAAATAGAAAAAAAAAACACCATAATTTTAAATGGCTTTTCTCCCCTTAAGCATGCGAATTCGGCGTTTTTACGATTTAATTTAAAGGCTTGGTAGAACTCTAGCTTTGACCGTTCACTGTGCCCACAATTTCTATCCGATTGTCAAAATTTTAATCTCATTATGTAGCTGCCAGTCTATTCTTTACAACAAGTACAAATTTGTAATATTATTTACAAATACACTATTTTTTATGAAGGTTGAAATAGGAAAAAAAACTTCAAAACTTTAAATGGCTTTTCTCCCCTTAAACGTGCAAATTCGGCGTTTTTACGATTTAATTTAAAGACTTGGTAAATCTCTAGCTTTGACCGTTCACTGTGCCCACAATTTCTATCCGATTGTCAAAATTTTGATCTCATTTTGTAGCCGCCAGTCTATTCTTCACGACAAGTACAAGTTTGTAATATTATTTACAAATACACTTTTTTTTATGAAGGTTGAAATAGGAAAAAAAACACCAAAACTTTAAATGGCTTTTTCTCCACTTACACGTGCGAATTCGGCGTTTTTACGATTTAATTTAAAGGCTTGGTAGATCTCTAGCTTTGACCGTTCACTGTGCTTACAAGTTCTATCCGATTGTCAAAATTTTGGTCTCATTTTGTAGCTGCCAGTCTTTTCTTCACGACAAGTACAAATTTGTGATATTATTTACAAATACACTATTTTTTATGAAGGTTGAAATAGGAAAAAAAACACCAAAACTTTAAATGGCTTTTTCTCCCCTTAAACGTGCGAATTCGGCGTTTTTACGATTTAATTTAAAGGCTTGGTAGATCTCTAGCTTTGACCGTTCACTGTGCTTACAAGTTCTATCCGATTGTCAAAATTTTGGTCTCATTTTGTAGCTGCCAGTCTTTTCTTCACGACAAGTACAAATTTGTGATATTATTTACAAATACACTATTTTTTATGAAGGTTGAAATAGAAAAAAAAACACCATAATTTTAAATGGCTTTTTCTCCCCTTAAGCGTGCAAATTCGGCGTTTTTACGATTTAATTTAAAGGCTTGGTAGATCTCTAGCTTTGACCGTTCACTGTGCCCACAATTTCTATCCAATTGTCAAAATTTTGGTCTCATTTTGTAGCTGCCAGTCTATTCTTTACGACAAGTACAAATTTGTAATATTATTTACAAATACACTATTTTTTATGAAGGTTGAAATAGGAAAAAAAACACGAAAACTTTAAATGGCTTTTCTCCCCTTAAACGTGCCAATGCGGCGTTTTTACGATTTAATTTAAAGGCTTGGTAGATCTCTAGCTTTGACCGTTCACTGTGCCCACAATTTCTATCCGATTGTCAAAACATTAACCTCATTTTTTAGCTGCCAGTCTATTCTTTAGGGGAAGTACAAATTTTTAATATATTTACAAGTACACTATTTTTTATGAAGGTTGAAATAGGAAAAAAAACACCAAAACTTTAAATGGCCTTTTCTCCCCTTAAACGTGCGAATTCGGCGTTTTTACGATTTAATTTAAAGGCTTGGTAGATCTCTAGCTTTGACCGTTCACTGTGCTTACAAGTTCTATCCGATTGTCAAAATTTTGAACTCATTTTGTAGCTGCCAGTCTATTCTTCACGACAAAAACAAATTTGTAATATTATTTACAAATGCACTATTTTTTATGAAGGTTGAAATAGGAAAAATTAACACCAAAACTTTAAATGGCATTTCTCCCCTTAAACGTGCGAATTCGGCGTTTTTACGATTTAATTTAGAGGCTTGGTAGATCTTTAGCTTTGACCGTTCACTGTGCCCACAATTTCTATCCGATTGTCAAAATTTTGGTCACATTTTGTAGCTGCCAGTCTATTCTTTACGACAAATGAAAACTTGTAATATTATTTATAAATACACTATTTTTTATGAAGGTTGAAATAGAAAAAAAAAACACCATAATTTTAAATGGCTTTTCTCCCCTTAAGCATGCGAATTCGGCGTTTTTACGATTTAATTTAAAGGCTTGGTAGAACTCTAGCTTTGACCGTTCACTGTGCCCACAATTTCTATCCGATTGTCAAAATTTTAATCTCATTATGTAGCTGCCAGTCTATTCTTTACAACAAGTACAAATTTGTAATATTATTTACAAATACACTATTTTTTATGAAGGTTGAAATAGGAAAAAAAACTTCAAAACTTTAAATGGCTTTTCTCCCCTTAAACGTGCAAATTCGGCGTTTTTACGATTTAATTTAAAGACTTGGTAAATCTCTAGCTTTGACCGTTCACTGTGCCCACAATTTCTATCCGATTGTCAAAATTTTGATCTCATTTTGTAGCCGCCAGTCTATTCTTCACGACAAGTACAAGTTTGTAATATTATTTACAAATACACTTTTTTTTATGAAGGTTGAAATAGGAAAAAAAACACCAAAACTTTAAGTGGCTTTTTCTCCACTTAAACGTGCGAATTCGGCGTTTTTACGATTTAATTTAAAGGCTTGGTAGATCTCTAGCTTTGACCGTTCACTGTGCTTACAAGTTCTATCCGATTGTCAAAATTTTGGTCTCATTTTGTAGCTGCCAGTCTTTTCTTCACGACAAGTACAAATTTGTGATATTATTTACAAATACACTATTTTTTATGAAGGTTGAAATAGGAAAAAAAACACCAAAACTTTAAATGGCTTTTTCTCCCCTTAAACGTGCGAATTCGGCGTTTTTACGATTTAATTTAAAGGCTTGGTAGATCTCTAGCTTTGACCGTTCACTGTGCTTACAAGTTCTATCCGATTGTCAAAATTTTGGTCTCATTTTGTAGCTGCCAGTCTTTTCTTCACGACAAGTACAAATTTGTGATATTATTTACAAATACACTATTTTTTATGAAGGTTGAAATAGAAAAAAAAACAGCATAATTTTAAATGGCTTTTTCTCCCCTTAAGCGTGCAAATTCGGCGTTTTTACGATTTAATTTAAAGGCTTGGTAGATCTCTAGCTTTGACCGTTCACTGTGCCCACAATTTCTATCCAATTGTCAAAATTTTGGTCTCATTTTGTAGCTGCCAGTCTATTCTTTACGACAAGTACAAATTTGTAATATTATTTACAAATACACTATTTTTTATGAAGGTTGAAATAGGAAAAAAAACACGAAAACTTTAAATGGCTTTTCTCCCCTTAAACGTGCCAATGCGGCGTTTTTACGATTTAATTTAAAGGCTTGGTAGATCTCTAGCTTTGACCGTTCACTGTGCCCACAATTTCTATCCGATTGTCAAAACATTAACCTCATTTTTTAGCTGCCAGTCTATTCTTTAGGGGAAGTACAAATTTTTAATATATTTACAAGTACACTATTTTTTATGAAGGTTGAAATAGGAAAAAAAACACCAAAACTTTAAATGGCCTTTTCTCCCCTTAAACGTGCGAATTCGGCGTTTTTACGATTTAATTTAAAGGCTTGGTAGATCTCTAGCTTTGACCGTTCACTGTGCTTACAAGTTCTATCCGATTGTCAAAATTTTGAACTCATTTTGTAGCTGCCAGTCTATTCTTCACGATAAAAACAAATTTGTAATATTATTTACAAATGCACTATTTTTTATGAAGGTTGAAATAGGAAAAATAAACACCAAAACTTTATATGGCATTTCTCCCCTTAAACGTGCGAATTCGGCGTTTTTACGATTTAATTTAGAGGCTTGGTAGATCTTTAGCTTTGACCGTTCACTGTGCCCACAATTTCTATCCGATTGTCAAAATTTTGGTCACATTTTGTAGCTGCCAGTCTATTCTTTACGACAAATGAAAACTTGTAATATTATTTATAAATACACTATTTTTTATGAAGGTTGAAATAGAAAAAAAAAACACCATAATTTTAAATGGCTTTTCTCCCCTTAAGCATGCGAATTCGGCGTTTTTACGATTTAATTTAAAGGCTTGGTAGAACTCTAGCTTTGACCGTTCACTGTGCCCACAATTTCTATCCGATTGTCAAAATTTTAATCTCATTATGTAGCTGCCAGTCTATTCTTTACAACAAGTACAAATTTGTAATATTATTTACAAATACACTATTTTTTATGAAGGTTGAAATAGGAAAAAAAACTTCAAAACTTTAAATGGCTTTTCTCCCCTTAAACGTGCAAATTCGGCGTTTTTACGATTTAATTTAAAGACTTGGTAAATCTCTAGCTTTGACCGTTCACTGTGCCCACAATTTCTATCCGATTGTCAAAATTTTGATCTCATTTTGTAGCCGCCAGTCTATTCTTCACGACAAGTACAAGTTTGTAATATTATTTACAAATACACTTTTTTTTATGAAGGTTGAAATAGGAAAAAAAACACCAAAACTTTAAATGGCTTTTTCTCCACTTAAACGTGCGAATTCGGCGTTTTTACGATTTAATTTAAAGGCTTGGTAGATCTCTAGCTTTGACCGTTCACTGTGCTTACAAGTTCTATCCGATTGTCAAAATTTTGGTCTCATTTTGTAGCTGCCAGTCTTTTCTTCACGACAAGTACAAATTTGTGATATTATTTACAAATACACTATTTTTTATGAAGGTTGAAATAGGAAAAAAAACACCAAAACTTTAAATGGCTTTTTCTCCCCTTAAACGTGCGAATTCGGCGTTTTTACGATTTAATTTAAAGGCTTGGTAGATCTCTAGCTTTGACCGTTCACTGTGCTTACAAGTTCTATCCGATTGTCAAAATTTTGGTCTCATTTTGTAGCTGCCAGTCTTTTCTTCACGACAAGTACAAATTTGTGATATTATTTACAAATACACTATTTTTTATGAAGGTTGAAATAGAAAAAAAAACACCATAATTTTAAATGGCTTTTTCTCCCCTTAAGCGTGCAAATTCGGCGTTTTTACGATTTAATTTAAAGGCTTGGTAGATCTCTAGCTTTGACCGTTCACTGTGCCCACAATTTCTATCCAATTGTCAAAATTTTGGTCTCATTTTGTAGCTGCCAGTCTATTCTTTACGACAAGTACAAATTTGTAATATTATTTACAAATACACTATTTTTTATGAAGGTTGAAATAGGAAAAAAAACACGAAAACTTTAAATGGCTTTTCTCCCCTTAAACGTGCCAATGCGGCGTTTTTACGATTTAATTTAAAGGCTTGGTAGATCTCTAGCTTTGACCGTTCACTGTGCCCACAATTTCTATCCGATTGTCAAAACATTAACCTCATTTTTTAGCTGCCAGTCTATTCTTTAGGGGAAGTACAAATTTTTAATATATTTACAAGTACACTATTTTTTATGAAGGTTGAAATAGGAAAAAAAACACCAAAACTTTAAATGGCCTTTTCTCCCCTTAAACGTGCGAATTCGGCGTTTTTACGATTTAATTTAAAGGCTTGGTAGATCTCTAGCTTTGACCGTTCACTGTGCTTACAAGTTCTATCCGATTGTCAAAATTTTGAACTCATTTTGTAGCTGCCAGTCTATTCTTCACGACAAAAACAAATTTGTAATATTATTTACAAATGCACTATTTTTTATGAAGGTTGAAATAGGAAAAATAAACACCAAAACTTTAAATGGCATTTCTCCCCTTAAACGTGCGAATTCGGCGTTTTTACGATTTAATTTAGAGGCTTGGTAGATCTTTAGCTTTGACCGTTCACTGTGCCCACAATTTCTATCCGATTGTCAAAATTTTGGTCACATTTTGTAGCTGCCAGTCTATTCTTTACGACAAATGAAAACTTGTAATATTATTTATAAATACACTATTTTTTATGAAGGTTGAAATAGAAAAAAAAAACACCATAATTTTAAATGGCTTTTCTCCCCTTAAGCATGCGAATTCGGCGTTTTTACGATTTAATTTAAAGGCTTGGTAGAACTCTAGCTTTGACCGTTCACTGTGCCCACAATTTCTATCCGATTGTCAAAATTTTAATCTCATTTTGTAGCTGCCAGTCTATTCTTTACAACAAGTACAAATTTGTAATATTATTTACAAATACACTATTTTTTATGAAGGTTGAAATAGGAAAAAAAACTTCAAAACTTTAAATGGCTTTTCTCCCCTTAAACGTGCAAATTCGGCGTTTTTACGATTTAATTTAAAGACTTGGTAAATCTCTAGCTTTGACCGTTCACTGTGCCCACAATTTCTATCCGATTGTCAAAATTTTGATCTCATTTTGTAGCTGCCAGTCTATTCTTCACGACAAGTACAAATTTGTAATATTATTTACAAATACACTTTTTTTTATGAAGGTTGAAATAGGATAAAAAAACACCAAAACTTTAAATGGCTTTTACTCCCCTTAAACGTGCGAATTCGGCGTTTTTACGGTAGATCTCTAGCTTTTTCTCCCCTTAACCGTGCAAATTCGGTGTTTTTACGATTTAATTCAAAGGCTTGGTAGATCTCTAGCTTTGACCGTTCACTGTGCCCACAATTTCTATCCGATTGTCAAAATTTTGGTCTCATTTTGTAGCTGCCAGTCTATTCTTTACGACAAGTACAAATTGGTAATATTATTTACAAATACACTATTTTTTATGAAGGTTGAAATAGGAAAAAAAACACCAAAACCTTAAATCGTTTTTTCTCCCCTTAAACGAGCGAATTCGGCGTTTTTACGATTTAATTTAAAGGCCTGGTAAATCTCTAGTTTTGATTGTTCACTTTGCCCACAATTTCTATCCGGTTGTCAAAATTTTGGTCTCATTTTGTAGCTACCAATCTTTTCTTTACGACAAGTACAAGTTTGTAATATTATTTACAAATACACTGTTTTTTATGAAGGTTGAAATAGGAAAAAAAACACCAAAACTTTAAATGGCTTTTTCTCCCCTTAAACGTGCAAATTCGGCTCTTTTACGATTTAATTTAAAGGTTTGGTAGATCTTTAGCTTTGGTCGTTCACTGTGCCCACAATTTCTATCCAATTGTCAAAATTTCGGTCTCATTTTGTAGCTACCAGTCTCTTCTTTACGACAAGTACAAATTTGTAATATAATTTACAAATACACTATTTTGTATGAATATTGGAATAGGAAAAAAAACACCAAAATTTTAAATGGCTTTTTCTCCCCTGAAACGTGTGAATTCGGCGTTTCTACGACTTTATTTACAGGCTCAGTATATCTCTAGCTTTGACCGTTTACTGTGCCCACAATTTCTATCCGATTGTTAAAATCTTGGCCTCATTTTGTAGCTGCCAGTCTATTATTTACAAATACACTTTTTTTATGTTGGTTGGAAAAGGAAAAATAACACGAAAACTTTAAATGGCTTTTTCTCCCCTTAAACGTAGGAATTCGGCTTTTTACGATTTAATTTGAAGGCTTGGCAGATCTCTAGCTTTGATCGTTCACTGTACCCACAATTTCTTGGCAGGCTTGGCGGGAATTTAGCTTTGACCGTTCACTGGGCCCACAATTTCTATCCGATTGTCAAAATTTTGGTCTCATTTTGTAGCTGCCAGTCTTTTCTTTACGACAAGTACAAATTTGTAATATTATTTACAATTACACTACTTTTTATGTTGGTTTAAGTAGGAAAAAAAACACGAAAACTTTAAATGGCTTTTTCTCTCCTCAAGCGTATGAATTCGGCTTTTTACGCTTTAATTTGAAGGCTTGGCATGTCTCTGCCTTTGTTCGTTCACTGTACCCACAATTTCTTGGCAGGCTTGGCAGGAATCTAGCTTTGACCGTTCACTGTGCCCACAATTTCTATCCGATAGTCAAAATTTTGGTCTCATTTGGTAGGTGCCACTCTATTCTTTACGACAAGATCAAATTTGGAATATTATTTACAAAAACGATATTTCATATCAACGTTGAAGTAGAAAAAAAACTCCGTACTTAAAATCGCTTTTTCTCCCCGTAAACGTGCGAATTCAGCGTTTTTACGATTGAATTTAAAGGCTTGGTAGATTAATCCGATTGTCCAAATGTTGGTCTCATTTTCTAGCTGCCAGTCTGTTCTTAACGACCAGTACAAATTTGTAATATTATTTACAAATGCACTATTTTTTATGAAGGTTGAAATAGGAAAAATAAACACCAAAATTTTAAATGGCTTTTTCTCCCCTTAAACGTGCGAATTCGGCGTTTTTACGATTTAATTTAAAGGCTTGGTAGATCTCTAGCTTTGACCGTTCACTGTGCCCACAATTTCTTTCCGATTGTCAAAATTTTGGTCACATTTTGTAGCTGCCAGTCTATTCTTTACGACAAATGAAAACTTGTAATATTATTTATAAATACACTATTTTTTATGAAGGTTGAAATAGAAAAAAAAAACACCATAATTTTAAATGGCTTTTTCTCCCCTTAAGCGTGCCAATCCGGCGTTTTTACGATTTAATTTAAGGGCTTGGTAGATCTCTAGCTTTGACCGTTCACTGTGCCCACAATTTCTATCCAATTGTCAAAATTTTGGTCTCATTTTGTAGCTGCCAGTCTATTCTTTACGACAAGTACAAATTTGTAATATTATTTACAAATACACTATTTTTTATGAAGGTTGAAATAGGAAAAAAAACACGAAAACTTTAAATGGCTTTTCTCCCCTTAAACGTGCCAATGCGGCGTTTTTACGATTTAATTTAAAGGCTTGGTAGATCTCTAGCTTTGACCGTTCACTGTGCCCACAATTTCTATCCGATTGTCAAAACATTAACCTCATTTTTTAGCTGCCAGTCTATTCTTTAGGGGAAGTACAAATTTTTAATATATTTACAAGTACACTATTTTTTATGAAGGTTGAAATAGGAAAAAAAACACCAAAACTTTAAATGGCCTTTTCTCCCCTTAAACGTGCGAATTCGGCGTTTTTACGATTTAATTTAAAAGCTTGGTAGATCTCTAGCTTTGACCGTTCACTGTGCTTACAAGTTCTATCCGATTGTCAAAATTTTGAACTCATTTTGTAGCTGCCAGTCTATTCTTCACGACAAAAACAAATTTGTAATATTATTTACAAATGCACTATTTTTTATGAAGGTTGAAATAGGAAAAATTAACACCAAAACTTTATATGGCATTTCTCCCCTTAAACGTGCGAATTCGGCGTTTTTACGATTTAATGTAGAGGCTTGGTAGATCTTTAGCTTTGACCGTTCACTGTGCCCACAATTTCTATCCGATTGTCAAAATTTTGGTCACATTTTGTAGCTGCCAGTCTATTCTTTACGACAAATGAAAACTTGTAATATTATTTATAAATACACTATTTTTTATGAAGGTTGAAATAGAAAAAAAAACACCATAATTTTAAATGGCTTTTCTCCCCTTAAGCATGCGAATTCGGCGTTTTTACGATTTAATTTAAAGGCTTGGTAGAACTCTAGCTTTGACCGTTCACTGTGCCCACAATTTCTATCCGATTGTCAAAATTTTAATCTCATTTTGTAGCTGCCAGTCTATTCTTTACAACAAGTACAAATTTGTAATATTATTTACAAATACACTATTTTTTATGAAGGTTGAAATAGGAAAAAAAACTTCAAAACTTTAAATGGCTTTTCTCCCCTTAAACGTGCAAATTCGGCGTTTTTACGATTTAATTTAAAGACTTGGTAAATCTCTAGCTTTGACCGTTCACTGTGCCCACAATTTCTATCCGATTGTCAAAATTTTGATCTCATTTTGTAGCTGCCAGTCTATTCTTCACGACAAGTACAAATTTGTAATATTATTTACAAATACACTTTTTTTTATGAAGGTTGAAATAGGAAAAAAAACACCAAAACTTTAAATGGCTTTTTCTCCACTTAAACGTGCGAATTCGGCGTTTTTACGATTTAATTTAAAGGCTTGGTAGATCTCTAGCTTTGACCGTTCACTGTGCTTACAAGTTCTATCCGATTGTCAAAATTTTGGTCTCATTTTGTAGCTGCCAGTCTTTTCTTCACGACAAGTACAAATTTGTGATATTATTTACAAATACACTATTTTTTATGAAGGTTGAAATAGGAAAAAAAACACCAAAACTTTAAATGGCTTTTTCTCCCCTTAAACGTGCGAATTCGGCGTTTTTACGATTTAATTTAAAGGCTTGGTAGATCTCTAGCTTTGACCGTTCACTGTGCCCACAATTTCTATCCAATTGTCAAAATTTTGGTCTCATTTTGTAGCTGCCAGTCTATTCTTTACGACAAGTACAAATTTGTAATATTATTTTCGAATACACTATTTTTTATGAAGGTTGAAATAGGAAAAAAAACACGAAAACTTTAAATGGCTTTTCTCCCCTTAAACGTGCCAATGCGGCGTTTTTACGATTTAATTTAAAGGCTTGGTAGATCTCTAGCTTTGACCGTTCACTGTGCCCACAATTTCTATCCGATTGTCAAAACATTAACCTCATTTTTTAGCTGCCAGTCTATTCTTTAGGGGAAGTACAAATTTTTAATATATTTACAAGTACACTATTTTTTATGAAGGTTGAAATAGGAAAAAAAACACCAAAACTTTAAATGGCCTTTTCTCCCCTTAAACGTGCGAATTCGGCGTTTTTACGATTTAATTTAAAGGCTTGGTAGATCTCTAGCTTTGACCGTTCACTGTGCTTACAAGTTCTATCCGATTGTCAAAATTTTGGTCTCATTTTGTAGCTGCCAGTCTTTTCTTCACGACAAGTACAAATTTGTGATATTATTTACAAATACACTATTTTTTATGAAGGTTGAAATAGAAAAAAAAACACCATAATTTTAAATGGCTTTTTCTCCCCTTAAGCGTGCAAATTCGGCGTTTTTACGATTTAATTTAAAGGCTTGGTAGATCTCCAGCTTTGACCGTTCACTGTGCCCACAATTTCTATCCAATTGTCAAAATTTTGGTCTCATTTTGTAGCTGCCAGTCTATTCTTTACGACAAGTACAAATTTGTAATATTATTTACGAATACTCTATTTTTTATGAAGGTTGAAATAGGAAAAAAAACACGAAAACTTTAAATGGCTTTTCTCCCCTTAAACGTGCCAATGCGGCGTTTTTACGATTTAATTTAAAGGCTTGGTAGATCTCTAGCTTTGACCGTTCACTGTGCCCACAATTTCTATCCGATTGTCAAAACATTAACCTCATTTTTTAGCTGCCAGTCTATTCTTTAGGGGAAGTACAAATTTTTAATATATTTACAAGTACACTATTTTTTATGAAGGTTGAAATAGGAAAAAAAACACCAAAACTTTAAATGGCCTTTTCTCCCCTTAAACGTGCGAATTCGGCGTTTTTACGATTTAATTTAAAGGCTTGGTAGATCTCTAGCTTTGACCGTTCACTGTGCTTACAAGTTCTATCCGATTGTCAAAATTTTGAACTCATTTTGTAGCTGCCAGTCTAATTTCACGACAAAAACAAATTTGTAATATTATTTACAAATGCACTATTTTTTATGAAGGTTGAAATAGGAAAAATAAACACCAAAACTTTAAATGGCATTTCTCCCCTTAAACGTGCGAATTCGGCGTTTTTACGATTTAATTTAGAGGCTTGGTAGATCTTTAGCTTTGACCGTTCACTGTGCCCACAATTTCTATCCGATTGTCAAAATTTTGGTCACATTTTGTAGCTGCCAGTCTATTCTTTACGACAAATGAAAACTTGTAATATTATTTATAAATACACTATTTTTTATGAAGGTTGAAATAGAAAAAAAAAACACCATAATTTTAAATGGCTTTTCTCCCCTTAAGCATGCGAATTCGGCGTTTTTACGATTTAATTTAAAGGCTTGGTAGAACTCTAGCTTTGACCGTTCACTGTGCCCACAATTTCTATCCGATTGTCAAAATTTTAATCTCATTTTGTAGCTGCCAGTCTATTCTTTACAACAAGTACAAATTTGTAATATTATTTACAAATACACTATATTTTATGAAGGTTGAAAAAGGAAAAAAAACTTCAAAACTTTAAATGGCTTTTCTCCCCTTAAACGTGCAAATTCGGCGTTTTTACGATTTAATTTAAAGACTTGGTAAATCTCTAGCTTTGACCGTTCACTGTGCCCACAATTTCTATCCGATTGTCAAAATTTTGATCTCATTTTGTAGCTGCCAGTCTATTCTTCACGACAAGTACAAATTTGTAATATTATTTACAAATACACTTTTTTTTATGAAGGTTGAAATAGGATAAAAAAACACGAAAACTTTAAATGGCTTTTTCTCCCCTTAAACGTGCGAATTCGGCGTTTTTACGGTAGATCTCTAGCTTTTTCTCCCCTTAACCGTGCAAATTCGGTGTTTTTACGATTTAATTCAAAGGCTTGGTAGATCTTTAGCTTTGACCGTTCACTGTGCCCACAATTTCTATCCGATTGTCAAAATTTTGGTCTCATTTTGTAGCTGCCAGTCTATTCTTTACGACAAGTACAAATTGGTAATATTATTTACAAATACACTATTTTTTATGAAGGTTGAAATAGGAAAAAAAACACCAAAACCTTAAATCGTTTTTTCTCCCCTTAAACGAGCGAATTCGGCGTTTTTACGATTTAATTTAAAGGCCTGGTAAATCTCTAGTTTTGATTGTTCACTTTGCCCACAATTTCTATCCGGTTGTCAAAATTTTGGTCTCATTTTGTAGCTACCAATCTTTTCTTTACGACAAGTACAAGTTTGTAATATTATTTACAAATACACTGTTTTTTATGAAGGTTGAAATAGGAAAAAAAACACCAAAACTTTAAATGGCTTTTTCTCCCCTTAAACGTGCAAATTCGGCTCTTTTACGATTTAATTTAAAGGTTTGGTAGATCTTTAGCTTTGGTCGTTCACTGTGCCCACAATTTCTATCCAATTGTCAAAATTTCGGTCTCATTTTGTAGCTACCAGTCTCTTCTTTACGACAAGTACAAATTTGTAATATAATTTACAAATACACTATTTTGTATGAATATTGGAATAGGAAAAAAAACACCAAAATTTTAAATGGCTTTTTCTCCCCTGAAACGTGTGAATTCGGCGTTTCTACGACTTTATTTACAGGCTCAGTATATCTCTAGCTTTGACCGTTTACTGTGCCCACAATTTCTATCCGATTGTTAAAATCTTGGCCTCATTTTGTAGCTGCCAGTCTATTATTTACAAATACACTTTTTTTATGTTGGTTGGAAAAGGAAAAATAACACGAAAACTTTAAATGGCTTTTTCTCCCCTTAAACGTAGGAATTCGGCTTTTTACGATTTAATTTGAAGGCTTGGCAGATCTCTAGCTTTGATCGTTCACTGTACCCACAATTTCTTGGCAGGCTTGGCGGGAATTTAGCTTTGACCGTTCACTGGGCCCACAATTTCTATCCGATTGTCAAAATTTTGGTCTCATTTTGTAGCTGCCAGTCTTTTCTTTACGACAAGTACAAATTTGTAATATTATTTACAAATACACTACTTTTTATGTTGGTTTAAGTAGGAAAAAAAACACGAAAACTTTAAATGGCTTTTTCTCTCCTCAAGCGTATGAATTCGGCTTTTTACGCTTTAATTTGAAGGCTTGGCATGTCTCTGCCTTTGTTCGTTCACTGTACCCACAATTTCTTGGCAGGCTTGGCAGGAATCTAGCTTTGACCGTTCACTGTGCCCACAATTTCTATCCGATAGTCAAAATTTTGGTCTCATTTGGTAGGTGCCACTCTATTCTTTACGACAAGATCAAATTTGGAATATTATTTACAAAAACACTATTTCATATCAACGTTGAAGTAGAAAAAAAACTCCGTACTTAAAATCGCTTTTTCTCCCCTTAAACGTGCGAATTCAGCGTTTTTACGATTGAATTTAAAGGCTTGGTAGATTAATCCGATTGTCCAAATGTTGGTCTCATTTTCTAGCTGCCAGTCTGTTCTTAACGACCAGTACAAATTTGTAATATTATTTATAAATACATTTTTTTTTTTTGTGAAGGTTGAAATGGGACAAAAAACCCCCCAAAACTTAAAACGTTTTTTTTCCCTTAAACGTGTGAATTCGGCGTTTTTACGATTTAATTTAAAGGCTTGGCAGATTTGTAGCTTTGATCGTTCACTGTTCCCACAATTTCTATCCGATTGTCAAAATTATGATCTCATTTTGTAGCTGCCCGTCTATTCTTTACAAGTACAATTTTGTAATATTAAATACAAAGACACTATTTCTTATGAAGATTGAAATAGGAAAAAAGCCCCCAAAATTTTAAATCGCTTTTTCTTGCCTTAAACGTGCGAATTCGGCGTTTTTGGATCTAATTTAAAGGCTTGGTAGATCTCTAGCTTTAACCGTTCACTGTGCCCACAATTTCTATCCGATTGTCAAAATTGTGGTCTCATTTTGTAGCTGCCAGTCTATTCTTTACGGCAAGTTTAAATTTATAATATTATTTACAAATACACTATTTTTTATGAAGGTTGAAATAGGATAAAAAACACCAAAACTTTAAATGGCTTTTTCTCCCCTTAAACGTGCGAATTCGGCGTTTTTAAGATTTAATTCAAAGGCTTGGTAGATCTCTAGCTTTGACCGTTCACTGTGCCCACAATTTCTATCCGATTGTCTAAATTTCGAACTCAGTTTTTAGCTGCTAGTCTATTCTTCACGACAAGTATGAATTCGTAATACTATTAAAAAATACACTTTTTTTTTATGCCGGTTGAAATAGGGAACAAAAACTCCAAAACTTTTAATGGCTTTTTCTCCCCTTAAAGGTACGAATTCGGCGTTTTTACGATTTATTTTAAAGGCTTGGTAGATCTCTAGCTTTGGCCGTTCACTGTGCCCACAATTTCTATCGGATTGTCAAAATTTTGGTCTCACTTTGTAGCTGCCAGTCTATTCTTTAAAGCAAGTATAAATTCGTAATATTATTTACAAATACACTATTTTTTATGAAGGTTGAAATAGGATAAAAAAACACCAAAACTTTAAATGGCTTTTTCTCCCCTTAAACGTGCGAATTCGGCGTTTTTACGGTAGATCTCTAGCTTTGACCGTTCACTGTGCCCATAATTTCTATCCGATTGTCAAAATTTCGGTCACATTTTGTAGCTGCCAGTCTATTCTTTACGACGAGTACGAATTTGCCCACAATTTCTATCCGATTGTCAAAATTTTGGTCGCATTTTTTAGCTGCCAGTCTATTCTTTACGACAAGTACAAATTTGTATTATTATTTACAAATACACTCTTGTTTATGAAGGTTGAAAAAGGAAAAAAAACACCAAAACTTTCAATGGCTTTTTCTTCCCTTAAACGTGCGAATTCGGCGGTTTTACGATTTAATTTAAAGGCTTGGTAGATCTCTAGCTTTGACCGTTCACTACGCCCACAATTTCAATCCGATTGTCAAAATTTTCGTCTCAGTTTTTAGCTGCTAGTCTATTCTTCACGACAAGTACAAATTCGTAATACCAATAACAAATACACTATTTTTTATGAAGGTTGAAATAGGAAAAAAAACACGAAAACTTTAAATGGCTTTTTCTCCCCTTAAACGTGTGAATTCAGCGTTTCTACGACTTAATTTACAGGCTTAGTAGATCTCTAGCTTTGACCGTTCACTGTGCCCACAATTTCTATCCGATTGTTAAAATCTCGGCCTCATTTTATAGCTGCCAGTCTATTCTTTACGACAAGTACAAATTTGTAATATTATTTACAAATACACTTTTTTTTATGTTGGTTGAAAAAGGAAAAAAAACACGAAAACTTTAAATGGTTTTTACTCCCCTTAAACGTATGAATTTGGTATTTTACGATTTAATTTAAAGGCTTGGCAGATCTCCAGCTTTGATCTTTCACTGTACCCACAATTTCTTGGCAGGCTTGGCAGGAATCTAGCATTGACCGTTCACTGGGCCCACAATTTCTATCCGATTGTCAAAATTTTGGTCTCATTTTGTAGCTTCCAGTTTATTCTTTATGACAAGTATAAGTTTGTAATATAATTTACAAATATACTTTTTTTATGAATTTTGAAATAGGAAAAAAAACACCAAAACTTTGAATGGCTTTTTCTCCCCTTAAACGTCTGAATTCAGCGTTTCTACGACTTAATTTACAGGCTTAGTAGATCTTTAGCTTTGACCGTTCACTGTGCCCACAATTTTGATCCGATTGCCAAAACTTTAACCTCATTTTTTAGCTGCTAGTCTATTCTTTAGGGGAAGTACAAATTTTTAATATATTTACAAATACACTATTATTTATGAAGGTTGAAATAGGAAAAAAAACACCAAAATTTTAAATGGCTTTTTCTCCCCTTAAACGTGCGAATGCGGCGTTTTTACGATTTAATTTAAAGGCTTGGTAGATCTCTAGCTTTGACCGTGCACTGTGCTTACAAGTTCTATCCGATTGTCAAAATTTTGGTCTCATTTTGTAGCTTCCAGTCTATTCTTTACGACAAGTACAAATATGAAATATTATTTACAAATACACTATTTTTTATGAAGGTTGAAATAGGAAAAAAACACACCAAATATCTGAAAGTTTGTTGAAAGCTTTGACCTCTATTACAACAACAAAATTTTGCACGTTTTCCGACCTTGGTGCGGCCGCCACTTTGTGACTGCTCTACTGATTTTGGATTTTTAGGGTTTTGTACTAAAATACAAAACCCTATTGCCATCACGACCTGTGTCCGTCTGTCCGTCTGTCCGTCCGTCCGTCCGTCCGTCCGTCTGTATGTCACAGCACTTTTTCTCCGAAACTATAGAAGCTACAGTCATGCAACTTTGTGGAAAGGTCAGAAGTGGTGACCTCTTGAAAATTCAATGGTGAAAAAAATTTTCAAAGGGGTTTAAGGGGGGTCTCCCCATATAGGGAAGTGACCCCCCAAAAAAAAAATTCACCATTGGTAGTCGAGTAGGGTGTCATTGGAAAGGCCTCAATGAGATCTTTTCAAAACAAGTCTTAAAATTGCTTTATGAGTACCGAGGGGGGCAGGGGAAGGGGAAATGTGCGAACTTTTTGCGTACCCCCCTCTCGCGATTGGACACCTTCCATCCGAAAAATCTGAAAAAAATCATGGATGTAGGCCTTAATGAGTACAACAACAACAAATACATGAAAAGTCAAAATTCACTCAACTTTGTTAGTAATAGTATGATTTATGGATTTTATGTTTTCTTGTATAAAATCTAGACGGTACCCTTAAATTCAATAAAACATAGCATACAGATGACTATTTATAAGATTGACCTTTCCTGAAAGTTTCATAAAGATCGAATAATATTTAACGAAGTTATAGCGACTTGAATTTTCCTGCATTACTATGGAACAATATGCCCTGTATTACTATGGAAACATATGGCTATGCAGCCATATGCGCTTTTTACCGACTTAGAAACTACAGCTTTGCTAGGATTTGCATGAAAATTTCAGGAATGATAGGTATCATGAAGATGAGTACATACAATTGAAACAAGTCGGAAAGGCAGGAGAGAGCTCCTAGCAAAAGGGCTTTGTAACCATTCTAAGATTCTAAAAAACAGGCCGTGAATCGATGATTACAGTACAGAGGAGTGGCCCCTGAAAAAAAATTTCATGAAAGGTAGCCGATATGAGTATCAACTGAAAGTTCTCTATGAGAGCTTTTGAAAACAGTTCTTAAACTGACATATTTTGCTTATGTGGGGGCATAGGGGGGGAAATACATGAAAAATGTGTTTCCTCCCTCGCGAATGGACACCCGTGATCTTAAAAAATCTGAAATAATTATCAAGGGAGAGATTTGTGGGTATAACTATAACAAATACCTCAGAAGTCAAAATTCTTTCAACTTCGCTAATAATAGTAGGATCCTCGAACATGACATGTTTCTTGATTTTATTCGTAACTGCTTACTGCATTGTGTAAGCTGAGTACAAAACCCTTCTGACATGAGCATAGGTCTGTCTACCCAACTTGTTTATTGTAAGATTCGCCACATACCTCAGTGAACATTTGTACCAAGTTTCATCCAAATCGGAGCTATACTTTGGTCAGAACAGAAATCACGATGTTTTGTCTGAAATGGTTGCCATTTTGTTTTTGCCCAGCCGACATAGCTGGGTCACGAACTTAAACCAATACATCTTTTCTGTAAATTCGGTGAAAATCGGAGCAAAATGGCAACCTCTAGCGTGGTCACAAATTTCGTTATATCCCATATATATATATATATATATATATATATATATATATATATATATATATATATATATATAGACGTATATATATATATATATATATATATATATATATATATATATATATATATATATATATATATATATATATATATTTATATATATGTATATATATATATATATATATATATATATATATATATATATATATATATATATATATATATTTATATCTATATATATACAGATAGATGTATATATCTATATATATATATATATATATATATATATATATATATATATATACATATATATATATATATATATATATATATATATATATATATATATATATATATATATGTATATATATATGATGCTCTCCACAATAGGTAAATTTCTCTCGAGAAATTTACCGAAAGAGCCATTTAAAGTTTTGGTGTTTAACTTTAAATGGCTTTTTCCCCTTAAACGTGCGAGTTCAACGTTTTTACGATTTAATTTAAAGGCTTGGTAGATCCCTAGCTTTGACCGTTCACTGTCCCCACAATTTTTACCCGATTGTCAAAATTTTGGCCTCATTTTGTAGCTGCCAGTCTATTCTTTACGACAAGTTTAAATTTGTAATATTATTTACAAATACACCCTTATTTTTATGTTGGTTGAAATAGGAAAAAAAAACACGAAAACTTTAAATGGCTTTTTCTCCCCTTAAACGTGTGAATTCGGCTTTTTACGATTTAATTTGAAGGCTTGGCAGGTCTCTAGCTTTGACCGTTCACTGTACGCACAATTTCTTGGCAGGCTTGGCAGGAATCTAGCTTTGACCGTTCACTGTGCCCACAATTTCCATCTGATTGTCAAAATTTTGGTCTCATTTTGTAGCTGCCAGTCTATTCTTTACGACAAGAATAAATTTGTAATATTATTTACAAAAACACTATTTCTTATCAAGGTTTAAATAGGAAAAAAACCCCGTACTTTAAATCGCTTTTTCTCCCCTTAAACGTGCGAATTCAGCGTTTTTACGATTTAATTTAAAGGCTTGGTAGATCAATCCGATTGTCCAAATGTTGGTCTCATTTTGTAGCTGCCAGTCTATTCTTCACGACAAGTACAAATTTGGAATATTATTTGCAAAAAATTTTTTATGAAGGTTGAAATGGGAAAAAAACCCCCAAAACTTAAAACGCTTTTTCTCCCTTAAACGTGCGAATTCGGCGTTTTTACGATTTAATTAAAAGGCTTGGCATTTTTCTAGCTTTAACTGTTCACTGTACCCACAATTTCTATCCGATTGTAAAAATTTAGATCTCATTTTGTAGCTTCCAGCCTATTTTTTACGACAAGTACAAATTTGTAATATTATTTACAAATACACTGTTTTTTATGAAGATTGAAATAGGAAAAAACCCCCCAAAATTTCAAATTTCTTTTTCTCCCCTTAAACGTGCGAATTCGGCGTTTTTACGATTTAATTTAAAGGCTTGGTAGATCTCTAGCTTTGACCGTTCACTGTGCCCACAATTTCTATCCGATTGTCAAAATTTTGGTCTCATTTTGTAGCTGCCAGTCTATTTTTTACGACAAGTACAAATTCTTGATATTATTTACAAATACATTTTTTTCTATGAAGGTTGAAGTAGGAAAGGGAACGCCAAAACTTTAGATCGCTTTTTCTTCCCTTAAACGCGCGAATTCAGCGTTTTTACGATTTAACTTAAAGGCTTGGTAGATCTCTAGCTTTGACCGTTCACTGTGCCCACAATTTCTATCCGATTGTCAACATTTTGGTCTCATCTTGTAGCTGCCAGTCTATTCTTAACGACAAATACAAATTTGTAATATCATTTACTAATATACTACTATTTAAGAAACGTGCGAATTCGGCGTTTTTACGATTTAATTTAAACTCTTGGCCTATGTCTAGTTTTGATCGTTTACTGTTCCCACAATTTCTATTCGATTGTCAAAACTTTGGTCTCATTTTGTAGCTGCTAGTCTATTCTTTAGTTCAAATTTATAATATTATTTACAAATACACTATTTTTGATGAAGGTTGAGAAAACGTACAGTTTTTGTGCAGATTTTCAGCTTTGATTGCTGACTGTATGTTTGTAGTACTTTTGATAAGAAAACTGGTTTTGATAAGGTTCCTTATATTTTTGGGGGCAGGTTATGGAAACTTTTTCCCTTTACGGGCTTTTCAACTGATGTGCTATATTTTGGTGTTAATGAATAGATCAGCGTCTGAATTTTCCAAAAGGTATCAATTTGTGGTGTTTTGCAAAAGATTAAGGGTAGGGTTAATGGTTGAAAGCCAAAAAAATCCCAATTTTTCACGTGTCAACTCCCCAAAACTTTAAATCGGTTTTTCTCCAATTAAACGTGCGAGTTTCGCTTTATTAAGTTTTAATTCAAAGGCTTAACCCGAACTAGTGTTTTAGTGGTCGGAACATGTTTTAGGCAAAATATCAACAAATTGCTGTTTCTAGAACACCTGCAGTTTTTGTGCAGATTTTCAGCTTTGATTGCTGACTGTGCCCGTAATTTTAATCCGATTGTTGAAATTTTGGTCTTATCTTATACTTACGTTTGTTAAGTTTGCGTCAAATGCAAATATGTAGTAGTTTGTATGAAAATACTAATTTTTATGACACTTAGGAAGCATAGACATGTATTCGTCAAAAATACGTAAATTTCTTTGTCAGACCTCTTGCTTTAATCGTTCACTGTAGCCACAATTTCTATTCGATTATCAAAATTTTGGCCTCATTTTGTAGCTGTCAGTCTGTTGTTTAGCTCAAATACAAATTTGTAGTACTTTTCATAAGAATACTAGTTTTTATAAGGTTCCTTTTATTTTTGGGGGCAGGTTATGGAACCTTTTTCCCTTTACGGCATTGCTGTGGCTTGACTTTTCGACCCATGTGCTATATTTTGGTGTTAATGAATATATCAGCGTCTGAATTTTCCAAAAAGTATCAATTTGTGGTATTTCGCAAAAGTTTAAGGCCGGGTTTAGTGATTGAAAGCCAAAAAAATCCCAATTTTTCACGTGTCAGCTCCCCAAAATTTTAAATTGGTTTTTCTCCCCTTGAACGTGCGAATTTCGCGTTTTTACGTTTTAATTTAAAGGGTTAACCCGAGCTAGTGCTTTGCTGGTCGGAACATGTTTTATCCAAAATATCAAAAAATTGCAGTTTCTAGAATACGTGCAGTTTTTGTGCAGATTTTCAGCTTTGATTGCTGACTGTGCTCGTAATTTTAATTCGATTGTTGAAATTTTGGTCTTATCTTATAGCTGCGTTTGTTAAGTTTGCGTCAAGTGCAAATATGTAGTAATTTGCATGAAAATACTAATTTTTATGACGCTTAGGAATACGTAAATTTCCCTGTCAGACCTCTGGATTTAATCGTTCACTGTATGAATTTTCCAAAAAGTATAAATTTGTGGAATTTCGCAAAAGTTTAAAGACGATTTTAATAGTTGAAAGCCAATGTTGGTCTCATTTTGTACCTGCCAGTCCGTTGTTTATGTCAAATACAGGTTTGTAGTACTTTTCATAAGAATACTAATTTTTATAAGGTTCCTTATATTTTGGGGGCAGATTATGGAAACTTTTTCCCTTTACGGCATTGCTGTGGGTTGATTTTTCAACCGATGTGCTATATTTTGATGTTAATGAATGGACCAGCGTCTGAATTTTCCAAAACGTATAAATTTGTGGTATTTCACAAAAGTTTACGGGCGGGTTTAGTGGTTTAACGCCAGAAAAATCCCAATTTTTCACGTGTCAACTCCCCAAAACTTTAAATCGGTTTTTCTCCTCTTAAACGTGCGAATTCCGCATCTTTACTTTTTCAATTGTGTTTTGGTGGTCGGAAAATGTTTTCAGCAAAATATCTAGAAATTGCTGTTTCTAGAACACGTGCAGTTTTTGTGCAAATTTTCAGCTTTGATTGCTGACTGTGCCCGTAATTTTAATCCGATTGTTGAAATTTGGTCTTATCTTTTAAAGGGTTATGCATTTTACGCTTGGGAAAGTAAAGCTAAAGAAAAAACAAATATATTCAGATAGAAACAAAAGTTTTTCTTCAGTATAAAGATAAAAGCTTACCAATATACGTGAAACACAACAGTATTCAAATATCTTCCATGGGACCTCTTACAGGCCTCAATCTTTTTGAGGTAATTTTCAATGAGTTTTCGGCACATTTCCGGCAATATGTCGGCCATAACTTCACGAATATTGGTTTTCAATTGCTCAAGATTTTGAGAGTTGTCCGCGTAAATACGATCTTTCACATAGCCCCATAAAAAGAAATCCAAAGGTGTTAGGTCGCAGGATCTTGCGGGCCAATTGAAACCACTCAATCTCGAAACTACGCGTCCTGGAAATTCCTCTTGCAAAAGTGCTCGATTAGCCTGTGTTGTGTGGCTTGTGGCTCCATCCTGTTAGAACCGCATGTTCTCCAGATCATAATCTTCAATTTCTCTCCAAGAATAATCGGTTAGCATCCGTCATAGCGGTCAGAATTGACTGTAATGACTCTTCCTTGATCGTTTTCAAAAAATACGGGCCAATAACACCACCAGACCATAATGCACACCAAACGGTCACTTTTTCCAGATGTAAAGGCCTTTCTGCGATCACCTGAGGATTTAGAGAGCCCCATATGCGGCAATTCTGTTTATTTACGTAATCACTGAGCGAAAAATGAGCCTCATCACTAAAGAAAATTTTGTTCGAAAAATCGTTATCAATGGCTTGTTGTCCAATCACCCAATTCGCATACATTCTGCGTTGTGCATGGGCTTGAGGCTTAAGTTCTTGAGTGAGTTGGATTTTGTATGAATGGAGAAGCAAATCCAAATGCAAAATCCGCCACAATGAGCCGTAAGACAAGCCCAAATGTTGAGCACGTCGAGGAATCGACAAATTCGGGTCTTCTTCCACACTTTGAGCAATGACAGCGACATTTTCAGCAGAACGAATGTTGCGATGATGCACAGGCCTTAGAATATCAATAACCAATCCAGTCTCTTCAAATTTTCTCACTGTGTTCGAAATTGTTTGCTGTGTAGGTCGATTATGTCGACCGTAATCGGCTCGTAAAGCCCTAAATGTTGATACAGCAGAACCACCATTTTTATGATAACATTTAATAATTTTAACGCATTTTTCAACTGTTAAACGATCCATATTTTTAAATGGCAAACCTTCAGCTAAAAATAACATGCTTTAAATGACATTTAGTTCTTACAAATGTAAATTGGCAGGCTTATACTTTCCCAACTACGAAATGGATAACCCTGTAGTTGCGTTTGTTTAGTTTGCGTCAAGTGCAAATATGTAGTAATTTGCATGAAAATACTAATTTTTATGACGCTTAGGAGGCAAAGACATGTAGTGTCTAAAATACGTAAATTTCCTGGTCATCGTTAATCGTTCACTGTCGCCACAATTACTATTCGATTATCAAAATGTGGGTCTCATTTTGTAGCTGTCAGTCTGTTGTTTACGTCAAATATAAATTTGTAGTACTTTTCATAAAAATACTAATTTTTAAAAGGTTCCTTATATGTTTGGGGGCAGGTTATGGAAACCTTTTCCCTTTACGGCATTGCTGTGGCTTGATTTTTCAACCAATGTGGTATATTTTGGTGTAAATGAATAGATCAGCGTCTATATTTTCCAAAAAGTATACATCTGTATTATTTCGCAAAAGTTTAAGGGCGGGTTTAGTGGTTGAAAGCCAAAAAAATCCCAATTTTTCACGTGTCAACTCCCCAAAACTTTAAATCGGTTTTTCTCCCCTTAAACGAGCGAATTCGCGTTTTTACGTTTTAATTTAAAGGCTTAACCCAAACTAGTGTTTTGGTGGTCGGAACATGTTTTCGGCAAAATATCTAGAAATTACTGTTTCTAGAACACATGCAGTTTTTGTGCAGATTTTCAGCTTTGATTCTTGACGGTGCCCGTAATTTTAATCCGATTGTTGAAATTTTGGCCTTATCTCATAATTGTGTTTGTTTAGTTTGCGTCAGATGCGGCGTTAGGCGTCGGCGACCGCCGACGGCCTCTCGCCTGTGGGGGCCTCGCGAAAAGGGGCCGTATTTATGGCAGTATATAAATAAATATACAGTAGCAACACTTTACCCTATACTTCCCATGTTCAGAATTTCTCCGGAAGCCCGGTCGAGGATGTTTGTTTGTTACGCAATACACTCGTATACCTATTGATTACATTATATATGCCACTCTGTTTATGTTCCTAGGCTAGGTTGATTGTGGCTTGTGGCTACTAAATGAGCATACAGTGGAGACTCGATTAACCGGACGAATTTTCACCGTATATCATTAGATTGTCAAAAATCAAGAGATTCAATTTTTGTATTTCATAAATATTTAAAAATTGCAGAATGAGATCCTTACATCGTTTACATTCGTTCCATAACTATGTATATTTAGCGGTTAATAGATAATGTATAAAATAAAGCTTATTAAAATTAAACGTAAATTCATATTCATTAAAATAATTGAGATACACTTTCGTAAGGATTTGTTTATTACCTTAAATTATGTGCTACATGAAATAATTTCAAGTTATATTTTAATTTACATAGCGAATTTGGTACGATTGTGAGTACAGATAATCGTGAAACCTTATGATTGACGTTCGGTTATTCGAGTGTCCACTGTACTATGTTATTCATTTCCGTAAGAGTGTAGAAATATTTATCCAGAGCAGCCTGACAACGTTATTGGTAGATTTTGGCCATTTCGCGCTAATTTACTCAGCTATCTCCGAATCTTTAATAGCCTAGTAGTGTTGTGATTTAGATAAATATATCGTATTTATCATCAAAGTTAATATTTTTTAAGATATACTGTTGTGATTTATCTCATACTTAGTATTATTTGGCTGTAATAGGCCCAAAAACGAGTGGCAGAACTTCCGCGCCTCTCCCGTCATTTGCGTTCACCGTGAATTATTGGAAATATATATATATATATATATATATATATATATATATATATATATATATATATATATATATATATATATAATTGTATTAATATACATATATATATATAAATATATACATACATATATATATATATATATATATATATATATATATATATATATATATATATATATATATATATATATATATATTTATATATATATATATATATATATATATATATATATATATATATATATATATATATATATATATATATGTATATATATATATATATGAATGATTTTTATTTGCTATAGTGTGAATTCTGTTCTTAAAGGGTTGAGCGTAATGATATGAATATCAGAAAATAATCATCATCATCAATGGCGGGACAGCCCAAGTAGAGCGCTGGCCTCCAGGATTAGACACCTCTAATCATCGCGCTTCTGCGACTTCGTTCGCTATTTGATAAACCCCGCAACGACCTGGTGTCCGCTTCTATCATGTCTTCCCATCGAGTCCTCGATCTTCCTGAAAGACGTCTACCTTTTGCTCTACCGTTGAATTTTCTTGGAGGTTTTCTGCCATTCATTCTACATGGCCAGCCTTTTGTAGTTTGCATAGCCTTACGTACTTTTGTAGATATAGGCGGTACATTAAATAGTTCATGCAACTTATTGTAATGTTGTCTCCAAAACTGGGCCGTAGATTTTTCAGAGCACCCTAGGTTCAAAAATATGTATGTACTGCCTGTTCCGAGCCATTCGTCGGGGTCCATGTTTCGCTTCCATATAATAGTACAGGCTTGGTTTTGTAAATACGAAGCTTATTTTTCCGGTGTACATCTCTGGACCTTAGGATGAGAAGTGTGGAGTAGTAGGCCTTATTTACAGCATTTACGAGGCATTCGACTTCGTCATTTTCATTGCCTCTTCTATTCCGATGAGCTCCAACGTGACAATCTAGTTGGAGTTATTTACATTCAGGCTTTGTTGAGCTGGAACGTTCTTTTTGTTTGAGTTATGAATTTAGTTTTTCTTTCATTAACTCGTAGTCCAATTCAGTGTGCTTCAGACTCTAGGCTCGGAAATGCTCCTTTGGCATCTGATAGTTTCGCACCATTAGTACTTTAAAAAGCTTTAATTTTTGCGAAATTTGACCCCAATACACCGTTAAATAAACATTCGTTAGTATTTTCTCTGGATATCGTAAATCATTTCAGTCTTTTTGCATATAAAGCAAACATTTATGTTCGGACTAGTTCACTCAATTGCCATAATCTAAGAAATGATGCTTTCAACTTAGTTATGAACATCCATATCATGTGTGTATTGACGAATAAAGTAGACGACCAAGTTAACCTTCTGTGGGCCCATTAACGCGTGAAGCATAAAGGCTGCTACATACAGTCCATGACCGTGTCACATTTCAGGTATTTGCTGTTAAATTCCACCGTCTGTAGCGATGTTTTCGGACCAAACATCGCTACAGAGGGTGAAATTTAATAGCAAATACCTGAAATGCGACACTGTCATGGACTGTCTATAGCAGCCTTAACGCCTACTTGCATTTATCTTCCGTTAACCTATGAGAAGCCTGTTCAACTGCACACAATGAATATTATACCTAACGGAACGCAAAAAAATACAGCGAATTTTTATTTTTATGGAATGTAGAACCTCAAACGTAACACCTTTCTTATGAAGAGAGTATGAAACATATAACTCCGGAACTTTCAAAAAGTAATTAATTTTAATTGTTTTTCGCTGAATGAATGATTAATTTGAGCTGATAAATTATATAACGGAAAGAGTCCATTGTGTGGGCAGTGATTTTTGCTGAGCTTTTCGCTCTACACTATATGTTGAGTATTTTAAGTACTGTACCTATTACCTACATACCAAAAAAAATATATTTTTTTAGATCATCATGCCTGGAGGATACTCAAGAAACAGAGATATTGAGAGGAAATGGGAGTCCGGTGCATCAAAGAGGAAAAAAGTCGTTGAGACGGCTATATCCAACCAGGCTATGAGTTCCAGGATGCTGAAATTTCTTAGGAAATCTTCAAGTTCTACTGCTCCAGAGGCGTTTACAGAACCTCGTATTCAAGCTTCATTAATTTCTGAGTCAGGATCAGCTTTAGGGTCAAATGAATCTGAAATCGATTCTGATATAATATCTGAGTTGGTTGAAACTGCTGTGATGCATGATTCTGAACCGAAGAATCACACAGAAAGTGAAAGGGTTTGTGGCTCAAAAAATCAAGAGCAACCTGTTCATGGGAAAGAGTCATTTATAGAATCAGATCCGGGAAAGTGGGAATTTCCAGTGAAAGATTTGCAGCGTCATTACTTAATTGAAAATGGCCCCCAACAAAACCTAGAGAAACATGATGAAAGTTATCCCAAAGACGCAAACAAAAGACATTTTTCTAAATTTCATTTCACCAGGAAATTGAGTAATGGAGAAAAGCAACGTCGCAGATTGTTGGCTTACTCTATATGTCAAGATAAAGTTTATTGCTTTCCATGTCGACTTTTTTCACAGTTGCAGACACAGATGGTAATGGAAGGATGTTGTGACTGGAAAGGGTTGAGTAAGATATTACAAAGACATGAGCAAAGTCAAGGTCACATGTAGTGCATGATAAAATGGATGAAGTTCCTTAAAAGAATTAAATATGGAAAAACACTAGACCAGGAAAACGAGAGACAGGTAAGAGAGTCACAAAAGTATTGATTTAACTTGTTTGAAAGGTTAATCGACATAATAAACTTCTTAGCGTCACACATTCTAGCATTCAGAGCTCATCGAGTATCTCTTAGTCAGGCAGATAGTGGAAACCGTGGAAATTTTGTAGATTTAATTAAATTGTTATCTAAATATGATCTTACGCTAAAAGAGCACTTGCATCGCATTAACGAAAAGCAACTGTCTTAACATTATCTAAGCCATGACATTCAAAATGAGTTAATTACATTTATGTCAAAACAGGTTATCGACGAAATTATAAAAAGAGTTAAGGAAGCAAAATATTATGCTTTCGTGCTCGATTGTACCAGGGATGTCAGCCGTATAGAACAAATATCAATAATAATAAGATTGTGCAATTCCACAACTGGAGCAATAGAGGAACATTTTGTTGGATTTATCGCCGTCGCCGAAACAACGGGCGAGTACTTAAGTAATGCAATTTTAAAGGAACTACAAAAATATAGTCTAGATATCCAGAATTGTCGAGTGCAAGGATATGACAATGGCGCCAATATGATTGGCATTAATAAGGGTGTTAGAACAAGAATACTGAATTTTAACTCACGAGCATTTTTCACGCCATGTGGATGCCATTGTTGGAATTTGCTTTTAATAGATGCAGCTAACTCTTCTACACTAGCTAAAACATTTTTCGGGTTCATTATCAAAATTTACGTGCTGTTTTCGAAGTCAAGCAGGCTTTGGGATCTCATTAAATCCAAATTAAAATAAACTTTAAAACCTTTATCTGAAACGAGATGGGAAAGTAGATTTGGAGAAATAAAGACAATATATTTGCAATTTGATGATGTCATCGACTGCGTGAATGAATTGAAAAATAAAACTGATGATTCTGAAACCCTTAACGACTGTGAAACAGTGCTGAATGAAATGCTAACATTTGACTTTATAGTTTCGATACACGTATGGTACGAGATTTTACGGCGCGTAAGTAATATTAGTAAATTATGGTAATCGGTTCAAGTGATCTTGAAAGTCGCTGTCGATACTTTACGTTCATTTCATGACTGGACTCAAGAATTTCGTAAAACAGGATTCGAAACAAGCGTTGCAGAAGCTCGGTTATTTGTAGATAAAAGTAGCTACGAAATTGAGTCTCAATTTAAAAAAAATAATAGCAAAGAAAAAGCGTTGTTCGGCTATGAACAAACCGATGAAGCTCTACAATCAGTTGAAATTCAGTTCACAGTCAATTTTTTCAATACAATGATGTATGCTATAATAGTGGACACCGATTGCCGATTTAAAGCGCTCAATAGATATTTTGAACGATTTGGCTTTATTTATGACAAAAATTATTTAAAATCGTTATCCAAGCAGAATCTTCTCCAGCGCTGTAATGATTTGGGTAAAATACTTCGGGAAGGCGAAAATAGCGATACACAGCCTTTCGAGCTTTATGAGGAACTCCAACTATTAAAATTAAACTCTCTGAATTCTATCAATGATGTAAGACAACTGATTCACTATATTTTGGAAAATAATTTGGAGGAAGTATACCCAAATGTTTATATAACTATCCGAATTATGCTCACAATTCCAGTCACCACAGCTTCTGCTGAGAGAAGCTTTTCAAAGTTAAAATTAATTTGATCCTACTTGAGAAGCACGATGAGCCAAGAGTGACTCTCTGCGTTATCAGTGCTATCAATTGAAGCTGAAATAGCAGCTGGTATTAATTATAACACCATCTTAAGAAAATTTAGTGAGGCAAAAACCCGAAAAGTTCGTTTATTTTAATGTTTGTCTCTTTATCTTATTTTAGTTATTGTTTAGTTAAAAATATTACTTCTATAGCATACTCATTCAGTAAGTACAGAATTTATCATTATTACATAATTCATTAATTTCTATTTTTACTATAGGCCCTTGCAGGCCTTCGCTCAGAGAAAGAGAATGTTTTTTCTTCATCGTTATCTTGATTCTGTCGGTACCACACATGGCGTGTGTTCACTAAGCTGTGATACGTTCTGATTTCAAACCAATATGTGCACTCACAATGAACCATTGTCATCTACAGCTTCAGCTTACGCGTTAACTACTACCACTGCAACACACAGATTACACTTCATTCAAATTTACATTTTCTTTGTGGCCGGAAAATTAAAGAGGCCTCGCAAAACTAATGTCGCCGATGCCCATATTTCGTATAGCGTCACCAGCGTAGTAATTTGCATGAAAATACTAATGCTATAACGCTTAGGAGGCATAGACATGTATTTGTCCAAAATACGTAAATTTCCTTGTCAGACCTCTGGCTTTAATCGTTCACTGTAGCCACAATTTCTATTCGATTATCAAAATTTTGGTCTCATTTTATGGCTGTTAGTCTGTTGTTTACGTCAAATACAAATTTGTAGTACTTTTCATAAGAATACTAGTTTTTATAAGGTTCCTTATATTTTTGGGGGCAGGTTATGGAAACTTCTTCCCTTTACGGCATTGCTGTGGATTGATTTTTCAACCGATATGCTATATTTTGATGTAAATAAATATAACAGCGTCTGAATTTTCCAAAAAGTATAAATGTGTGCTATTTCGCAAAAGTTTAAGGGCAGGTTTAGTGGTTGAAAGCCAAAAACTCCTAATTTTTCACATGTCAACTCCCCAAAACTTTAAATCGGGTTTTCTCCCCTTAAACGTGCAAATATCGCGTTTTTACGTTTTAATTTAAAGGCTTGACGCAAAGTAGTGATTTGGTGGTCGGAACTTGTTTTCGGCAAAATATCAAGAAATTGCTGTTTCTAGAACACGTGCAGTTTTTGTGCAGATTTTCAGCTTTGACTGCTAGTGACGAAATTTCTGTGTACTTCGTGGACTGTTTTATTCAATCTCTGATATTTTGATGGTTCAAGGATTGATGCGGAGTTCGTAGTTTTCCACAGTTGGAAATATTTTTTCTTTCGATTGGTTGCTTTTTTTGTTGGTTTTCTCCCGAGATGCCACCACTTGAGCATATGTGTGTTTCATTAAAACTTTCCTGACATCTCCTACCGGATTTCTTTTATTCGTAGATTGTGCCTCTTCAATTGAAGTAAATCAATTTGAGGTATGTCTTCAAGGTTAAGTCCTTCGTATCTGTTTTTATTTATAATTGACCATGTTTCTCTGTTGTATACATTTAATATAGAGCAGACTTCTACTTCATGCTTATATTTAACCCATCTAGGACATGTTTGGTTCGTGGTTAAATGTTCCTTAGTTCTTTAGCTGGATTTAACGGGTTGGCTGTAAGTTCCGTGGACAAGAGAGACCCCTGGCCATTCAGGACAACTAGCGCCCTTTCCAGATTCAATGGCAAAACAGTCGAATATGTTGTCATGTTATAGTGGTGAACGTTTCAAACCTTGACGTGAGCAACGATAAGCTGAAGATTTTTAGATGTAAAAGATATTCGACATAACCAGCGGAAGAGTTTCCCTATTAAGACGTTAAATAAAAATTTAAGATGAATGTGTTGCTTCAATCTATTTAACGTTTAATTACCTTGGGAAATTCCAATTCAGCACTATTTTTATGCCTCCAATATTGGTGATGTGGACGACAATGAGGAATTCAATTTTTCGCTTCGAGGTGGTATCATCGGTGGCAGTTTACCAGCCAACATATTTTTGCCATTTATGCTTTTATGTGACTTTCTAAGTAGAACATCCTTGACCTTGGATCCGTCACGAGCCATCAACTCACGCTGTAGGCGTTGAATTAACAATTTGAGATCGTAATGTTGTTTTTGTAATCACCAACCACAATTTTTCAATTCAATGATTTTCTCATTTATTGATGTCCGATAATGACGGTCGATTGCTTTACTTCTTCGATCTGTTGTGAAATTTATTAATTTAAAAAAATCATACATTAACACAATACTTTAAAAATTATCTCACTGATTGAATCCTTTTGACGGGCATTTTGTTTTCGCATTCAAGCACAACTGGAATGTGTATAGTTGTCAACAAAGTCCCATTAATGAATATATGAGTATTCTGCAAAAGCTACATTTAGTTTTAGCTTTAAATCCTCTCTTAAACTATTACTTGGCCATTTCTTGGTGCAGCTGTTGTATACATAACTGTCGGACTCGCTTCTAGCAACATCTGATCATTTCCAATACTTTGGGCTGCAGTACTTTTCTATCGAGTTATTACCGCAGAACCCGATTGGGCTGAAATTTTATGTTCCGGAGCATTTTTTTATTACAGAACCGATAAGGTGACCTTTTCACAGTAGTAGATACAATATACTCTACTGAAAAAAATTTAATCACTGTTGCTGACACAAATATGACGTGATTGCAGAATCTCCAGAATTGAGGATGTACAAGGATACCCTGAAAACAAAGAGAGCAATCATTGTCAATAATAACAAAATTACTTGCCGGGCTTCAAGTACCTGTGTAGTAATCGAGTAGTCCGCCTAGGCAAGCTGCTCGAAGGACCTTTGCGAAGAAGCTACCATCCCTTAAAAATAACAACGCAATAAGCGTGAAACAATTTGGTATGCAATTTATTAACATGGTTATTACTAGCCCACAATAAACCTCGCCACTACTATTACAACCATTATCAATAAAAAGTTTTTTCAAAGAATAAAATAAAAAAAATTAATTAAATAACAAATAAAAACGAAGCATTGCGACAATCTAGCGAAGCAATTAATAGATTGTTGCAATGCGAATCTGCCGTTTCCGCCATGAAGGGGCTCGTCGATTCAAGCGCAATTCATACGAAGCGGGACTTGCAGTTTGCACATGGAGCGGGAGGGTCGTTGATTTTATTGACGGAAGCCGAATTGAATTCACTCCACCGCGGCTCTTGTGAAAAAAATCGAAAAGAAGTGCTATGGGGTTTGAGTTGTGTAAATTCTTTCTCGGATATTTGTTGGCTGAAAGATTATTGCTATTATCCCTGTTAATCTGATTGCGAAGTGTATATCAGTAGCTAGAGAATACCAGTTCTAATCCACTTTTCCATACGAATTGAGATTGATTTTACGCGCCACCTAGTGGCGGAAATTGGAACTAATGGCGCTTGAAGCGGCCAGCAATGGAACAAATGGTTTGTGTCTTGGGTATGTGGGTGTGTGTGTGTCTCGAGTGTGTAGGTGCTTGTGTTAGGGTGGTATGGGTGGGTTCCTGGGATAAGAAGGTATGAGTCCGGAATAGGTGTGGATGGTATGGATGGTTGCGGCGAGGGTGTGTGTCTAGGGTATGTGGATATATGTATCAGATTTGTGTAGATGTGGGCCTTAGGTATGTCGATATGTGTAAAAGATTGGTGTAGGTGGGTGCCAGGGATGAGAAGGTATGGGTCTTAGGTAAATATACATCTGGGTCTTGGTAGTCTCCAGCGGTTAATAGTGGAACTAGTATTGATGGTTGTGTTCTAGAATAGACATATGTCTTTAGATTACATCCTTAGCCTTAGTAGTTTCGAATGGTAAATGGTGAAAGTAGATATATTGACTATAGTCTAGGATAGTCGCATATTTTCAATCAATATAATAGAGCTCTAGATTTCTCAGTGTGCGTTTATATTGGGTTAATATACAAGTTTGAAATTAATAGGAGCTAGCCTTTGACGCTTTTAGCGATAGATAATTATACTATTCATGGTTGTTATTCATCTATAGTGGAAGAATTTTTCATATATTCATTGCTTCTAGTCTTCGAGTAGTTTTGTTATTCATAGTTGTTATAATCTTTAGTGGAAGTGCTTCTCGGGTCTTTAACGCTTCTAGCGGTAGATAGTTTTTTACTCATGACTACCTTAATGTATATGTTAGGAGATCCATGTCTAGAGTTGATAGCTTGAAGTATTAGGATTGTTGATCAATTAGGGAAGCTCTGTGGATAGGTGGCGCTCTGGGCGATAGATTTACTGCTTATAGGGCTTGAGAATTTCTAGCATATCTCACTACTGAGGGGCTTCCGGGTCGAGCGATTTACTTTATCACAATAGGCGTACTGAACGTTTTTTATGGTGCCATTGGCTGCTTGGTGACGGCGGGCATTTGTATAGACGAATGACTGCCACAGTAATGGATGATGGACGTGCCCGTCAGCGCGTATTCTAAGCCATGGGAATTTACTTCATGGGAGCTTGGATAAGGAATGCGTTGCTAAGGGTAGACGGCCGCGTGTGGAAATTGCCGATTCGCTTGATCATGCTAGCCGTGCCGGAAGTTTTTATGATGCGATTAGTCGTGTGATGATGGAGGGCGCTGCTATAGACGGGTGGCTTTGCATTATGGATGGACGACGGGCTTACCTTTCGATGGGTGCTCTAAGGCATGAGAATTTACTTAGTGGTTGCTTGCCAAAGTACGTTTTGCTCCTCGTTTGATGTCTGCGGCTAAAGATGGACGGTATTGTAGATGTGATGCGCGTCGCTTGTTGGAGGAAGTAATTTGAGGTGTACGTTTCCACTGAGGCGGATGTTATGAGCCGTAGAAATTTGTCTCGCGAGCGTTTGGTTAAGTTTCCGCGTTGCTCATCAAAGGGTGCCTGTCTTTAAGTATGGATTGCCTTATCGACGAGTAGGACTGATTTGCGTCGCTTTTTGGAGGATCGTGATTGGGGTGTAGATTTGTTTGGCGATGAATGCTGTAAGGCGTGAAAATTGACCTCGGGGATGCGTGGCATGTGCAAGTGATTTTGCTTGTTAAGAGTAGTGTTTCGTACGCATAGACTTCCCTGTCGAAGGGAGTTTTGGGGCATCGGAATCTACAGCGCGGAAGAGAAGTGGCATGGCGTACATTGCATTGCAATATGGTTTTGCTTGATCGAGGCGGATTTTTTGTTGTATTGGTCGTGGGCAGCGGGTAACGTGATGCGCGACATTGAGACGTGTTTTCATAAATATCCATTTAAAGATGCGCCTGTTCTAGTTTGCTGATTATTGTATATCTTGGTCGTTTTCGGTTTCTTTTTGCTTGGATACGTCGTTTCTTTGTTTTGTGACTCATTGCTATTACATTTTATTGCTTTTATCGGTTTCATGTCAATAGTACTTTAAGGATCGTGTACGAAATGGGCCAGGCTGCGAAGGGATTTCTACAGGGAGACGGGAGAGCTCACCCCGGATAATATAGTTGCGGTGATGCTCGAATCGGTTGACAAATGGAACCAGGTGGCACATTATGCTCGGGCAGTCCTAAAATATAAAAGGGACTCACAGCAGCCGGAGGCACTGAGGCTGGGGGATCGCTCTTCTGGCAATTCCTCTTCCCCCCTCTCCTCCCGCTAGGAAAGGGACTCCCCAGCTTGAAGGCGCCCCACGGCGTAACAAAACGAGACCTGGCCCGAAGTAATATGTCAAACGGTTCCAGGCTAGGTTCTCAGATTGACAGGGGAGGTGTTTAGTGGGTAGTCCAAAGGTATCCTCCATGGGAGTCCCACACTGCCAGACTCGGCGGGCATAAATGCCTTCACCTCCCTACCACAAAAAAAAAAAAAAAGGATCGTCTTTAATGTATTTTGTTCGGTTAGACTACTATGTTGATTGCTCGAATCTATGGATGCAGTGAAAGAGATCTTAATGTTTGTTGTAATGCGTTCTTGATATTTAGTATAGTTTAGTTTGCTTGTAGCAGCATTTTTTTTTTTTGTCTTAACCATCATCACTTATTTCTTAAAGAAGTTTCTATACTTGATTCTCTGATTTTACTATTATGTAGAAGTATGGCACTATATTCATTCATGTTTTCTTGACTATAGGATGCTCATTGGTTTTGTTCAAAAATCCTAATAATTTCTTCCAAGACGAGTTATTTTTTCAAATTAATGATCTTATAGAGCATGAGATGGTGATAATTTTGTTCGTACAATATATGATTTGTCGCTTTTGATAAGCGCATGGTAAAGATGTGTTATTTTTTAGATCACTATGTGGACATGTATGTTTTGGGTATCTGTTCCCAATTTCAGATTATTTATGGATGTTGTCTAGGAAAGATTTTACGATTTATGCCTTCTGGGATGCTACTTTTTTATGAAGTTTATGTATGATGGATGTAGAAATCATCGTGGTAGTCCTAATGAGTGGGAATCTTTACGAATTTTCATTGATAATTTTTTATTACTTACTGAAAGAATAAATAATATAGAAAAAGTGGTACGTGTCAGATCATTGACATTAGGGGTTTGTTAGTTTTATTTTATTATTCTTTGGTTGTATCCATAATGCATGAAAAAATATTTTTAGTCCTATATGGTGGCATTATATGCATGCACTAGATTGAATGAATTTTTATATTTACTTTGAATTAGGTGTTGTTATTGTGGGTCTGTATTATTTAGTTTAGGTAGTTTCACGAGTGTCAGTATAATATAGAGTAAAACTTTTATTTATGCTTGTCTCATATTCTTCACAGTATGTATGATTTTTTGACATTTCCGGGTCTCTTGAGCCATATCTGCATTAGGAACTTATTGTTTTGATTATAAGAATTATCAATTCGCTATCTCCTTAGAAAAATGATGCATGCATGGATGATGCCATTTAGTTGATACTTTTCGGATGCGTATTATCGCTTTTAGTGCCTATATGATTGCATGAGAATTTACAAACCTCATACTTTGTGTGCTTGTATTAAACGTAAAGCCACTTCTGCTATATAAAATAAAATACGTATTTACTACATTTAAAATATACTAGATTTATCATCATAGGGATTTTCGGGTATGCTCATTGACATATTCAAGTATTATTTTCACACAAGTAAAATATATTCTTGGTGAGTTTTTTCTTATCAGAATTTGTTTCTGCTGGATGCTTTGTTGATTTTTTATAGGTTTGAAGAAGATCTAATTAGTTTTCAACATATAGGGTATGTTTGGTGTTGGCACACTGCTACTATAGATCACTAAGGCTAATTTTTATGTAAGATAGTTCGGTATAGATAACGATGTGTGGTAGCATATGAGTTTATGGTAGGCTATTTTTAGATCGATCTCATCGTATCTTGTATAGACAAGTAGCATATGTTATGAAGTGTTCTTGATAAGGATGGTCGCGAGTCATTGTAGGATGTTAAGAGATGATCATTACTTTCAGGAGGTGTTTGTCTGCTGGTCATTTGATAATAAATGTACACTTGAGTTGAATGAACTCATGCGGGTTTTTTTTTGTCCATCGCTAGATATTTTTGAATGATAGAGCTAAGTGTTTGATATTTGGGAGTTTCGGATATGCAAGGAATGTTTGGGTCATCTTTTTGTTGTTGTTTGCGGTATTTGTTTACTTGAGCAGTGTTAGATTAGTTGTTAAAATAAAAAGACTGTGTTTCTTTCTAACAGAAATAATTTATAGAGTAATGTTATTACCTTCTTATATATAAATAAATTTTGTTACAATTTACAGCGGCTTGATATATTTATGAATTTTATAGCATATTGAACGATTTTCAAGTTAATGTAACCTAGGTTTATTCAGCTGCACGATTTCTGCATTAGGACCATACAAATGTATTATAAGTCCTCTCACATCTTAATGTTTATTGTACAATTTATATAGCAGTTCAATATCCTCAGCATATCATTGTAGCTTATGTTCCCTTCACTCTAGTGCAAACAGTTGACGTTTCAATTCCAATATCGTTTTGGTTGTATGTCATGAGAATAGTATGTTCCTTGACGAATTACTGATAAGGATTTCCCGATACAAATTGAATATCAATTATAAACTTTTTCATTCTAATAGCACTGACCACTAGTTGGTTCTAGTCTTGTTTCTACTGTTTATACTACCCGATGTCATGAATTATTACTTTGTCGAATGTACTCGAGACTGCAGGATTATATAATGCTTTATGAGTGTCAAAATATTTCTTGTCTCTTGATCATATGAATGACAAATGCATGTATCAGTGCCTGATGTTGTATTAGAGTTGGACCATTCACATATTTCGTAGTGTATTCCATGTTTATTGGATACTTTTTCACCCATATTACCATATTTAAGCATATAATTCTCGATGCGTATTCGGTGTTCAGGAAAAATATCACGGTACTCTTCCATGAAGTATAGGATGACCATTGTAATAGATATTATCGCGTTGAAAGTGTATTGACCTCTGTCTTATTAATTTTCTTGACGTCGTTTACCAGAATTTCGTTTTTGAATGGATGTACTTAGGACCACTGTTTTGTTGAATTTTAAAAACCTCATAATAATCCGTAGAATAATATGTAGTCTATGTAACGGTTTCCTACTCCGTCTTAGTTCGATCGCAATCAGAACCGAACTCTCATCGGTTCGAGACGTGCAGTCTTGGAAGTGACAACGGACTGTACCCTTCAGGTCAACAAGTCCGTGGTGGCTGCTTGTAGGCTAGCTAGTTCGGAGAGGAGTTTCGGTCGCGGGTCTTACGCGAGCAGACTAAGTCCGAGTTACGTAACTCAGCCACCGATTCACATGCCCGATTTACAAACGCGTCAACAACTACTCATCCAGAACAGGAAACCTACGTTACGTTAGTTCTGGATGTGATCTCTCCACAGATCTCAATTCAAAACACTACAAAATCTGAAACCATAGGCGCGTTACCAAATCACCGACGCGGTACCAGAAAACAAGCTAAACTACCTCAAGTCCTAAATGACCTACTCTAATAAAAAAACGAGCGCAAACAAGGGTACCGCGGACCGTAACCGACTCGAAATCAATCATTCGCAGGTTATTGAAACCTAACCCTCTTCAGGACATACTTACCCTCAGTCATCACTTCCGCTGCAAAAGAAAGAGCATGCGGAACGGAAAGGCTTATGGCTTCTTTAGTACGTCATCTTTAATTTAAATTATTTTTTCCTATGTACATAGCAACAAATGTAGAGAACATATTCAGCTCAAAATTATTTTTTGTTGATTTTTTTGCTTTTTATAACTGGGGTATTTTTTGTTACAATAGAATATTTATTTATACATACTATAAATTTGATTCGTGCATATTTTGTGTTGAATTAAACATACTTTAATAGTCTTACAATGACTTTCAATAACATATCTTTCGTTTGTTTTTTATTTTATATTAAAATGCAATATTTAGAGACGTCTCTTTTTTTTTGGTCTGTGTGTATATAATTTAAATTTATATATAAGTGAGCTTTACATCAAGCTTTGATTTGGACTTTCTTTTTATATTAGAATTTACTAAAATATTGTTTTCGGACTCTTGATTTCTTTGTTGTTCAATTTGTTTTTTTGTTGTGAAAAATTCAAGTTGTATAAATTTACAGTATTTTATCACTATTGTTGTTTTAATTTTTATTAATTCATGCATTAATTTTACGGATTAAAATTAAAAAAACTGAGAGACTGATTTTATCTTATTTCATATTTAATGGCAATAAGGCAACATGTATGCAATTTGGTTCATTTAATTCTAAGACTTAAAAAAATGTAATTTTGCGTTCTTCCTTTTTTGAAAGTTTTTTGTTTTTTTTTTGTAGTAAGATCATTTATTGTACTTTTCTTATTGATTTATTTCTCTTTTTTTTCAGTGTCTTTAGAGTGTTTTTAGACTTTTTGAAAGAATTTACCTTGAATTTTTGTTTTCATACATAAATTTTTATGTATGAAATTATAAGTGATGAAATATTTTTTAATCTTTTTTTGTTTATTATGAAAAAATGCACAGCCCAGTAAATTTTTTAAATTTCGTCTTCATTTCATTTTGGGTTTTTTTTTTTTTAATTCTGTTCTTCAATATTTAACGAAAATGAGGTTGAATCGTAATAATTATTTGATATTTTGCATATTATTTTTTTTTTAATAATTACAATCAAATTTATTTTATTTGTAAAAAAATGGGAAAGTTGTATGGCACACATTGTTTTACTTTTTAAGCATTGTATTTTCTTTGACTATTTGAATGCAATCAGTGGATGCGGAAAATTCATTGCGGACAAGGCAAGTTTTGGGAGTTTGTTTTGATTTTTAAAAATAGTTACTTGCTCCAATAAACTTGGTATGATTTATCGACCGATTGCAATTTGAAAAAAGGATAAGATAATTCAAATTATTTTTATATTACAAATGATAATTCCATTTTTGTACTGTATATTAATTTACTTCAATAAATTGAGTTTAAAGGTCATTTACTTCAATCTAGATTCAACAGGAGTGGCTTCTGGGCAATTGTGATCTTGATAAATTCAAAGAATTCAATCGGATTTCTGTCAGTTGAAGTGCAGTCCTTGTTTTTCATTTAAATCATATCCTTGTTTTTATTCTGACAAATTGTTAATCACATTTACGCGCTAACTTGCTAAATTTCAACGATTTTTATTGAGTTTTGCATTCAAATTACTTTTCTTACAAAAATAACGGAATGAGTTTAAATATCATTGAACGGAATCGCCAGCAATTTAGTTAATTCAATTTATTAACAGGGAGAAAGTTCAATTTTATTTTAATTCGAAATTAAAATGCAATGAATTTATAAATATATAGACAAAACTCGATTCTTGTGGAAAACCACCATCAAAACTTTACAAACAAAAATAAATCCTTTTTGGAATTGACTAAAAAGGAAATCCGCTATATAAAAAAACTTATTTAGAAAATTAATTTTGACTCAATGCAAAATTTAGTACAAAGCAAAAAAATAATTCCATTCGAAACCATTAATTATAGTGTTAAAAGAGCTCTAAATTAAATTTAAGTTTAAGACTTCGTGGTCACAGGACTCGCAACCCTCTTATTATCCTTCCTTGCATCAAATTTTATACATCTTTACCTTCATCTCAAGAAGGTAGGAATTCGGATTTTATTCTTCTCAACTATTCCTCCCCAAACCGTTCAATTCCCAATGTAACAAATGCTATGAATGCAATTTAAATTTAAGGATGCTCTTATAAAATTGTATTAAAGCTCCCAATCGAATTATCCTTCTTTCCAATCAAACTTTTCGCATCATCCAATTCATCCCGGGGTGAGAAAAATTATAAATTCACTCCTTTATTGTCATCTTCCTCCCCCAAACCATTTCAACTCCCAGATAAACTATCCAAAACAAATCTAGGAGCCGGCCTAGATCTGATCCTGATTCCCTCGTTCTTTTGTTATAGCCAAGAACAACAAAACTCACATACCTCGAGATCGCTTTACCTTCACTCCTTTTGTCCAAATCCTTAAAGATAGACCGCAATGCCAGGTCTATTATGTTGATGTGGAATTGAGTGATGATCCAAATGATGCAAATTGTTTGCCGATGGATCCCAGCCAAACAGCTGATTGGAAACGAAGGTCAGTTTTGAAATCTTGAGCAATTTCACGAACCAAACGTTGGAACGGTAATTTACGGATCAACAATTCTGTGGACTTCTGGTAACGACGAATCTCTCGAAGAGCAACCGTACAGGGACGAGAACGATGTGGTTTCTTTACACCTCCTGTCGATGGCGCACTTTTACGCGCTGCTTTTGTTGCCAATTGTTTACGTGGAGCATTTCCTCCTGTTGATTAATTTATATTGCGTTATCTTTTCACGCCACGCTAATTTTCTTCGGACTTACCGCTAATCCGATAACCCTCGCGAGACTTCTCACTCATAAAGCCCCGTTAGTTGTCTAATCTACCATTAACAGTTTCCCGTCTGACCACACCCTCCTATTTCTTAAATCGAGCCGCAGTAGTTGGCATTTGTTAACAGTGTTGGGCCAAAGTTCCTCAGTTTTCCCACTGAGAGACTGCTGAAAGTTAACCTCGCTGCGAAGAATGGCTAAAGTATGGAGCGAATGTGAGGTAATAATCTCATGCCACGTTGCAATATATCTAGAACAAACCTGCGTTAGTGGTATTGATCAACGGTTATCTCGCCAAGGACAGAATTATCTTGATAGCGATCACTTGCCACACTTCAATACTTTGTTATTTTACTTTAAACTCACAATGGACTTCACACTTAAATGCAATTTGTACTTCTTGAGATTCTAGAACACTCGCACTCATCGGACAATTAGCCGCGAACACCTTCTGCCTCTTTGACGTTTGGATGGCAGCTGTGGGAGGCATTGCCAGAGGGCATTGCTTCGAAATGTATCAGTGTTTTACTTCAGCGGCTCACATTGACAGAAAATATTTCTCCACAAATATAAATATTTGAAGAAAAATATTTTCGGCACAATGCTGGCTGCACGAAAGATAAAGTTTGCTTGCATTTCGAAGTCATACATATCTGGCCGGGTGCCAGGGTTCTGGATCGGAATCACTCCGATTCCCGGGCGTAGGCGTCACATTACACATCCCCCCCCCCCCCAAAATCGAAGTAATTCCGATCCCGACTCCTATGTAAAAGGTCTTGGTAAGGGCCGTGGCGGGTCGAAGGTCGATTTTGAGGAATAGGCTACAACAATTTCAGTGAAGACTCGAGAGTGACTATACAGTAGGGAGTCAGGTGTTACTCGGAGGTCTTCATCCAGGCAGAGATTTAGGTAAGCCATAGTTTTTCGCGTGAAATAATTGCACTTCATCGTCTAAGGTCTTTTGCGTGGTAAATTCCCAGGGTTTTACCAGCCATGTCCGCGATGAGGTATCGTGTGGGGCTTATTACTTGTAGGACTCGACACTTCACGAATTTCTTGTCTAGTTTGGCGTTGTAATGTCGGGTGGCATCGCTCTGCCGGAAGTTTCGACGGTATATTTCGGCACCTGCCTTAAAGCCAGAAGGATGGGAACGCAAATTGTACCGCTCCTCTCCCATCCGTCTACTTTCTTCAATCTTCTCCCGCAGTTGATCTCGCAGAAGTTGGAGCTTTTCGTGCGGTTCCAGAACCACGATTGGGTCCTCTAGCGATTTCAGCTGCCGCAATAGCCGGTAAGCGCTTCCATGACAGATCATGTACTGGCCGAACAATGCGAAATACGGCGAAATGCCGGTTGTGGCGTGGTACGATGAGCGCAGAGCACTAGTGATGGCGGACAACTTGCGATCCCAGTCCTTCTGATTCGGATGGACATAGGCGCGAATGGCCGCTATGAGCGTACGGTTCAGTCGTTCGGATGCGTTGGCTTGTGGTGAATAGACGGCGGTTCGTTGGTGGATGATGCCGTATTTGGACATTAGGTCTCGGAACTTGCTTGAGGTGAACTGGACCCCGTTGTCGGAGACAAGTTTCTCCGGAACTCCAAACATGTGAAAGACTCGGTTCTCCAAGAAGCTGAGTATAGGTCCGGTGTGCATGTTACGTAGTGGTTCTATGATAGGGAATTTAGAGAGCTGGTCCAGGACCACGACAGCTTCCGTGTGACCAGAAGCAGATCGAGGGTAAGGACCGATAAGATCAATTTACAAGCGCTGGAACACGCATTCGGGGACCTCAACCTTACCCATGGGAGGCCGAAGAATGGTGTTGGGCGCTTTAGTGCACTTGCATAGCTCACAGGAGGCTACGTACGCTTTTATCTGTTGTGCCATCTTAGGCCAAAAGAAACAGATTTTCAACCGCCTAAGTGTACGACCGTACCCGCCGTGCGCAGTTGATGGGTGGTCATGAGCCCGTCTGATAAGATCAGTGGTTAATTCTTCGGGCACCCACAACTTCCACTGTTCTTCTTCTTGTATGGGGTCTCCGGATGCGTGTCCCATCCGCTTATAAATAAATCCATCCGTCATCCGCAGTTCAGGAAGCTGGGACAGTTGATTCTAGATAGTGTGAATCAGTTGTGTGTAGCTGGTTGACTTGAAGGCAGGATGGTCCAGATCGATCAATTGGGGGCTGTTGTCCTCCTGGACCAACTCGGCTCCTCCAGGAGCGAACATTCTGGATAGGGTGTCTGGGACTACATGCTGGCTTCCTTTACGGTGGCGAATTGTGAAGATAAATGCCTGTAATTTCAGTGCCCACCTGGCCAATCTGCCGTTGAGATCAGTTTGGCTCATCAGCCATTTCAGAAAAGCGTGGTCCGTAACGATTTCAAAGGTGTGTCCCTCCACATAGGCTCGGAAGCGTTTCACTGCCAACACCGCAGCTAGACATTCTTGCTCGGAGACCGTGTAATTTCGCTGGGCTGGGAGAACCCATGGAATGATATTGATGAATCTTGTTGGTATGTCACCCATCTTGGGATTTTAATGTACTCAATATTATGTAATTGTTCCAACAGATTGACCCATTCTGTATTTATTGCACTTGGTATTGGTTGATCCCAATCTTGTCCAGACTACCATAGGCTTTGCAGTAGGATTTTTGCTGTTACCATTACAGGTGCTATCCATCCCAACGGGTCATACAGACGCGCTACTTCAGAGAGGATTGACCGTTTCGTATTGATTGTTCCTTTTTTTTAATCGATATGTAAAATAATCCTTCAGAGGGAACCACATAACTCCTAGTGACTTATATCCGTTGTCCAATCCGAAATCTATTGAATCTTTCATTTCAATGTCTCCAGCAGGGAGACCTTGTAGTATTCGCTTGTCGTTTGCAATCCATTTTCTTAGTTGAAAGCCACCAGATTTCAAAAGTTTGATCAATTCATCTCTTTTATCCATGCTTTCTTGTAGTTTGTATCCACCTGACAACAAGTCATCTACATAGAACTCCTTTAATATCGACTTACTTGCTACAGGATACTTTTCAATTTCATCCATTGCCAACTGATGCAATGTGCGGATTGCAAGAAACGGGGCAGAAGTTGTTCCGAACGTGACAGTACTAAGACAATAGTCTTTAATTGGTTCATCTAAGTGTGGCCTCCAAACGATTTTCTGGTAATTTGCATCTTGAAGATGCATATTCACCTGCCGGTACATTTTAGTGATATCAGCCATCATTGCAAACCGCTTTAATCTCCAATTGATGATAATCGATATCATACTATTCTGAATGGTCGGTCCAGTTAATAATGTGTCGTTGAGGGACAAACCAGAGCTTGTCTTTCGTGAGGCGTCAAATACCACTCGCATCTTTGTTGACGTACTCTCTTTGAATACAGCGTGGTGTGGCAAAAAATTGGCTCTACTGATCCTTCTTCCTTGGTCATACGTTACTTCTTCAGAATAAGGAACTTCCTTCATATGGCCCAAATCTATATATTCTCGCATTACTGCCGAATATTCTTCCTGGAGTTGTTTATTTCCCGCAAAGCGTTTTTCTAGATGCAATAAGCTTGCCACTGCATTCGCCCTGGAACAACCTAATGAATGCTGACTATCTGGACCTTTGAAAGGTAATCGGACTTGATACCGCCCGTTCGATTCTCTTTGCACATTTACTTTGTAATGCTGTTTGCAGGCTTCATCTTCTTGCGTCATATCGTTTCCAATTCCAACTTCTTCTGTCTCCCAGAATCGTTTTAGCTGTTCGCTGATTTCCACATTTCCATTTGTTTCTATTTTGAAAGTATGCATTGTTTGCGCATCATCACTACCAACTTTCCCTGATATTATCCAGCCTAGTTTAGTGCACTGCAAAACTGGACCTAGTTTCAATTTTCGAACTCCTCCGAGTATAATTTGAGCATAAACATCTGCTCCCAATAGAAGATCAATTTTGTTTGGCTGATCAAAGTGGGGATCAGCCAAATCTAAATTTCCAATGTACTCCCGCAGTGGTGTAGAAATTGCCTGTGATGGAACAAAGTTAGTTAACTTGTTCAGTATGAGTGCATCGATTGTCAAACTTCATTTGTTCTAGTATATATTCTAATTTTCAAGTTTCCATTAGTTGAGATACCCTTCGTTTTTCCAATTCCGGCTATAGTAATATTTGTGGACTTTCTTTTAAGTCCCAATCTTTGAGTTGCGCTTTCAGTGATGATTGATGTTTGTGACCCTTGATCCAGCAAGGCACGTAGAGTCACACGACCGCTCAACGCTTCAACCTTTGCTAAAGCTGTCGCTAGCAATACCGATTGTTTAGTATTACTGGTAGCAGAGCTGGCTTTAACAGCTGTTGGCGATTTGCTCAATGATCCATGATCGAAATATGCGGACATTTGTCCTGAGTGTGAGAATGCTGCCGCAGAATGCTGATTGAATCCTGTTGATGCATACTGATTATTATGTGACGCCGAGTTCGATGAGTGCACCTTATGTTCAGACAAAGGTATTGATTGATTAGCCGTTCCGTTATTTAATTTGGCGGGTTTGTGAAGTAGTGTGTGATGTGCCTTTTTGCACTGGAAGCATCTCGACGTACTAGGACACGTTCCAACCAGATGTCTTTTGCTCAGACAATTGAGACATAAATCATTTTTCTTCACAATATCAAATCTTTCTGAGTGTTCAGATTGTAGGAACCCAGTACATCGTCTCAAATGATGAGGACCCTTGCACAAAACGCACGTATTTCTTTTTTCTCCCTTCGTCATCAACACACTATGTGAAGCTCTGCTGTTCTTTGCTTGTCCACCCTAGCAGCTTCTAGAGCTCTAAAGCGAAATTGTAAAAAATCTTTTAGCTTCCGGAAAGACGCTGTTCCAGACTCTGACGCTTGTTGCTGCTCCCAAATTTGGCGTGTGTCAGATGGCAGTCGCTGCGTTGTTAGGTGTAACAACATTGCCTCCCATTTGTCTTCAACCTCCAGGTTTTCTATTGCTTGAGTGCAATCGAGTTTTATCCAATAACAGTTTTATTGACGATGCGGATTCATTGGCGTTACCAATCGCTAACAATTTCTTTAATTGTGCGCTTAACAACACATGTTTATCGTCGTAACGTTCCACAAGCAATTTCCACGCTGACTCATAATTTGCTTCAGTGATGGAATAATGTTTAAGCAATTGTTCAGCCTCACCTGACAGACTGCACTTCAAATAGTGTAACTTTTCCACCATAGACAAACTCCCTTTCCGGTGAATCAGAGATGTGAACAAATCCTTGAACGACGTCCACTCATTGTAATTTCCACTGAATTTCGGAAGGTTGATCCGTGGAAGTCGAACATCTGTATCGTTCGCTGCTACAAGGGATTGATTTGGTACCTCTTTGCCTCCTTGTGTACCCTGTATTCCCTGTTCCATTTGCAACTCTTCTAACTCCGTTTCGAAATTTAAATTGAGTTCCTCGAACGCTAAATAACAATTTTGTGAAAAATAATCCGATGATAACTCGTCCTGCCCATTCATCAACGTAAGGATTTTCTCGTGAGTTTGCATGAATGACTGACGAACCTCTTGCACACGCTGTAACAACTTATTAGGGTATGCTACTGTTTTGCGGGATTTCGAGTCCTTACGGAAATTCGTATACATTTTATTTAGCTGATCACTCAACAATTTTTGTTGGGTCATTAAGCGATCCATCTTTTTATATTAACCTTTTGTGAAATGGGACGCACTTTGCATGTAGTATTGGATCACAATTTGGCGACACACTTATATTTCCAAATATCAAACAAAAAAAATTTACAACTGTACCCCAATAGTGGTGGAGAATAATATTATAGTTAACTTGCGTATCGGATAAAAAGTGATTGATGGTGCACAATACTTCTCCTCGAAATATATACTTTGTTATTCTATTTCAGATGAATTTATCGATTACTAATGTATAAACTATTTATACAGCGTATAAAAAGTAATTGGTGGGGCACAAACTACTTCCTCTAGAAATATATTTCCGAATGTGTATTCCAAGACACAAAAATCTAATCCCAAATGCTTTTATCAATCACTAATGTCTAAACGATTTGTGCAGCGTATGAGAAGTAATTGGTGGTGCACAAATACTTCTTCTCGAATATATTTTCGGATTTGTATTCAAAGACACAAAATATATTTCCAAATTGTCTTTGTCGATTGCTAATGTGGAAGCGTTTGTGCACAAAATACTTCTTCTCGAAATATATTTTCGAATTTGTATTCAAAGATACAAAATCTATTTCCAAATTGTCTTTGTCGATTGCTAATGTGTAAGCGTTTGTGCATAAAATACTTCTTCTCGAAATATATTTTCGAATTTTGTTTTCAAAGACACAAAATCTTTGTCGATTGCTAATGTGTAAGCGTTTGTGCACAAAATACTTCTTCTCGAAGCATATTTTCGAGTTTTGTATTCAAAGACACAAAATCTATTTCCTAATTGTCTTTGTAGGAGAGGTAATTGAATGAGGGAAAATGGAGACTTACCGGACCTTTCTGTCGTTGTCACTTTGTCCTTGCAATGTTTCTTAAATTAACCGCGCGACCGATATTTGATTAAAAGACACTTTTCACTGTGTAAATTCCCGTATTTAAGAAGTTTTCAGTCTAATTCTATGGATCTACGAAGGATCCGGCTCGACCGACCAAAAAATGTTACACTGAAAAAACTCTTTTTTTTAATATACTAATGAAATCAAAATCAAGGAAACACTTTCTACACTTTAACATGAAAACTTTATTTCAAGAAAAAGAACGCTAACAATCACAGTCCGGTAATAATTTACTTTTATAAAAAACGCAAAAAATTCGTAGTAATTTAAATTCGCGAGCGATAGTTCTGTCGTGTCCAACTTCCACAATACTACTGAACTTAGTCTTTTCATTGCAGAAAGTACCGAAATTTTCAAACAAAGAAATCAATTTGAACAAAGGATTTCGGTACCTTTCCTTTAACAAATTGAGTTGTCTCTATCTAACTATTTACTATAATTGTTATTGTGAATGTTACGATATTCTACTATTTTAAATCTACTATTCTGAATTGTAATGAATGTTACGATATTCTATTACTTTAAATCTACTATTCTAAATTGTAATCTCTTAATAACATTTACTTTGACATTTCACTTTAAATGTCATAGTTTTGTTATTGTTTGATATAAACAAGTGCGGGAGTAAATTTCGATCAAATACACAACTAAATCATTGGAACAGGCAGCTAACAGGAACGGCCCGATGCTAATGGAACACTGATTTTTCTTGTCATCAATTCCCGCTGTCGATAAGGAGAAATCTTCATATTATCATATGATTTTTTTGCATTTGCTGCCAAATTCGGCTGTGAATCCGCGTAAACAAACTCGTTCGCCGTGGGATTTTTAGTGAAAATTTGTGATTTGTGCGCTGTTCATGAACAAGACAATAAGAGACAATCTTTCGGTAAGATTGCAAGTGAGAAAACTATATATTTCGACGGAAAAGAAGGAAAATACGAACAAAGTTTCTAAAATCATGTGCATTGTGAAAACATGCAATATTAGAACGAACCATCAGCCCACAGGAGTATCATTTCATAGGTAAGTAACAACATACAATGTAGAAAGCACAATACAATATTTAGAAGTGTTTTTTCACTCAAAATCACTGCTTCCAATTCATGCATGATTATGTTTACATTTCGTTGGCGACCATTTTATTCGATTAGTTTTCGCGTAGTAGCGCCTGCATTTTGGGGGCAAGTTTTGCTAGCATATTGCTTGAATAATTTTATTGATGAAATCAATTTTATTTTTTTTTTCCAGGAGTCTGCTAAATGATACTGAACATACGAATATATGGAGATGAAAGAATAATTAATGGACAACAATCGGTAAACTGTTTACTTTTATAAATCTCATTTGGATCTCAGATATATTTTTATTTTCGCAGGCAAATGCAACGAGCTTAGCGACAGTATTGATTTCAAGCGCCTCTCTGGATTTGGAAGTAATTTCATCCTCGAAAGCGGAAAGCAGAATTCCGGAGTTCTTAGTATTATGCTTTTAACTGTAGGCATATATAGAATGAATTCCATTTATTATATTATTGAATTTTAAAATGAATAAAAGTAATTTCGAAATAATTAGTCTTTATATTAACAAGCAGAAGGATATATGAACTCTACAAAAATATGCTTTGGATAAATAGTTCGAATTTTGTATTATAACTTTTGATCAATTTTATAGCCTTTTTCAAAGAAATAAATTTATTATCGGGGCGCAGGATAATTCATTTTGGGACGAATCACAGGTTTGAGAAATTCAACAGTAATAGACGAAGTACTCATAACCAATATATGCTCAAATTTGTTCCCTCATATATGTTGAATCAAGATATCATTAAGCTATTTTTGATCCATTCGATCAAGTCTCGTCTATAGCAATATACTGACTGTAAGGCGATTTCCTGCCAGCTACGAGAAACTTATCTACTCTAAATAGTATACCTAAAAATGTTAAAGTGGCGTGCATCGGAAAGCAACTCTTTGTTACATATGGTGAGCACATGAACAACAATCGACATTTCAGCTTGTTAGTTAAGCTTATAGCAGTAAAATACATCAACACAAAATACTATTTTATTGCGAAATTAAAATCAGAATAAATTTCTGTTAGGCGATATCTTAACAAATTAGTACACCTTAAAGGCATGTAGTTCTCTCACACAAAGCGAAGGTCAAGCAAAACGATTATACATTTCACCTTAATTCCACTGAAGACGATTATGAAAGGAAAAGGGAGGTGAAAAAGTATGAAAGAATGAACGATTATAGTTTTAATAGTAGTTGAATTTGTAATTACCTAAGGAACAGATTTAGTTTTTGCTTATTAAATGTCACTGTGAGGTTCTTTTTATCTAAATAAAGTTTTATAAACTATTCAAGTCTGAAATAGGAACATTATCAATCGATTATGCGATGGCAGTTAACTTTTACATTTTCAAATATTTCTAAACTGTAGCTCCCTTTTTCGACTACACCCTTCCAAAATTAAATCCGAAGAGCAACGTTCGTGGCGCATCGGGAAATGATGACAAAATTTGAGTTGATGTTCTACTCCAGTGTTCCATTCTCAAAGACTAAATCCAAATAGTGTCCATGGAAAGTGACCGGGATCCGTGCGTCCAGCTGATATCAGATAAGTAACTTCATTTAGTTGACCTAAACATCGATTCTTTGTGTTTTTTTCTTTCCTTTTCAGATGTTGAATGACCGGCAGCGATGCAGGAGCTGACTGGCGAGCAACAGCCACCGGTTCTTGGTCGGTTGAGTGAACAGACGCAACGGACTTCTTTGAGTCATCTTCAGTTTCTCTTATTTTGTATTCAAATCACCGGCTTTTTCGAGTGCCTGCAAGACGTTGATTCTTAAAAATTTGAGTTGAAAGGCTATCAAAACATATTTGTGTTCTTAAATTATACTATTCAATGAATTTCAATAAAGCTTAAACTGAGCTTTTTGGGAATGATATCTATGAATGTCCTTTACTTTTTCTATTAAGAGAGTACAGTGACATCTATGTCTCAAGTAATCGAAAAAATTTATCGGCACGTCATTTTCCAATTTGACACTGCAAACAGGTTGAGATTTGCTGTCATTGCCGCATGTAAACAAATGAGCGTGCGCTATGATGCATGCAATGCGCGCGGGGAGTGTTTACTATGAGAAAATCTGGAAAAGTCTTTAATCAATGAACTAAGTTGATTTACGATTGTTAAAGAAAATTGACTTAATAGCATATTTACATCTTTAGGCTTTCCGTCACGATCTCATATGCAAGATGCCGGCGCAATAATGTATCAGCGGAAAATACTAATGCACTGAGGAAGGACACGATACCTATCCCATTAGTAATAGTTGAAGGTGTTTAATTGGGTTTGTTAGCAGGTTGATGAGGCAGAGTAATAATATTTTTAGATAAAGAGCTGAGAAATAAATGAATTTCGGGATGATTTGCTTCCAGGGCACTCCTAAAAACTCGCTGCTCTAGGTCTCGAAATTTCTCGTACGATAAGAAAATGGCACAAGATGAAATTCCAAAATTTATGAATTGGAACAGCTAGGCAAAGCAGAGGGACGTAAAATTTAATTGAAGGAGTAAGCCTCTAGGCTTTTATTACTAATTGCTTGTAAATTTGATGCTCGAAGTCCAACCAGACATGATATGGCAACCAATCAGAACTTGCAGTAAAATGGAAAGCTTAAATGAAGGATACGATGTAGTTGTTACTAAATTCATCTTTTCTGATCAGCTATAGTTGAGCAAGCAATAAATAGCTTCCAATTCATATAATGGGAATAATATTCCCTAAATAAGGAAACACCTCCCCACTCACATACTATCGGCTAAATTTGCATGTCATACAGCAGTTTGAGAGCTACTGATTCATACTTCAATTCGAGAGATTTCGTACCAAACGGATCAAATTGTGAAAATTATTTAGAAAAATTCTCATAACGTGAAAGAAAACAGTAAAATTTATAGAATGTCAATACATATTATGAATTGATAAAACTTTTGTAAAACAAAATTTTGGGCGAATTGAGAAATTTTTTAAAAAATTGAGCTCAGTTTGACCGGAACCGGTGGTCGTATGTTCTAGAAGCTTCGTGAATATTCTGGAAAATTGTCATTTTTGTATTTATATCCGCTGGCTGCTACGCGTGCTACAGTTGAATAGCAAACGTCAGTGAGTGTGCTCTAAGAATTCGGTGCAATAAGAAATTAATTCTTATTCTATCCCAAAGAAATAACATTGAGTGAAAGTTGTACGTTAAATATATAATTGTGCTTCTAAGTGAGAAAAGTAAGCATTCTAGTCATTATTAAATGTTATTGTGGCTCTGTGTAATTTTTCTAGAGAATTTTCCTCTGAACAGTCCTGGTTGGTTATCGATTTTCTGTTAATGTGGAGAAATCTGGATAAAGAACTGCAAGTTTTCTGAATAGAACGTTAATTTCACAATATGTTGTGATAATCTTTAGTCATCAGATTTCCTATTGGAATTTACGTATTTTTATTTAAATTTGCGAATGTTAACGGTCTCATTGGAAATAAAACCACGCAGATTCCTAGCTCTTCATTAAGTGGTTAATTTGTCGAAAAGAGAATATTTTGATCTAACCAGATTTTTCTCCTCTATTTCAGATGGCAGACAAGCAAGATGTTGAAACCTTTGCTTTCCAAGCTGAGATTGCTCAGCTGATGTCGTTGATCATCAACACATTCTACTCGAACAAGGAAATCTTCCTCCGAGAATTGATTTCAAATTCTTCAGACGCTCTGGATAAGATCCGCTATGAGTCACTTACAGATCCCAGCAAGCTGGAAAGCGGCAAGGACTTGTACATCAAGATCATCCCCAACAAGGCTGCTGGCACACTGACCATCATTGATACCGGTATTGGTATGACCAAGGCTGACTTGGTTAACAATTTGGGTACCATTGCGAAATCCGGTACAAAGGCTTTCATGGAGGCGCTGCAGGCTGGTGCTGACATTAGTATGATCGGACAGTTCGGTGTGGGTTTCTATTCAGCCTATTTGGTCGCAGACAAAGTCACGGTCACCTCCAAACACAACGATGACGAGCAATACACGTGGGAATCTTCTGCTGGCGGCTCCTTCACAGTCACGGTTGATAATTCAGAACCCTTAGGGCGCGGTACTAAGATCGTGTTGCACATCAAGGAGGATCAGACTGAATACTTGGAAGAGTCAAAGATCAAAGGTGTCGTTACGAAGCACTCGCAATTCATTGGCTACCCAATCAAATTGGTAGTTGAGAAGGAGCGCGAGAAGGAAGTCAGCGATGACGAGGCTGAGGGCGACGACAAGGAAAAGAAGGAAGAGAAGAAAGAAGGCGAAGGTGATGAGCCAAAACTTGAAGACGTTGGTGAAGATGAAGACGCTGACGCAGAAAAAAAGAAGAAAAAGAAGACTGTCAAGGTCAAGTACACTGAGGATGAGGAATTGAACAAGACTAAGCCACTTTGGACTCGCAATGCTGATGAAATCACAAAGGAAGAGTATGGCGAATTCTACAAATCTTTGACCAATGACTGGGAAGACCATTTAGCCGTCAAGCACTTCTCGGTTGAGGGACAGCTCGAATTCCGCGCCCTCTTGTTCATCCCACGTCGCGTTCCATTCGATCTTTTCGAGACCAACAAGAAGCGCAACAACATCAAGTTGTACGTCCGCAGGGTGTTCATCATGGATAACTGCCAGGACTTGATTCCAGATTACTTGAACTTCATCAAGGGTGTCGTCGATTCCGAGGACTTGCCACTCAACATTTCTCGTGAAATGTTGCAACAAAACAAGATCTTGAAGGTGATCCGCAAGAACTTGGTCAAGAAGTGCTTGGAATTGTTCGAGGAGTTGGCTGAGGATAAGGACTTGTACAAGAAGTTCTATGACCAATTCAGCAAGAACTTGAAACTTGGCGTTCACGAGGACAGCCGCAACCGCGCCAAACTCGCAGACTTCTTGCGCTTCCACACATCCGCATCCGGTGACGAATATTGCTCACTAGGTGATTACGTCAGCCGAATGAAGGAGAATCAGAAACACATTTACTTTATCACCGGCGAGAGCAAGGAGCACGTCGCCAATTCAGCCTTCGTTGAACGCGTCAAGAAACGTGGCTTCGAAGTTGTCTACATGACTGAGCCCATCGACGAATACGTTATCCAGCACCTCAAGGAATACCAAGGAAAACAATTGGTATCAGTTACTAAGGAAGGATTGGAACTTCCAGAAGACGAAGCTGAAAAGAAGAAGCGCGAAGAAGACAAGGCTAAGTTCGAAGGCCTGTGCAAGGTGATGAGGTCAATCCTCGACAACAAAGTCGAAAAGGTCGTTGTCTCTAATCGTCTCGTCGACTCTCCGTGCTGTATCGTAACCTCGCAATACGGGTGGTCCGCCAATATGGAACGTATCATGAAGGCTCAAGCTTTGCGCGACTCCTCCACCATGGGATACATGACCAGCAAGAAGCACTTGGAAATCAATCCTGACCATCCAATCATTGAAAACTTGCGTCAGAAGACCGAAGCCGACAAGAACGACAAATCCGTGAAGGACTTGGTCATCCTATTGTTTGAGACTTCCTTGCTCTCTTCTGGGTTCTCCTTGGACGATCCACAAGTTCACGCCTCTCGCATTTACCGTATGATCAAGCTCGGCTTGGGCATCGATGAGGATGAGCCCATGGTCACTGAGGAAGCTCCAGCCACCGGAACTGAAATGCCACCACTCGTCGACGACTCTGAGGATGCTTCGCACATGGAAGAGGTCGACTAAAGCGAATCCTAGTTTCCTAGTCTTACAATGTTAGATGAACAAATTTCGAGCGAACTTGCGAATTTTTGCCGCGTTGTAGTGGTGTGAAAGGAGCCAAGGATTATGCGAGAATGCGAGGACGAATGGAAGCGCTAGTTACTAGTTGTAAATTGTTCGATAATAAGTACCTTGCTGTTTGACTTTATGACCAAATATATAGATCGTACGCTTTCGTTACGTATCTGTTTCTCATTCATTCCTTGATTTCTTACCATTTGTACATTTTGTGTTAAGAAGACTTCATTTTATTTTTCACGAGCGAGATCACTTGATGTAAGTTATTTTCTTTAATTTAATAAAACGATGGATCTAATTGAATCTCTTGTGTTTGTTTTGGAATTCTTTAAAAAGTGTCTGAATTTATGGCGGTGTATAACAATGATACCAGTAGAAGTACAGGTTTAAGTTGTCTAAAGCGATTAATTGATGCTAATCTTTAAAAATTTTCGAATAAAAACTTAATGGCTCTCTTTATACATGTCGAATTAATTAAAATTACATATTTTATGATTCAATTGGAATAAGGAGAAAAACCAACTAATACTCCAAAATTATTTGTAGTTTCAACCCAACAGTGAACTTTTATCCTGCACCTTGAATGTTAGAATTAATAACATTCAATCAAAAATTTGATCTTATACTCGCTGTACCCGGCGCGCGCTGCTACGCCCAAGAAAAAAACGTATAATGTGAAATTAAACTTCTTTATTTTATCTTCATGCTACCGGATAAACAATATTTTTGATCGATGTGTAGATGTACAATTTTTTTGGGTTGCCAAATCGAGGGTAAGCAACATTCAATTTGCCATGCGAAAAAACATGAATTTTTCCATGTAAACCAACAATAGCTAACGATTGCCTTTGTGCTTTGTTGATGGTAATCGCGAAGGCGAGACCTTTGAGGAACGGAACAAATGGAGAGGCTATGCTCATATAAGCTCTATAGAAAATGATGCGACCACCTTCTGAGCATGATTGTCATTTCATTTCCAATAATTTCCACAATTTCTCCTCTCGAGAGCCAGATTGTCAATTTGACGACTAAACATGGACGCGAAATTTACCTGGCGCGTGAGATACGATTCGGAATTTAGTCGTTTTTTCGGTTCGAGAACGTGTCCGGAGGTACATTTTGACTGTAGTGAAAGCAATATTACACCTGGTTTAGGGATAACAATATTTTAAGAAGTGACATTGTAAATCGGAGCGAGGAACTCAATTAAAAGTGTAATGTGCGTTATTGCTAGAAAACGATGGGTTATCGATACGACAGTGTTTTCTATCCTAAGTGGCCATAATGCTTTATTTGTATTCAATGCTATTTTCTTGTTCTGTGAAGTGTTATTTGCAATAAAACCATATTTACGAGTGCATAAGCGTTTGTTTACTTTCTTGTGACAACCCATTGGGTTCCCCTTAACTAGCTTTAGAATCACGGTCGCAGGGGTAGGTGCAAAAAGACATGTAGTTAGGCAGGCGGTCGCAGGGGTAGTTGCGACAACGTGTACACATGGATGTCCACTCCGGTTTTATCTTGTTCCTCAAAGGGCGAGACGTAAAGTCTTATGGCAAATCGTTGGTAATCATCAGTATGCGTGGAGTCAGCACGTCTTCCCCTTTGAATTTGCAAATGATGATCGTCGCCTCGTCAGTCTGGCCTCGTTGCACAGTTTTGGCGCGTTCAAGTTTCGAATGAGAATCACCGTCGATCCAACTTTTAATGTTAATGGGCTTTTTCAGACGCAGCGTTAAAAGTGAGCGTTAAACAGGTTATATGGGCAAGAAGAGTGAGAGGCATTGAGGGGACCTGGTGGTAAAAACAAGCCAACATTTTGTTTAGGGTGAACGAGCGTAACGCACATACACAAACGCATTTTGTTGATCATTTGGTGGGGGAAATTTATACAAACGCCGGTAATCATTCCGAATTGAACATACGGTGAAGAAGGTTGTCGTCATGAAACGATTGCCTTTCTTTAATTTGCGTGAAAAAATGATGCGTGCACGCGAGAAGCTACGCGTTATTCAATAAATTTATAAAAGCGGAGGCCATGTTCAATTTCAGGAAACAACACGACGAATATCTCGATTTCAATAAAGTTAAATTGCCTATTGTCAAAACTGACGATAGATACAAGCCATATGGCAGCAGCGCTTACTACCACACACATGACCATTAGTAGGCCGACTTTGCTGGCTAACTTACATGGCGTTATATGAAGAATTGTGGAGGTGCCAACAAAAATTCGAGGTTTTGTACGGCTTAGAGACGAATTTCTACAGTGAAATCCAGATGGTCCACGGAGAAAACAATAGCGCTCCTAGTGAAGTGAAAATTATTTCAGTTCTTATACCCGTTTAGCTTTTATCGCCTTCCAAAGTGAATTTATAGGAGTTTGTTTACATCTCAACGCTGAGCTATTGTCGAAGGTGCAAAACGTGTGCTTCATTTGCTCGTCTTGGAAAGTTTAGGAGCACAATGGGCTATACAAGGTGAATTTATAGCATGCACGGAATGCGTTCGGCACGTTTTTTATTCGGAAAATAGTATATATGACGAAATATAAGCATTTTCTAATGCCGCAGTTGGGTGACAGCTACCGAAAGTTTGTCCATAGTAGGCCGACTAATACATATGCAAATTGCTACCATATGGCTTGTATCTATCATCAGTTTTGCCTATTGTAAATCCATAGAAAATTAACAGTACGCATAATCTTTATAGAATCGCATTATAATATGCCAGTTGACAACACAACAAGAAAAATATGCTACTTAAAAGGATATTCAAATTTGGAATATATTTTTCAGAAAGCGGAAAAACACGGAGGTTCTAATAAATCCAATAGAAGTTTGAATCGACAAACTTTAACAATCATAAAATACATTTTTCATTCCAGTTTTTGTTACCTCGTACACAATTCAAGGCTAAAACATCAATTCTTAATCGCTTATCTCTCTGTCTTCGCTTTCATGTTGTCCGTACGACGTTTAACGATCAAATGATCCTTTTGACACTCGTATACAAAAATAGGTTGGCTGAACTATGCAACGTGTAAACATAAGGGCGTAAGCGCGAAACCTGTTTGGATATGGGTTTTTACCATTCCCGTGTGAAAGAGCCCAATATGTGTGATGGCGTTGTCTTCTTACTCAGGCCCATAAGGAAATCAAGTAACGTACCTGACGTCACTTCGCGTACCGGAAACAGCTGCGCAGTCGCTTTAAATTTTGGAAAACAGCTGTCCAGAAGTAGGCCGAATGTAGGCTTTTGAGATTGTCAAGTATGACATTTCTCAGATGAATTTTAGCCAAAATGATACAAACGAGAAGGAAATACATATATTTGCCCGCTAATGTCTTCGACACCTCAGATCTAAAATAAATCGTTGACAGAGTTCTGATACGATTTCAAACGTACTATCATATGCACTGTCGAAAATCTTTAGAAAGTTTGTTTGAATTGAACAGCACTAGATGGCGCTGACGAGGCTACTCAAAGAGGCTAGTTCGCTCTGTAACGTAGTGTTTTCGTTTTCGGGGCTGAGTAAGAAAGCAACGGTGGTGGCATTCCTGGTGGCTCTATCGAATTTAAAAATTAGGTTGGATAGTTGACTGTTTGTTCTTCATCCATCACTGTGTCGATTGATTTGTATTTGACTACTTCGCTGGGCAGTTTCAAGTGAATTTGTTCGTTCAATCTATTAACATCATCATTCTTGGTCGCTAATATTGCTAACTTGGATTTCTGTAGTAGCTGGTTAAATTTGGGAAAACCTTGTCCAAAACGGCTTAAATATTTGCCTGCATTTGACAAAAATGGGGGGAAACGAAATTTCATTTGTTGTGCGATCAATTGGAATTTTGCCGTTTCCGATGTCCAAAAGTTGTTTGAAAATGTTTCGGCAGACGTATCTTGCATCAAATGCACACGCATGTTCGTTGAGAGCATGATTTTTTCCAAAAATCCAAAAATATCCAAAAATATGATAGTTTTAAGCAAGCGTTCAGCCGTTGCCTTCTTACTCAGACCTGAAAACGGAAACACTACGTCACATCGGGAATTAACCTCTTCGAATAGCCTCATCAGCGGCATCTAGTGCTGTTCGAATCCAACAAATTTTCTATAGATTTTTGACAGCAGATACATATGACTGTAGCAGAGCATATATACTAACTAGCACCTGCAATCGAGGAGCTGTCAAAATGAAAAGAGAGGCAAATAAACGTGTAAAAGATGGATTAAAGTTTACCTTGTGTTGGTAAAATTGCAAGCAAATTCAAGTTTTTGTTTACCATACATACACACTTTTAGTCTAATTCTCTCTACTCCATAAGTACCGTAGGAAATAAAATTTGTTCTAATTGCAGCTGCTATTTAGTAGATATGCTCTGACTGTAGTTTGAAATTTTAGCAGTACTACATGTGTCAACGATTTATTTTAGATATGAGGTGTCGGACATTAGCGCGCAAATATTGTACATGTATTTCCTCCTCGTTTGTATTATTTCAGCTAAATTTCATCAGAGAAATGTCATATTTGACAGTCTCAAAAGCCTACTTTCGGCCTACTGAGGTGCTGCTTTCAAGTTTTCTGGCCAGCTGTTTTCGGAAATTTAGGGTTATTGAGCAGCTGTTCCCGGTACGCGAAGTGACATCAGGAACGTTAATTGATTTCCTTATGGGCCTGAGTAAGGAGACAACGGTTCAGCCCATCTGCGGGTGTTGATCGACTTACAACCGTCAAGGTTTGGCGAAAATGACCTGCAAGAAGAATCAAAGTGCTCCCATTGGCTGGTTTTTTCCTTGGAAATCGCACAGAGTCCGTTCAAGCGCCTCAAGCGATGTTTTATGGGTCATGGTGCATTCGTCCCAAATGATGATTTTGTACGTTTTAACGACAGTGGCCATTTCGGAATTTTTGCTGATGTTGGTGTTTCGGTCTGGTTTGAATTTAATGAAAGCTTGAGTGCTGAATGTGCTGTACGCCCGCAATCGAGTAGGGTTGATCTAATTCCCGATGATGCCACTGCGAATATAATTCCATTCTGCATTCGAACCGAAGCCAATATCAAAATGATGAGAAACGTTTTGTCTGCCTCCTGGAGCAACAACGAAAAAAATTCCGATCTTCCCGTTGGCTACATATTGCATGACTTTGTCGTAAGTATATTTTTGATCAGCCACTAAAATCTTTTTCGTGTTTCAATAAAATGTTGTTGGTTTACATCAAATTGCTATTCCCGGCCCGGGTTTTTGTCTTGCACGTCATTTCTGTTTCGTGTCGATGCCGGCATACCAAGTTGACAAAGAACTTTGTTGTTGATTGATTTGCATCAGTCCTCAATCAATATTAGAGCTTCGTGGAAAATATCTTCCGGATACTCCTGATTTGGATCGATTGCGCGTACTTTCCTGAGTATGTCGTCACTGCGACTTTCACAATGCGTTCCCCACAGTTCTCCAGGATTCGATAGTGCCTATGTCCCCCATCGCACTGATAAGGCAATTTTAAGACTTGTTTTGAAAAGATCTCATTAAGAACTTTCTAATGAAACCCTACTTGACTATCAAGGGTGGTAAAAATTTTTTGAAGGGTCACCTCCCTATATGGGGATATCCCCTTGAACCCCTTTGAAAATTTTTTCCACTCCAAAATTTTTAAGAAGTCACCACAACCTTGTCATAAAGTTTCATGGCTGTAGCTTCCATAGTTTCGGAGAAAAAGTGCTGAGACATATAGAAGGACGGACGGACGAGCGGACAGACGGAAGCAAGTCGTGATTGCAATAGGGTTTTGTATTTTAGTACAAAACCCTAAAAATAAGCAGCTTGTACAAGGGCGTAGCTAGGATTTTATTTTGGGGGGTGCTGAAATAGGCAGGAAGGTTATAAGGATGTAATAGTTTCATGGGATAAAAAAAGCGAACAAGAGACAAAATTACAACAAATGTCAATTTTATTATCGCTTAATTGCTTAGAACAGAAAACGTATTATGATATAATTAATTACATGTTCTATGATTAGTTAATAATTAAAAGTTATAGACTTTAATTAGTTCCATAGATACTTGTAAAATGTAGATAGTTTTTATAGCACAAAAAACTACAAGAGAACAGCCCTCCTCGGCACATTCGCCATTATATCTAACACATCTTGTGGCGAAACATTGATATTGCCGTAGTGAACGGACAAGAGTGCTAGATCAGTTAATCTGTCATTGTTCATTCGATTTCTCAAATAGATTTTTACTCGTTTCATTGTCGAAAATGACCGTTCGGCTGTACATGTTGATACTGAAAAACAAAACCATTTTGTCAAAACGAACAATTAATTATGACTTTAGGCTAGGCTTCTTAAAATTAATATTTTAACTAATGAGAGTTTGGTTCTTAGAAAAATTTATAATTAAAAACGAGCATAAGGTAAAGGTAAGTCAAAGTATAAAAGCATAATAACTGAAAGAATAATAAAAAAAAGAGTAGTAGTTAAAACTATGTTTAAATTCTGTAATTTAATTTTCCAAAAAAAAATTAAGTAAACAATTTAGTTAATATTTTTTGGGTAAATATTAAACTGTTTAGTTAATGTTTTTTCGGGTAAATTTCAGAATTCTTTTACTAACTAAACTTACCTGGAAGTGTTGCCAAGATTTTAAGCAAATGGTGAATGTGCGGGAAAAATGTCTTGTCACAGTTATCCAGACATTCAGAAATACTTGGATATTTCTTCTTCGTCGCCATCTCTTCTTTTTCCCACTTCTTGCACCATATTAGGTACTCTGCTTGTACAACTACAGCATTTTCTTCGAAATAATGGGAAAGTTTGTCGACTTCATCAACATTTTTTCTGGATGCATGCTGAGGAAGCATAACTTTCAGTGCAGTTAACATATCATCCTGGCCGTTGCTGAATCTGCTTTTGAGGTGGGCTATTAAGTCATCTAACGATGGGACGAAAATAGTTCTTCTGTAATATTCCTCAACACTACCGTAAGGGTAGTTTTCTCTATTAGTTTGTCTACCCACTAATCTAGGCACATTCAATGTAGCGTCAAAATAGAGTTCATGCACCTTAGAAGCTGACTCAAACAACTTGTGAAACTCAGCATCAATGTCATCTCTTAATGCCTGCAGTATCTCAATAACAGAAGAAGCATGTCTGTATACTGAGCTTAAATCAACATCTGGACTCTGTACATACTTTGAAAGAGGCAAAGCACGTCAAGAGAGATATCACAAAGTAATTTTTCTCTATAGCAGCAAGAAGTCCACTTGCACGAGATGATATGGAACGGTCACACTCTGATAACTCGATCAAACTGGGGACAATGGCCTCATAAAGCTCAACAAACACATTAACTGCGTCATGTCTTTCAATGAACCTCGTTTAACAAACAAGGAGCAACCGGGTTTTTTTGCTCTCTGGAACGTACTTTTTGATATTAGATTTGAGTAAGTCCCCTGCATACGCGTTATTTCTGAATAGGTTGCAATTTTCTGTCATAGTGCCAAGACAGTTTCTCACGTTTTTTAGGTCTTTGTAAAAATTTTTTTTACAAAGACCTACTAGTTTCGCGACCTGTCTGTCCGTCTGTCCGTCCCTCCGTCTGTCCGTCTGTCCGTCTATCCGTCTGTCCGTCTGTCCGTCTGTCCGTCTGTCCGTCTGTCCGTGCGTCACAGCTAATTTCCTCAGAAACTATAGAAGCTATAATGCTCAAACTTTGTGAATAGGTCATAAGTGATGGTCTCTCAAAAGTTATCATAAATTTAAAAAAATGTTAAGAGGGGTCGCCCCTAATAACGAATTGGCCCTTAAAAATTTTTTTTAATCAAAGGTAGTCGAGTGGGGTATCAAATGAAAGGTCTTAATTGAAACTTTTAGAATCTGAAATAAAAAAATCTTTTTATGAATTAGGGGGTTCAGGGGAAGGCAAAATGTACCCAAAATTTGTGTCCCTCCCGCGCGAATGGACCCCTTTCAACCGAAAAATCTGAAAATTGTCACGAACGGGGAACTTTATGAGTACAAGGGCAAAAAATACCTTAGAAATCGAAATTCGATCAACTTTGTTAATAATAGTATGATTTGTAGATTTTACATTTTCGCCCATAAAATCAAAACGGTACCTTTAAACTTCTTGAAATTTTGCAATTATATAGACTGACATAAGATATATATGTTCACAAAATTTAATTGAGATCAAATCATAATCAAGTGAGTTATAGCCATTTCAATTGTGTGAAATTACAACAACAATAACACGTGTTTATGGTTGATATAGGGTTTTCCAATAAGAGGTGTTATTTTGATATTAAAAGAAAAATGCCATTTTTTAACACAAACGATCGGATATTTATTTCATTATGAAGAAGAAGATATGTCGTTAATAGCAATAACTAACATTGGGCAAATAACGACTACGAAACGCTTACAGGACCATATCCTCTTCATGAAATTTTTTATAACCAAATCGCAAAGTGGCTGCCCTATGTCCTCGATAGCGTCACGAATTTCATCTTTGAGGCCTATGCCTATTGGCATAGGCCTTCTCTATCACGTGGCTCCAAAGGAAGAAGTCGCAAGGTGTTAAATCAGAAGATCTATTCAAAATAACACCTCTTATTGGAAAACCCTATATATATTTAAAATTGACTTAGGCACTTTTATTTTCTTTCAATTTTCATGAAAATTTAAGGAATAGTGTTTAACTTGAACATGTTCATTCGGCTGAGTATTCAGAAAAATCATTTAAGCTAGATTAAAATGGCGGCTGCACTGTCCTTATGAAAGAAACTGTGCATCTTTTGTATAAATTTGAACGATTTCATATCTAAGTGTTGGATAAATAATTCAAGTTATCGATTCACGCTATTAGAAAACTTGCTTCTAACCCTAGGATGTTTACAAAGACCTTCTGGTAGGAGCACTCTCCTGCTTACTCAACTTGTTTCACTTAAAGCTGATGACAATACAAGATTCAACCGGTGTGACACACAATGAACGTAGATTGCTTTTGGGTACAGTTGTTTGATCTTAGCTTGTTCGCCGTTGAACTGTCCACTCATAGTGCTAACGCCATCATACCCTTGACCAACCAATTTTTTCCATTTCAAGACCTAGTTTTGTACATTTGTCTAAGATAACGGTTGTAACGCCTTCGGCAGTCATGTCAATTATAAGTGCAAAAGTAAGGAAATCTTCATGAAGTGTGTTTTGTTTATCAACAAAACGTACAGATAAAGACAGCTGCTCTGTACCCGATACATCTAAAGTTTCGTCTGCTATAATTGTAAAGGCACCAGATGCGTTTGCTTTCTGTACAATTTTGTTTTGAATAATTTTTGAGGAAATGTCTAATATTTCATTTTGTATGGAAGGACTCACGTAGGTTGCGTTTTTTGGAGAGTTAAGTAGATGACTTTTCAATTGTGTCCACTATTTGCTCTAAATCTCAATAGAGCTCTAAATTTCCCATCCTTGTGATGTGGATTTTCCAAGGAAACTGGATCGTAGTTTTCAGGATCGTGTTCCTTGCCTCGTAAAGGAAGCTCATTTTCCCCACAAAAAATGACCGTTTCAATTATAGGTTTCAGGGCTTCTCTATTTTCTGCAACCTGTTTCTTTGTCTGCGTGTCAACTTGAGAAGCGATACTGTCAGTTTTCATTCTTATAACATTCAAAAAGTGTTCAGCAGAAGCAGCGCATTTTTTGTGATAGTGAGCATCTGAGTGAGCTTTAAATTTTTCCAACGCATTTTGCAATTTTGTATATGGTGAGCTAACTAATGAGCCTATGCTTTTGTGACTCCATTTTCCTACACTTTCGGAACAAAATGCTACACAATACTTACAAAAAGCTCCATTTAACAATTTTGAATAAGACAGCCACGGGTATTTTACAAGCCAGTTATGTTGAAACTTTCGTTTTTGACCACCTGCCATAGTAGTTGGAAAACTAAAATTTTCATTTGGTATGAATGCATCAAGCAATGCTTTACGCCTCAATTCATCCATATTTTTAACAGGAAATGAAGAAAAAACTAATTCTGAAGTCTTACCAATGTCGTTTTCAGTAACCTCGCCATATTCTTGCACGTGTGGCTGTGAACTAGTGTTTTTGGTAGTCTCATTCTCGGTTTGAACTTGCACACAACTATCACTGTCACTGTCAGAGCTTTCATTTCCTTGTGTATTTGTTGAGGCAGAAGTCGAAGCTTCATTTTCAATTGATACTTTTGTTTTTGTTTGTTTCAAAAAATAACTCGGAATTGTTTTCACGCGACGACGTTTCATTTTATTTAAGATATAACTGCACTATAGATACTCAGCAACAACAAACTAGCAGCACTGACACCACACAACGTGAGTTGTTGTTGGTCTAGACTACAAAACTGTAATGCAAGCGCAACAAATGTAATATGACGACTGACTGATATGTCACAGTGACTGTGAGTAGAGCCGCTGAACATTTCGTGTAGCGACGCGTCCGTACAGTCAGCCACAGAAGCGACGAGTACGTACAGTCAGCCACAGAAGAGCTCTGATTGTCCGTATGCGTGTTTGTCGTGCGCCAAATAACCTCTCTCAATAGTTCGGTAAACTATCCAGCAAAGCAGCAGAACTAAGGTATTTTAAGAAGGTATTTTTTTAGAATTTCGGGTAGAATTTCGGGGGGTGCTGAAGCCCTTTCAGCACCCCCCCTGGCTACGCCGTTGAGCTTGTAGTACATATATCATATATTTTCAAATACTCGTATTTGCACGAATAAATTCGAACTGAATCTAAAACGACTGATTGCACTAATGTTTTCTTAGTCATAGCCAAAATAAATGATTTTTTTAAAAAGAATGCATTATTTTACTGGACTTCATAAAACTATGTATGCTCGATTTTGGCAGCATATGTCTTTATAAGTAAAATATAGTATATATACATAAATATAGATGTATATATATGTATATATATATATATATATATATATATATATATATATATATATATATATATATATATATATATATATATATATATATATATATGTATATATAAATATGCTGTCTCAGTCCATTGACCGAGTCTTCCAATTCCGAAAGCTGAGCAGCGATGAACTGTCTTCGTCGACCGAGGCAGACCAGCGTTTCCTCGGTTTCTCCACTGGCCTCCAGCCTTCAGTTCTCTCAACGAATACCTTCTTAGGCATCCGTTGATCGTCCATACGATTCATGTGTCCAGCCCATTGCAGCTTCCGCAGTCGTACAATCCTTGAGACCTCCGGTTCGTCAAAAATTTTAAACAGCTCATGGTTGTATCGAATTCGCCATTGGTCCCCGCCTCAGGACCCGTCGCTTCAAGGCGTTCATTATATTTGCGGATGCTTGGGTTAGGGCCCATGTTTCACACCCATAGCATAACACAGGTCTTATCACAGATTTGTATACTTAGAGCTTTGTTTTCCTGTGTATGCAGCTGGTCTTCAATATCGTCAATACTGAATAGAATATTTTATTTGCGAGCTGAATTCTTCGGCGTATTTCGTCTTTTTCATTGCCCGTTTTCGTTATTTTGGCGCCTAAATACACAAATTCGCCAACATTCTCGATACTGCATTCGCCAAGTGTGATATTTTGTATATTTGAAGTACTTTTCCTCGACTGCGTCATGAACTTTGTTTTATTCTCGTTGATTTGTAACCCTACTAGTTTTGCTTCGCTGTCGAGTTTCAGGAAGAGTTCTTTGGCAGTTGTTAATGACCGTGACAGAATGTTGATGTCGTCCGCATAGGCCACTACTTGGCTCGATTTGTATAGTAATGTACCTCGCGTATCATATGTAGCTTCCGTATGACGTACTCCATAGCCAAATTGAATAGCAATGGGGCCAGCCCATCTCCCTGCTTTAGTCTGATATTTGTGTCAAAGGCATCGGTGAGTTGGTTATTGATGCGGACCTGGGAGATCGTCGAGGTGATTGTCATTTTGGTAAGACCGAATAATTTGGCTGGGATGCCAAAACCAAGAATTATTTGGTACAGTATATTACGATCAATACTGTCGTATGCTTGCTTAAAGTCGACGAAAATCTGGTGTACGTCTATGATGAACTCCCAGCATTTTTCAAGTACCTGCTTGATTGTGAACAATTGGTCTGTTGTTGATCTACCTGCCCTAAAACCACCTTGATACTCCCCAATAATACTGTTGGCGTATGATCCGATTTTATTTTCTAATATTTTAGAAAATATTTTGTACGCCGTACAAAGTAGTGATATGCCTCTATAATTTTCGCACTGTAGCTTGTCACCTTTTTTGTGGATAGGGAATATAATTGATTGGCTCCACTCTTTCGACATATGTTCTTGTTGCCAAATGTACTGGATGACTTTGTGAATAGCTTGATGAACACTACTGCCACCATATTTGATGAGCTCCAGTAGCGAATATATATATATATATATATATATATATATATATATATATATATATATATGTATATATATATATATATATATATATGTATATATATATATATATATATATATATATATATATATATATATATATATATATATATATATATATATATAGATATACAGTGAGTCACTTGGTTATTCGTACACTTGAGAACTTAGCGCTATTTTGGGACTGGATGAAAAAAGTTGCAATTTTTTAAAAGAAATCTTTTATTTTTATTTATGTAATACAAAAATAAAAAAAAATATCGCTCTTCTCTTGATAATTTTAATGGAAATACAAAAATGAATATATATTTTTAGAAATTCACGTCACTTTGATATTCGTACAGAACGAAAAACTAGAGTGAAATAAAAACTGTGAGAAAAAACTAATATTTTGTCTGGAGTCCTTTGTTTTTAACAACGCTTTGAAGTCTTCTGGGAATAGAATCCACTAGCTTTTTGGTGTATTCGACTGATATATTAGACCATTCGTGTTTAAGCTTACTTATAAGAACTTCTTTATTAGAAGTGATATGTTTTCGAAGGCGGTTATCAAGTTCGTTCCAAACATTCTCGATCGGATTAAGATCGGGTGATTGTGCTGGAGTTTCTATGACTTTTGCACAATTATAAAGAAGCCGCTCCCGAACAATGTGGGATTTATGTTTGGGGTCATTGTCCTGATAAAATTTAAAACTATTACTCAAACCCATTTTGATGGCGCTTTGCTTTAAATTTTGTTTCAAAATGTTGAGGTAAACTATCTGATCCATTATTCCAATGATAATGTGCAAATTTCCTACTCCATGTGCCGACATACAACCCCAAACTAAGACGGATCCACCACCATGTTTTACGGTGGCGCGCAGATTTTTCTTGTGAAGCTCTTCATTTGGTTTTCTCCAAACCATTGTCCGTCCATCTGAGCCAAATATATTAAATTTGGACTCATCTATAAATAAAATGTTGTTCTAAAACTACGCATCTTTGGTAAGGTGTTCTTTTGCAAACATCAAGCGCTGCTTCCTATTCTTCTCTGATAGATATGGTTTTTTTCTGGCCACTCGTCCGTTAAAACCAGCTCTCCTCACTACTCTCCGTATAGTTTCCGCACATACCCGCTTGCCTGAATGCTGCTCAAATGCGGCAGCTAACTTAGGTTCACTTAATTTAGGGTCCTCACGAATTTTTCGGACTAGCCAATGACTTTCGTGTGCATTCAACAAAAACATCGGGCCTTTTTTTTCTTATCAACAACACGATTTTCTGTTTTAAAGCGCTTAACTATGTATTGAATTGTAGAATGACTTATATTAATTATTTTCGCTATTTCCCGCAAAGATTTACCGGCTTTATGATGCGATATTACTAATTCGCGAACCGCAAAAGAATGGTTTTTTGATTTACGACCCATTTTTTCTCTTTTTCCGTATATGTTCATTCAAACGCGCTCAATCGACAACTGCACACCTTCACTGCATGCATATAACTACAATATCTAACTGGGTTGTTTGTTATGAACCAGAAAAATAACGGGAAAATATGTTTTACCAGGGCATTAAGAACTGTACGAATAACCAAGTGACATAAATTTTGGGTCTCTTTTAATTTGTAAACAAAATAAAATCTAAAGAATTGATAGATTTTGGAAATTGTTTTCCTACCTAAGTGCAGATGTGTTAAAATATATTATCATCCATAAATTTTAAGGAAATAAGTGTAGAAAACTGAATTATCTACAGTGCAAACGGTATGTTTGGGTCTGTACGAAAACCCAAGTGACTCACAGTATATATATATATATATATATATATATATATATATATATATATATATATATATATATATATATTTATATATATAGATAAAATAAGGAGACATTTGAATTTAAGCTGCGCGCGTCGAAAGATTTGGAGAATTATTTTTTTTAGGTTGGTAGTACTATCAGTGACATCTATGCAAAACTGACGTTAGATAGGAAGCCATATGGTAGAAATTTGCATGTGTATTAGTCGGCCTACTATGGACAAGCTTCCGGTAGCTGTCACCCAACCGCGGCATTAGCAAATGCTTATATTTCGTAATATATACTATTTTCCGAATAAAAAATGTGCGGAACGCATTCCGTGCATTCTATAAATTCACCTTGTACAGCCCACTGCACTCCTAAACTTTTCAAGACGAGCAAATGAAGCACACGTTTTGCACCTTCGACTGATAGCTTAGCGTTGAGATGTAAACAAACTCCTATAAATTCACTTTGAAAGGCGATAAAAACTAAATGGGTATAAGAACTGAAATAGTTTTCACTTCACTAGGAGCGCTATTGTGTTCTCCGCGGGCCATCAGGATTTCACCGTAGAAATCCGCCTCAAAACTGTACAAAACTTCGAATTTTCGTTGGCACCTCAATAATTCTTCATATACCCCCATGTAAGTTAGCCAGCAAAGTCGGCCTACTAATGGTTATGTGTGTGGTAGTAAGCGCTGCTGCCATATGGCTTCCTATCTAACGTCAGTTTTGCATCTATGCCAAATTTACATGTCAAAATATTCATTTGTGTTTGAGAATCCCGTCGTTTCCGGGATGGGCTTCAGTTCCGTCTTCGCTGCGGCTTGAATCTCCTCAATCGTATCAAAATGGTGTCCCCGGAGTGGTCTTTTGAGCTTGCTGAACAGCCAAAAGTCGCACGGCACCAGATCAGGTGAATACGGTGGTTTCGGAACGATATGTGTTGGTTTTTTGGCGAAATGATCACGAATTACGAGTGCAGTATGGGATGGTGTATTATCGTGGTGTAAAAACAAGAATTGTCTTTCCACAATTCCAGCCTTTTTAGGCGGATAGAGTTACGCAAACGACGCGTAACGTTCAAATAATATTCTTTGTTGACTGTTTGGCCCAGCGGAAGGAATTCATAATGCACAACACCACGATAATCGAAGAAGAGAAGGGGTTGATAGTCCCCCAGGACGCTCTTCGTCTTCGACACGTTCACGGCCGGCTTGGAACTCACTTTACCACTTGTAAACATTTTTTCATACATAGCGTCATCACTAAAGACTTTCTGCACCATCCTCAATGTATCTGCAGCAGAAAATTGATTCCGCAAACAAAATTCAATGCAAATTCAACAAATTCCGACAGCGCAAAAAACGAAAAACTCACTTTTAGTAGTTCACAAAATGACGCGTATCTCAAACACTAATGAATATTTGGACATGTAAATTTGACATAGATGTCACTGACAGTACTATCAACCTAAAAAAATAAAATAATTCTCCAAACCCTTCGCCGCGCGCAGTTTAAATTCAAATGTCACCTTATTTTTTGGTCACACATACATATATATATATATATATATATATATATATATATATATATATATATATATATATATATATATATATTTATATATATATATATATATATATATACATATATATATGTATATATATGTATATATTTTCTTTCTGATACATTTTCTATTTTTTTTGTGTTAAATGATTGCGTAGATGTCTTGTACAATAAATAATTTTTAGTTTTCGTTTCGTGGCGTTGATGAAACGTAATTTGAGAAAGAAGGGGAATTTCTAGTTTATGCGGATCTCTTTGGGAGTCACTGCATCAGAAAAGTCCCGGGAAACTTCACATTGATTTGTCGCTATAGTGGATCTCAACGACAGCAGTCATTTGGTATCATTTCAACTAAGCAGATGTGTGTGCATTTATGTGTGAATTCTAAATTGCGAAGTGAGCGCAATCGAGTTCTGAATACAATCGAAGAACGGCAGTTGTTGAAAGGATGGTAGCCAATAGAAATTAAAAGGCTTTTCGGGTATCGGAAATCCACAGTTTACGATATTGCTCAGAAGTATGCGGCCGCGGAAAATTGTGAGGAGGATTCTCCTAGTCCAGCAAGGATAACTCATGCGAAGGAGATCATTTTGGAGGATCCTGAGAGTGCGATTAGAAAAATGGTGGCCATCTTAGGTGTAAGTGAGGCTTGCATGCGTCGAATTGCCAAAGAGGACTTGAGGTACACGTCCTACGTAATAAAGTTGTGACAGATGTTGTCTGAGGCTGCTAAAATAAAAAGAATTGCCTTCTGCCACTTGCTTCTGTGTTCAATGAAGAACAATTCTGCAGCTCGCATCCAGTTTTTCTCTGACGAGAAAATGTAGTGATATAGATATGAATAAGTCCGTAAAAGACTGCAGCGATGGTCTGAAGATGGTAAGATCCGCCGAGATTGGCCTTGTTTAGGGACGCGTAAATGCGCTGGCAAGCTAACGTTGTGGTGTTGTGAAGCGGGTTCTTTCCCCCTAGCACAAGGAAAAAATTCGCATTAACGAATTAAGAAGTGTCAAACATGCCGATCAACTGTTGTCGACGCCGAGGTAACCTACTTAGGGTTGCTAAGTTTGTTCGATAAACAAGTTTTGCCGTGCAAAAACGGATGGACTGGTGGGGACTTCGCCGTTATCCGACGATTCTCATGGCCCACGAATAAGACTGGGGCATCCAGATGGAGGTGGTGCCCCTCGCACCCTCCCATCTGGATCAAGATCCAAACGTAGATGTGTCATACAAAGAGTGGGGCATCCAGATGGAGGTGGTGCCCCCTCGCACCCTCCCAACTGGATCAAGATCCAAACGTAGACGTGTCATACAAAAGCACTTTGTATGATTCTTTCCCTCAAATGAGAAGCACAAACGTAACCGATTTATGCGATAGAGTTATGCAATGAAATCACATAACCCTATATCATAAAAGGGCACGCGAGCGGAAGGGCACTCTACCCAGCAAGAGCCCCTGCTAAACGAAAAAAACGGAGGAGCGTGCTCGATGGCTAGCTCATATCAGCGGAAAAGCCTGCCACTGATGCGGATACTATACCCAGTCAGGTATGACGGAGTGGAAAGACCGTGGTTAAATTTCGAATCATCTTTTCATTTTTTTTGCTTTTGAATTCTGCCTTAAAACAAAGTAATACTTCAACTGAACCTTAACACTGTTTCAAAACAAAAGGGATTGTTTCCGTAAATAGCAGGTATTCTTAGGTACCACAACCATTTGATTGAATATGCTTGAATCTACTTTCAAAACCAACCTCACAGCTTTTACAAATTTTTGTAATTGAATATTAAAACAATCGGCATATTCTGAATGGGGAGAGAGATTCTTATGTCTCTACCAATAAAAAATGCTTTTAATCTGAATAAATAAATGCTTTTAATTTCAATAAATACATTCCCCCTTTTTTCAATTATTTGGACTGATATTATTGCGTAAGTGACCGCAAAACCCAAAACTGTTCCAACCAAAAAAATTCAACATTATTCGATAAGTAGCTTGGATTTTTTAAATCCTTAAAATTTAAATACAGAACCATGCCCGCCGCATTCACAACTCGCGAGAAAAAATTACATACTCGTATGCAAATCAGTATGCATCGTTTTAGTCGTTTCACAGAGTAATTACAACCGCCATTGTTTAGTATCTTCACTGCACAATTCGCATCCCTCGCAGCACAGGACAAACCGAGTTCAACTGTTTCATAACGGCGTAAAGTCCGTAATTTCGTTATATATTTTTTGATTATTTCGTTATATATTTTTTAATTAATTTTATTTATGTGAACCTCCTGTGCGATGCTATCGGAACGAACTCGAGCAATAACTTTTACTGGGAAACGGATATTACCGGCGGAGATCTTTGAGACGTCCGCTACATGTGGCGATTCCGCTTGTCGATCCGTCCAAAACTTGTTTTTTTCTTTCTGGTCTCGCAACTGGTAAAAATCCCATCAGCTAAGTTCGATCAGCCCAGTTAGCTTGCCTTCCGTGATGAAATACACCATTGGGGTGTATTACATCAGCTTCCCCAAACTCGAAATTTTATGTGCAGATTTAAAATTATGTTTAAAACATAACTTAACTGAACCAAAGAAAATGTAACTGAAGTAAAGAAAATGAAGATTTTAAATAGTAATAAAAGTTATAATCTCCCGACGAATAAAATTGAAGGGAAACATTTAATTTTCAATATAAAGGAAAATTGATATGAAATAACATTTAATCACAATAATAAGAAGAAAAAATATTCTACAGATTACGATTACGAAAAAAAATAATTAGATATTTTTCCCCAAATCTGCCACAAAATTTCGAGTAGGAGATAGGAAGGTTTTCGAGCAGTTTGCTTGTGTGACTGCTCGATTAATACAAAAAATTTTACCCTTGATGTCAAAGTAAACCAGAGGAATAACTGTTGCCTTGCACATGACCCTAAAGATGTCCCAGTAGTTGCCAGGGACAAGTTTTCCGCCAGCATTCATGTGCTTAGTGTCGTCTCAAATGAAGATGATGTCATGCCACCACATTTCTTTAAAGCGAAAGAAAAAATCACGAAGGAGGTCTACCTACGGGTTCTAATGACGACTGTGAAGTCGTGGATTGAAACAGTGACTAACGGAAGGCCGTACATTTTTCAGCAGGACGGCGCTCCAGCTCACACGAGCCATTTATTGCAAAATTGGCTCTCAGATAATCTGGACATATTTTGGTCCAAAGAATTTAACCTCCCAACAGCCAGCATTTAAACACCCTAGACTATTACGTTACGAGCGTTATTGAGCGGGTTACTAACAGTCCCAGATATTCTAATGCGGCATCCCTACAGGCCGCTGATGAAGCAGCATTCATCAATATACAACTAGTGCAGTTAAAAAAGGCGTGCTAGCGATTCAGGCGGAGCATTGAAGCGGTGATTGAAGCAAGCAGGAGTTACATTGAGTTACAAATTTAAGGAGGATACCTAGAATTAAGGTATAATAACTTTTGTGGCAAATGTTAGTTTACAAGTAATAAATAATTATTATTATAAAATGCGTGTTTTTTCCGGATTTTGCAAACGCACCCAGTTTATATAGGGATTCAAAATATTATTTTAATTCCAAAAATTTCTATTATTTCCCTATGTAAAAAATCAATTTCACTCGTAATCAATTCCATACCCAATGTCTTCAATATTCTTGACTGATAAGATGTGCCATTACATAAAATAAAAAATAGAAAAAAATAATTCGCATCATTATAAATTGCCTATCTAATCTTCTTTTACCTACTTAATGTAATTTCTTTGCTCATCGTGTGTTCCGGCTTATCTAAATTAACAACAGAAGCAAAAAAAATGTTTCTTATTTAAATAAGAAGAAAATTGCCACCATCTGATACAAAATCGCGAAACTCTTATTTTATTAATGGATTGTTGATTCAATATGCTACCATATTAGCACACTTGGAGAACTTGAAAAAAAGTTGATTATCAATTACGAATAGTTCAACTGTTTGCATTAACTACTCAATAATCGATGAAACATTCAGTCAGAATAGTTACAGTAACCGATGTGTGCGAACGTGTTCCAAATCTCTGGTCTACTTGTAGTCTCTAACGTTTTGTAGGTGAGTTTCAAAAAGTGAATGTGAGTTATGTGTAATTTAACATTGATAATGGAATTGCGCGAAGAATTTGATACAAGATGTGCTGCTGGTCTCAAATGATTATCAAATAATTAAGAAAGAGATACAATTTTAGCATTAAGTTTTGGTATGAGTCGTATTAGAAGTTTCATAATAAGTGAAAAAGAAGAATTTGTCTTTTATTAGAAACCCCCCTAGATTTTGCTTTCATTAAAACTTCCAGATTATTTAATAAATTAGTAGATATGACTGGATTTAAAAAAATCCAGTTTCCGCGGTCAAGGGCCACTTGTTTTCCCCGATTCGTTTGTATATAATTCTACAAGTATCAATGGATGCACAGTTTTAAGGTCTTTTAAGTTGATTAGATTATTAAAATTACATGTAGTGAGTACTTTCAAGTGGCTGAAAGCAGACGGAGAGCATACTTTGAACAATTTAAATGGCAATTATCATCTTTACTTAAATAAATTATATGTACACCGTGATGCCTCGTGAGTTATTTAAAATTGCCTTGTTATTATTTTAATAATCAGTTTGTTCCGATGAATCATACTAAATTGTTTTGTGCTATAGTTAATGATTTCACGTTTAATATCGGAATTTTAATTGTATAGAATTCATCCATACCATTAAAAATAATTCGAACATAAACACCCATGTAAAAAATTTATTTTACGATTAACAGTTGTGGAGTTGATTGGTCATCTTAGCATATTGAGTAAATATCAGTTTTAACTTTTGTCTGTTTACAATAAATAAACACCAGGTAAATCAATATCAATTCCGGTAGAAACTGATGTTTTTCGTTTTATAATTTTCCGCCTTGTACCCGGACATGGAATTAGTACGATTAAGCATTATAGATTTGCTTCTATCTGTGAGCAATCATTGTTTTTTTTTTTTGAAATCGCAGAAATCATACTTAAAACTATAAAATTAAAAAAAATATTTTAAGTTAAAAACACCACGTACACGTGTATTCCAATACTTAGAAGGATACTATTAGGGTGTTTGCCAATTGTACCCTTAAATTTTGAAGTTCTGGTCATGTATGTGTTGTTAAGACATATCTAGATACCAGGAAATCCGGATGGCTTTGTTCTGCATTAAAATCTAAATATTTGTGTTAGTCCTTCTGATTTGCAAGAAAGGGATACTATCTACTGTACAGATGCATCGGTACTTGAAAATCAGTACACTGATTTTGAGGCTAAGCTTTTTGGTACTTCTTCTTCGTAGCACTTCAGTCCCTCTCGAGCCTTCGCTTCCCGCAACAAGCGCCTCCAAAAGTCTCAGTTCATTGACCGCGTCCTCTAATTTTGAAGCCGGAGCAGCGATAAGCTGCTGTCGTCGATGGAGTTAGGCCAGCATGTCCTCACGTTTTCCACTGGTCTATGCCCTTCAGTTCTCTTAACGAATACCTTTTTGGATATCCGTTGCTCGTCATACAGTTCACGTGGCCAGCCCATTGCAGCTTCGCAGTCTTACAATTGTTGAAACTTCCAGCTTATTGTTGTTTCGAATTTGCCATTGGTCCCCGTCTCGCCCCGTATTTTGAATCCGTTCAATATGTTTGCGGATGCTTGGGTTTAAGACTCATAGCATAGCGCAGTTCTAATCACAGATTTGTATATTTGGAGCTTTGTTTTCCTGTATATACAGCTGGTTTTCAAGATCGTCAAAACTCAATAAAAATTTTTTTTGGTATTAAGCGGGTGAAAATACTTGTATGAGGATAGCTACCCTAGCAATGTCTTTGCTTCAATGAATTTTGTATTTTTACAAATCGGTTATTCGCAAAAACTCTGGAAACTGAAATCGTCAAATATTGTGTAGGTTTGGCTTTATCGTTTTACAGTCGGAAAACCAAAGTATTTAAAAAAGGTTCCACTTGCAAGAATACGAGTCCATAACTATTGAATAGAGGGACTAGATGATATTTTTTCATATCATGTCTTTAAGAACTGCGTTTTCGGCATCAAATTATGCACGCAATAGAAAGAATATGTAAAGATTTTGTCTCGCAAATTCAAATTCAAATGCACTTTATTGATTCAATCGTTATCAATTTTATAAGAACACAAGCAAATTTTAAACATAAAGGTACTCAAAAGCCTTAATGATCTACACGGCACTCTAAATTTAAACAATATTCAATCAAAAAAATTGTTATAGAAAATGTTATCGAATGAAAATTACAATACTCGTATTATTAATCAATTGGAAAAACAGGAGAAAAAAACCAACCAGCTCTATAGATTTTGTCTCCCCTCCACGTTTCGCTTCTGCAAAAGTCTCAAAAAGCGGAAAGACATTCAAGAGCGGTCCTGTTTTATGACCATTGCCTCGAATATCGCTGCAAAAGCAACGAGATGGAGGAGCCCGATGACTTCAGCCAACAAATAGAACGATCATGTCCATTGAAAACGATGACAGGTGAGAAAAAGTTAGAGCGAAGATTCGAGAACAATGAAGAAAAAGACAAACTGAAAATGTCATCAGTCGTCGAAATCGAGCAACTAGTTAAACCTAATGACAAAGTGGAGAAATATGAGAGAGAAAATGATTAACTCAAACTAGAAGTGCTTGTTGGCAAATTAACTTTCAACAAAGAAAAAGAAGCCACCAAAAAAGAAAAAGGAGTAAAGTCAGAAGCAACCGAAGAGAGAAAAACCAATGAAACCACAACAGGAACCTAATCATGAAGATGTCCTTAGTGCGGTTGGAGCAAGTGACATTACAAACTATTATGCAGCGTTAGTTGGGCTAGATGACTCAATGAACATTGAAGAGGACAATGGTTACAAAAATTCTGAAAATTGTTTTACTAAAATAGGGAGGAAAAACCAAAAGTTTTGTCTGCTAGTCCGTCTGTCAAAAGCAATAAAAAGAAAGAAAAAGTACCACAGATCAGTGTATTTGGGCAAACTGGCAGAGATATGGTTCGGTTTTTGGCATCCGAAAATAAATTAAATAATTTTGAAATCAAACGAGTGGATACCGAAACTGAGGATTAAAACTAAGTCACTAGTTGACATTCAAACAGCAAAAAGTGCGTTGAATTCTGGAGAGGCTACACAATTTACGTACACCCTCAAGAGCGAGAAAAAGCATACGTTTTTATTGAAGGGTCTGAACTGCGGAGAGGGCACAATTGATCTCCTTCAGGTGCTTCAAGAAGTTGCACCAGAAATAGAATTTATTGTAGTTAAAGTACAAAGTCTTTAACGATAGATTGTCGAACGTGAAAATTTGCCTTTTTAGTTAGTCCAAATCTCGAGCAAACGCAGTCCAAGTACCCTTCCAAAAATAAGGTACTTGAACTTCCGAGTGGTAAGGTGGAAACGCCTTTAGACAAGACCGCCAACCAGTGCTATAAGTGCCAAAGATTTCCATATGCCCGGCGAGTGGGAATTGGCTCAGATGGAGCTAAAAGGAAAGTGATATTATGAGAACTGCGGTGTCTTTGTTCATTCAGCATCATATCGAGGATGCCCCCAATATCAAGATGCAGAAGTAAAATTTATTCCAAAACAAACACAAGTCCACTGCAGTGTGAAACCTTCTAAATTCTTTAAGCCCGAGGTGTCATTTGCACTTGCTTCTAGAGGACTAGTGACAACAATGTAAATAATGTGAAAAAATGTAATAATGAGCTCCTTCTTCAAATTTACTAGCAACTAAATTCTTGATCGGAGAGAATCGATAAACAGGATTCAAAAATTAACTTTGTTTTTCAGCGCTAAGGTCTCTCAGAAGCCTCAAAATAACTTTTCATCGAGTCATATTCCCATGGATAGACTTCGTCTCATCTAGATCTACGATAACTTCCTTGTGAGTCTACATTATCGTGATGGTCTCTTGGAAATCATTCCCCAGCAAAAGTCTGACATCATCTCTCTCACTGAAACCCATCTCAATTCATGGCACTCCATGACATTCAAGGATTTTGAGTTCGTAAGAAACGATAGGGTAAATGGTGATGGAGGATGTGGCAGCGGAATATTGGTTGGTGACCTGAATCGCCGGCATCCATCATGACTAAAGGCCATTAATAGTCCATAAGGCGTATTTCTGAAATCATGGATAGCAGAGAACCAAAAAGAAAACAGGTGCAATCTATATGGGTCGGAGTTCCCAACATACCCTAGAACAAATTCATATTTGGACCTCTACCTTGCTGACGCAAGACTGGAATTTAGCTGTAATAGCCCTCAACAAAAACTGTAGGCGGTTCTTTAGGATAGCGACCATAACGCAAAAGTAATGGAAATCAGTCATCAAAGGGATGACCTCACTCTTCATTTCAGTTCAACATGAAAATCATCGGTTGAATTTCAAAAAAACAGGCTCTAGAAAGTTTCAAAAGAAGCTTAATCGGGATTACCAGATGCAATGTCCTCCTTCTGACGATGGCAACTCTTGTTCAATGGTTCCTAATGACAGGAATCTAACTAACGATGAAATATGTGTTTTTGAACCCAATGAACTACACAACACTGAGTTATTTTAATCTTCACTTTTATTGAAATATGTAACAATCTCAATTTCCGTCACAGCTGTTTCAGTGATATAGCACCATCCTCAGACGGATTAAAACTAATTAATTATAACAACGTATACACCATATATATATATATATATATATATATATATATATATATATATATAAATATATATATACATATATCTATATATATATATATATATATATATATACATATATATATATATATATGTATATATATATATATATATATATATATATATATATATATATATATATATATATATATATATATATATATATATATATATATATATATAGTACAGTGGCAATTTAAAACATAGATTAGATTAGATCAATTAGATCAATTATATATTTGAAACAAGTTTAATAGCAGTGATGAATCGATGTCCAGTTGACAATTTAGCAGTCTATTAATATCAATTGCTTTGATTCTATTAATTTCTAATGTTTCTAATGAGTCAAATTTCTAACCTTTATTGCAATTGTGTAAAATCTGAAAGTCGTCATTATAATATGATCACAGCTGGAGCTCGAGTAAATGAATTTGTCTATTTTGTTAATATAGCACGCTCTATGCTCTTTCATTCTTGCTTTGAAAGATCTCCCAATTCGGCCTATATACTTTATTGCAATCCCGTGTAGCATATGTAATTTTATACACACCACTTTTATTATCTTTATGGATTTTTGATTTATTATTATTAATAAATTTTTGTAAGCTATTTTTAGCTTTGTATGCAATTCTAACGTCATTGTTTTACATATGACAAAAAATGACGTTAGAATTGCATATAAAACTAAAAGTAGCTTACAAAAATTTATTAAGAATAATAAATCAAAAATCCATAAAGATAATAAAAGTGGTGTGTATAAAATTACATATGCAACACGGGATTGAAATAAAGTATATAGGCCGAATTGGGAGATCTTTCAAAGCAAGAATGAAAGAGCATAGAGCGTGCTATATTAACAAAATAGACAAATCAATTTACTCGAACCATACTTCCAGCTGCGATAATATTTATAATGACGACTTTCAGATTTTACACAATTGTAATAAAGGTTTGAAATCCGATATTAGCAGAATTAGAAATTAATAGAATCAAAGCAATTGAAATTGATAGACTGCTAAACTGTCAACTAGACATAGATTCATCATCGCTATTAAACTTGTTTCAAATATATAATTGATCATTAAATTGATGTATATAGTCATGTTTTAAATTGACACTGCACTACATTTATATATATGGTGTATACGTTTTTATATTTAATTAGTTTCAATCCATCTGAGAATGGTGCTATGTCACCGAAACAGCTGTAACGGAAATTGAGATTGTTACATACAATATTTCCATAAAAGTGAAGATTAAAATAACTCAGTATTGTGTTTTTCATTCTGCTTAAAAAATGTGTGTCGATCTTCATCAAGTAAAGGCCGAAACCATCAACTTAACGGTGAAATAGATCTCTATTTGTCAAAGTCAGAGAAGCTGACGTTGGAAATGATTAGAAAAGTAGTTCCCAAGATTAAACATCTAAACAATATGGAGGGATATGAAACATTAACCATTGCAAGGTTGAAAAGATTGAAAGGCCTTCTTCTCACACGCGTCAACAATATTTATTGGCGATTTTTAAGACTGCAACCATCCCTCGTTCGCCTTGTTGAAATTATATCTGAAGAATGTCCGGAACACAATCCGTTCATACTTCAGGAGTGAGGTCAGCAATCAATGGGCAGAAAAACTGAGGAGTATTAGCCCACAGGACCTAGATGGCGTTTTCAAGAAAGTGAATAGCTTATTCCGTAAAAAGTCTCTAGTGAAGGTATTGAATCTTAAGTCACTGGTGATGAGATAAATCTTCTCGATAGTTCTCGTATCAAAATTGATAGTACAACTCCGGATAGAAATGGAAACAGGATTATATGTGATGGATTGTAGAAAGTTGCCCTAATTGGAACACATTTTGAATTGGTTCATCTATCAAGCCCTGAGCGAGGGAATCAAATATTTCCAGATGTCGTTGAAGCAAAAGATTTCAACTTCAAATCAAGCCTGAATGGTGTATCACTTTCTCATTTCAATGAAATATTAACATCTGACCTATACCGAGCTTGAATCTCGTTGATTATTTTATCAGCTTTGCAGGCTTGTGTTCCACTTTGGCATGATAAACAATAAGAAATCATGTGGTTTTGATGGTATTCCAAATATAGTTCTCCGACATTTGCCTGAGGTTGCTATTAGGAACAATTGCATATTGTTCAACATGTTGAGCAGTGCATATTTCCCAAATGAGTGAAAAATACCAAGGTATTTCCGGTCTTGAAGAAAGGAAAATAATCTTCATGCCCTAAAAGCTATCGCCCAATCAGCTTGCTGCCTAATACCAGCAAGGTGTTAAAAGTGATACTCAACAGGGTATTAAACGCCCATATTGAGAAATATGATTTGATGCCGCATTGCCAATTTGGATTTGCAATAACGAAAGTAACCTTATACATCTGTTGGAAACTAAATGGTAGAGAATGTGTTGGAGCGTATCTCATTGATATGGACAAAGACTTCGGTGTGGTTAGATGGACTAATTTTTAAACTCCTCCAGAACAGGTTCCACAGACATCTTGTCGCCATGATTTGCAATTTGTTACATGGGAACAATGCACGACTGAAGGGTCTTGAATGGTCTATAGCAGGCAACAGGTATTTTGCCTCTGCTCTTCTCAATATTCATTCCCAAGCTATAGAATAGCTTTGATTTTATCGTCTCACCAACGCGATCATTGGTAGCGTTTGCTGATGGTCTGATTATATATTCGGCAGACCGAAAAGCCACAATAGTTCAGAGGAATCTTCAAAAAATGTTCAATGATGTACAGCTCTACACCGATAATCGGAAAATTAAAATCAATGCACAGAAGTGCGAAACAATTTTGTTTCGGACAATCCTGTAGGGGGCCAGTCAAGACCTGAAATGTAATTGGAAGGATTCCCACATTATGGCTAGTGAAGGTAGTTCAGAACGGGTTCCACATAAATTCTGTGTTTGATACCTAAGAATTCAACTCAATCAGTATCCGTAATATACTGGAAACGTCAAAATCATGTTCAGTGAAGCTCAAAAAGTAGTCATGGCCCTTCTACGACTTTTTCATCTCAGATAATTTGATCGATAGGTCAAAGTTATCTGTTATAAGACGCTGGTTAGACCAGTTTTGACATATGGATGTTAGATCTGGTACAATCAGAGTACTTGTACTATTGAAAGATTAAGAGTTTTCGAAAGGAAATCTCTTCGTGCATGGACTGGTTTGCACAGAAAGCTTGAGACAAATTGGAAGCACTATATATCGAATAGAAAAATTTATCAAACTGCTCAAGTGACGGGAGTAGATATTTTCATATTGAGACTTCTTCGGGATCATATCAGAAGATCTGTAACTGTGAGCGAAAACCTGAATTTCACAGTCGTTCCACCCTACAGGTTCATTTGTATACTAGAGTGACAAATTTCTGAGAAGTCAAAGGGCATGTTAAATTTGAAGGATGTTTGGCATCTGTCAAGATTGGGTTGGGATTAAGGTTGTATGATTTAAACTGTTTAATGATGAAGAAGTTCCTTAATTAAATGGAAAATGATCATCACCTTCAACATTATGAATATGACGGACTGTTCACTTTCGTCATCGATGTTTTTGGGATCCGGTATTGCCAGATCTGCGACAGCTCAGCCTTTCCTGGATATGAATTGTCTTGACTTCATCGTTATCATCAGTGTTTCATCAGCGTTGGTGCCATCCATGTCTGAGCTAAGACCACACCAAGTTTTTATTTGATCGCGGTGAACTGCTAAATCTACCCCTTTGCTAAATATACGGCTCTTTGTGATGGGCATTGAAACGTTTCATCCACTTTTCTCGTTCAGCTCTAATCCGTTCAGCTGCTTCTCATCGTATTTCCATTATCGACTTATTGGCTGTTTCTCGGTATCTGCGGTTAATGCATGAATAATACAGCTGGTTGTAACGTCGTGCAATCGGAAATCCAAACCTATTTGATTTGGTGTAAAATTTTACATTGAATTTGGTTGCGAGTGCAACGAACATTGCATACTAGGAAATAGTTTCGGCTTTATCGGTTGTTGCACAACGGAGAAATGAGTTTATAGACCGATTAACTCTCTCTATCTGGTCATTAGCCTGGGGTGTTCGAACAGCGACTTTGATGTGTTCAGTATCGTATCGTGACGTATATGCAGTCCCACGGTCGATGATAATTCTACACGGCAATTCAAAATAAGTCGTGTTATCGTTCAAAAGCATAATGAGATGCTTTGAACGAGTATCGCGAATTACTCGGATTATTGTATACTTACTAAACGCATCAGTAATTCCGATGATATGTACATTTCTAGAGCTGCTCTTAGGAAATGGACCCATAATGTCAATATGTGGAACTCTGGATATTACTGGTTCCATTTCTTCGGAGTATAGTTGCCCTTCTCATTTAGCGGCTATATTTTTGTTATAGCAACACTCTAGATATGAAGCAACGTATGATTTTACAGGAAGCGAAGGCCCAAGAGGGGCTGTATGCTACGGAGAAGAAGATTTTACGTATCGTCGCATCCTTCGAAACCAAAATTAGTTTTGGTACGTGCGATGGTTTTCTCACATCCAAAGTGACCAATATAGTCATGAAAACTCTTAGTAATCCACCTTCTAACCGCAGACAGAACGACAAATTTGAAGTCTTCTTGAAAACAGTGCATTAGTCGACCATTCTTTAAAGTGCAGTCTTTAAGTTGTTGTCAAACTTGTTCGGATTTTAGTTGTCCAGTTAATACTTGGCTAATCTCTTTGACATTGGAGTCGCCATTGCATAGAAATCAACCAATCAGGCTGATCAATCCCTATCGTTAATACGTTTTTCGGCAACGGTGGTAGGTTCAGATAATATCTCGTTAGAATGTCTATGCAGCGCATCAACATAGGACGCTCGGGAACCGGCTCGATGCATTACTTCAAAATCATACTCCTGTAACTTGAGCCGCCAACATGGGTGCATTGAACAGAGTCATTAATTTTGTCGTACATAAAGCGCTACAATCTGTGGCTACTCAGAATTGTTTTCCCAGCAAATTTGAACGAAGACGATTTAGCGATTCTTCTTATCTATAAGGTTTTCCAATAAGAGGTGTTATTTTGATATTAAAAGAAGAATGCTATTTTTTAATATAAATGATCGAATGTTTATTTCATTATACAGAGAAACGTATGCCGTTAGTTGGAAATAATAACATCAGGCAAATTACCACCACGACCACACTTACAGGACCATATCCTTTTTTTTCAATGAAATTTTCCATAACCAAATCGCAAAGTGACTGCCCTATATCCTCGAAAGCCTCACGAATTCCATTTTTGAGGTCTTGAATCGACGCTGGGCTGTTGGCGTAGACCTCCTCTTTCACGTGGCCCCAAAGGAAGAAGTCGCAAGATCACAAGATCTATTCAAAATAACACCTCTTATTGGAGAACCCTATATCTATCGCTAACACTTCTAACTAGTTTCCTTACGGCTTCGGTGCAATGTATATTAAAGTAAAAACCAGATGGGTAAACAGACCTACGCTCATGTCAGAAGGGTTTTGTATTCAATTTACAAAATGCAGTCACCAGATCGAATCAAATCAAGAAACATGTCAAAGACGATTTTATTGGAGAAAATATGAAATTTGAAGATCATACTATTATTAACAAAGTTGAACGAATTTCGACTTCTGAGGTTTTTGTTATCGTTATACTCATAAATATCTCCCTTGATAATTATTTCAGATGTCCATTCGCGAGGGAGGAAACACATTTTTCATGTATTTCCCCCCTGTGCCCCACTGAAGTAAAAACTGACAGTTTAAGAACTGTTTTGAAAAGCTCCCATGATAAATTTCATTTCATACTCATATTGGCTACCTTTGACGATTTTTTTTTCAGGGGGCCACTCTCCTGTACTGTTATCATCGATTAATTGCCAATTTTTTCGAATCCTAAAATGGTTACAAAGCCCTTTTGCTAGGAGCTCTCTCCCAACTCTTTGACTTGTTTCACTTATGAGCATTAATTGTGGGTACTCATCTTTGTGAATTGCGACTTCTAACGTATTTATTATTGTTGTACTCAACTAGGCCTACATTCCTGATTTTTTTCAGATTTTTCGGATCACAGGTGTCCAATCGCGAGGGGGGGATACATATTTTTCGTGTATTTCCCCTCCCTGTGCACCCCTCGAAGCAAATTTTGCCAAACTAAGACCTGTTTTGAAAAGTTATCATTAAGACCTTTCATTTGATACCCATATCGGCTACCTTCAATGAAATTTTTTTTTCGGGGGGTCACTCTCCTATATGGGGAGACCCCTCTTAAATACCTTATACAATTTTTTTGTAGTTGCACTTTAAAGAGATCACCACTTTACACCTACACACAAAATTTGATTCTAGCTTAAGCTTAAGTAGTTTCCGAGAAAAACTGCTGTGACACACGGACGGACGGACGGACAGACAGACGGACAGACGGACAGACTGGTCGCGAAACGAGAAGGGTTTTGTAAAATTAGTTTACAAAACCCTAAAAAGGAGTTCATTTACCTTGCGGTCGATTTCAGGAGAATACCAGCTAAGGCCAAGGATGTTTGATTCTCGGATCGCATAACGCCAGTATCGGTTCACAGCATAAAAGTTCCTTAAGATGGTTAAGAGATTTATCGGCGGCCTCGTTCCATTTTTTTCCAATTTGAGTAACGAAGTCAACCGACCTGAAATGCTAGCGGAATTTCCGATGAATTTGCGGAATAATCCTGTGAGCCCAAGGAATCTTCAAACTTCAGTAACGTTTTTCAGCTGGTAAAATTTTTAACGGCTTCAGCTTTCTTATAACCTGGTCGGACTCCTTCAAAATCAATTCGGTGTCCTAAAACGTTAGCTCTTTGGAAAAAAAATGCGCATTTTGATGGTTGAAGTTTAAATCTGGCTTCGCTTTTGAGTGTCAGGAATTTAGTAAGGATAGCTAATCTCTCGGCTATGGTAATACTCATAATAATAATATATATTACTTTCAACTAATGTTTTTCGGTGAATTCGATTTCTTGATCAACTTTACGATCATCTTCTGGAGTACTATCGGCGCATTGATGAGTCCAAATGCCATAACATTGAACTTGTAATGTCCGTGATGCGTAACAAAGGTGGTGTATTGTCGAGACTCCTTTTCTAGTGTAATCTAATACCAGCCGGAGAATAAATCCAAGGCCGTGAAAAGTTTGTTACCAGAAATTTGCGCTAATTGCATTTGCATGGTTGGCATAGAATATGGTTGATTTCCAGTTAAAAAATTAACAGCTCTAAAGTCTACACAGAGGCTGTTTTCTCCGTTGAGTTTTCAACAAGAACAATCGGTGATGAATAAACGGAATTACTTACTACTTACTCTTCAATGTTTGGCTTCCTTAATCTGCACAGTTTTCTACTGAAGATAGTCTAAAGTCTAATCTTAAAATAGTATATCATAATATAAGCCACGCAATTACTACTACATGAAATATGCAGTGCACGGCATTTATGAGTAAAAACCCAAATGAATTATCGAATAACCCCATAAATTGAATGATGAACTACTCTTTAGAAGGCGGTGGTCTGCCAAAAGAAGGTCACTGGCTTATTCAAGATGAAAATGGATCAATTTAAATCCTTATAGACTAAGAGCCAGACATACATTAAAGTATGTAGGCTGAATTTTCTTATGGTATTCTCACTACTGTAGATGAGAAGACTCGTGGGCTAGAAATCTTGGCTTCAGGGACCTATGACAGATAAGTGCCCCAAAAATGCCTAAAGTTACATCATGTATGAAAACTTAACTTAACATGTTATTTCAGTACCTATGTGTTTAGAATATTAGACTCCAGAATAGAGGCCAAGATCTGTAGACTAGATTTAAGGTAATATTTGCTCTATAAAGGACTAGGACCTTGCCCCTGCAAACATACATTTAAAGTATAAGGACTGCATTTTTTTGCGTGCATGTTCTCTCTTTGAAGAAAGGTTTGCCGAACCATAAGTATCAAAATATTAACTTGGGACCTAATTTTTATGTATTTGTTACCAGCTTTGATTGATTTCACTAATCTGTTAACATTTCCCTCAATTTTTCGTAGCAATAATTACCTCATAAAATTATACGAGTAGAAGCGATTTTTAGAGAACTAATTCCAACTATTATTTGTTGAAATAAATTGATTGCAATCAAATAAATTCAATTTAATGGATGGTGTCATTCATTTGTATCAATGGTCAACAGAAATGTTCGTTACAATTAAAAAATTATAAGACATGAGTACATAATACCGATTGAAAATAGTAATTTCTCAGTGGTTCTAAAAATAGGATCAATAAATGCTCACATATTTATCATACCCACTTCAAAGCTAGATATTTACATTAAAAGCACGCGTGAATGTTTTACCAAACAAGCAATTCAATAAGGACATTTTCTGGAAAGCAAATATGAACAGAATTATGTATGGGACGAGTGTTATGAATGTTCATGTTTACCGAATTTGATATCGTGCTCCCTGGTATATTTATCATAAGCAATATTGATAGTAAGCCGAAATATGAAATAAATCCTACGAATTAGTAAGTTAAGTATGCAGGAGCAGGAGATATGAGTATTTTTAGGGGTTTGTAAAACTATTTTTACAATACCTTAATATCGGTAACTGTCTGTGTGTTCGTCCATCCGTCTTTCCGTCAGTGCGTCACAGCAAGATTTCTCAGGAACTATAGAAGTTACCGTCACCGTTTGTGAACAGCCCAGAAGTTTCTGGTTAGTGAAATTCCCAAAGTCGAAAAAACTTTCAAAGGAATTTAGGGTGGGTCTTCCCATATAAGGATGTGATCCTTTAAATTTTTTCACAGGACATAGTCTAGTTGGGTATCAAATTAGAGGTCTTCCTGAGATCTTTCAACATCTGTTGTTAAAACTGAAACAACGATAATAGGGTAGGTGGGGGGAGCTGAAGAATACGAAAATCTTGTGTCCCTCCCTCGCGATGGGATACCTGTGGAGTTATAAAGGTAGTTCCCTATGAGCACAACAACGACAAATACCTCAGAATTCAAAATTGACTCAACTTTGTTAGTAAAAGTATGATTTATCATTTCAATATATTCTTGAATTAAATCGTGAGGGTACCGTTAAATTCAATGAAATTCGGTGTATAGATGACTACTTATTTTGTTTATTTATTTAACGAATTTAACAACAACACTGCATGACGATGGAACAATATGAGCTTCCAATCGACTCAGACATTATGGGCTTGTTAATATTTGCATAAAAGCTTCAGGAAGGATACAGATTAGGAATATCTTTGAGAATTCGTTCAATGGGTGACATCAGTAATTGGACAACAAATTGACGACCGTTTTAAATGTAATTTTTACCATTTTTAGGGTTTTGTAAAGTAATTTTACAAAACCCTACTAAAATCGCGTCCTGTCTGTCCGTCCGTCCATCCGTGTGTCACAGCACTTTTTCTCGCAAACTACTTAAGCTACAAACATGAATTTTTGTACGCACGTGTAAAGTGATGATCGCTTCAAAGTTCAATTACAAAAAAATTTTATGTGGTATTTAAGGGAGGTCTTCCCATGTAGGGGAGATGCCCCCGAAAAAAAAATCATATAAGGTAGCCGTTATGGGTATCAAATGAAAGGTCTTGATAAGAACTTTTCAAAAAAAGTCTTAGTCTGACACTTTTTGCTTCGAGGGCCGCACAGGGAGGGGAAATACACGAAAATTTTTCCCAGTAAATTCACAGTGGCCCAGTAGTATAACAAAAAGTCCTTATGTTCAGATAGTTTTGATGAAATCGAATGTCATTTACGAAAGTTATGGCCGTTTGAAATTTGTCATATTGCAACAAAAATAATATACGGGGTTTCTACCATTCGGGCTTTTTATCGAACCAGACATTACATTTTTAAGGTTTTTGTAAAATAATTTTACAAAACCCTTCTAAAGTCACGTCCTGTCTGTCCGTCTGTCTGTCCGTCCGTCCGTCCGTTCGTGTGTCACAGCAGTTTTTCTCGGGAACTACTTAAGCTAGAAACATCAAATTTTGTATGTAGGTGTAAAGTGGTGTTCTCTTTAAAGTTCAACTACAAAAAAATTTTATAAGGTATTTAAGGGGGGTCTCCCCATATAGGGGAGTGACCCCCCGAAAAAAAAGTTAATTTAAGGTAGCCGATATGGGTATCAAATGAAAGGTCTTAATGAAAACTTTTCAAAACAGGTCTTTTTACCGACTCAGACACTACAGTTTTGCTAGGATTTGCATGAAAATTTCAGGAATGATAGGTATCATGAATATCTTAGAGAATCGGTGCAGCTAGTGGTATCAGCAATCGTAAAACAAAATGGTGGCTGTTTTAAATGCGAAGGTTGAATAATTTTGAGTTAGTTTTTCCCAACTTCAATGTTTAAGGTGCATGCTTTGAACACTTGATTCAATTTAATGAATGACTAAAGATGAGTTCCCACAATTAATGCTCATAAGTGAAACAAGTCAAAGAGTTGGGAGAGAGCTCCTAGCAAAAGGGCTTTGTAACCATTCTAGGATTCGAAAAAATTGGCCATTAATCGATGATAACAGTACAGGAGAGTGGCCCCCTGAAAAAAAAATCGTCAAAGGTAGCCAATATGAGTATGAAATGAAATTTATCATGGGAGCTTTTCAAAACAGTTCTTAAACCGTCAGTTTTTACTTCAGTGGGGCACAGGGGGGAAATACATGAAAAATGTGTTTCCTCCCTCGCGAATGGACATCTGAAATAATTATCAAGGGAGATATTTATGAGTATAACAATAATAAAAACCTCAGAAGTCGAAATTCGTTCAACTTTGTTAATAATAGTATGATCTTCAAATTTCATATTTTCTCCAATAAAATTGTCTTTGACATGTTTCTTGATTTGATTCGATCTGGTGACTGTATTTTGTAAATTGAATACAAAACCCTTCTGACATGAGCGTAGGCCTGTTTACCCAACTTGTTGATTATGTTTTCTCCAAATTTTTAAGGTAAGATAAATAACAAGCATATCTTTAAGATTTTATTCAGGCAATATTATTCTTCCGCTTTTTAGCACTACAGGTCCTCTCGGGCCTTCGCTTTGTGCAATAGCGCATCCAACTGTCTCGGTCCATTGACCGCGTCCTCCAATTCCTAAATCCGAGCAGCGATGAACTGTCTTCGTCGACCGAGTCAGACCAGCGTTTCCTCGGTACCCCACTGGTCTCCGGCCTTCAGTTCTCCCAACGAATACCTTTTAAGGTATCTGTTGTTCGTCCATACAATTCATGTGGCTAGCTAATTGCAGCTCTCGCAGCCTTACAATCGTTGAGACCTCCGGTTCGTCAAAAATTTCAAACAGCTCATGGTTGTATCGAATTCACCATTGGTCCCCGTCTAGCTTCGCTCGGATTATTCGCCACAGGACCCATTGCTCAAAGGCACTCGATATTTTTGTGGATGCTTGGGTTAGGGTCCATGTTTCACACCCATAGCATAACACAGGTCTTATCACAGATTTGTATACTCAGAGCAATGTTATTAGTAATATTGTTTTTCTATGAAAGCGAATATGTATGTATGTATTTTAAAATATTTTAAATGTTTTATAAGATTTTAATTTTTTAGAGACCACTACCTCTAACCTTTTCACAAAGTTTGAGCTTATTAGTTCCTATAGTTTCTGAGGAAACTTGTTGCAACGCAAGGATTGACGGGCAGACAGACGGACAGATGGAAAGACTGGACGTGACACTAGTACGTCTTTGTAAAATTGTTTTTACAAAGGCCGAAAAACAGATTTCCAGGAAGTTTAATCGAGTATTCCACGTTCTGGTGGCGGCAACGCTTGTCCAATGCTTCTTAGTTGAAAAGATATCTATCTATCTATCAAAGTTGGAGAAGCTGACATTGAAAACCATCAAGAAAGTAGTTCCCAAGATTGAACATCAAAACAATACGAAAGAATAAGAGACGCCAATCATCACAAGGTTGAAAATATTGAAATTCCTTCTTCTCATACATCAACGATATTTATCGACAATTTCTCGACTACAATCATTGCTCATTAGCCTTGTTGAAATTACACCTTAAAAATATCTGAACCTAAATTCGTTCATACTTCGAGATTAAAGTCAGCAACCAATGGATGAAGAAACTGAGGGCTCTTTCCACACTGGGTCCAGATGGCGTGTTCACAAAAGTGAAAACGATCTTTCATAAGAAGTCTCAAATGAATGTATCGAGTCTTAGAGTCATTATCATCATCATCATTATCATCAATCAATAATACGGCTCCGGATACAGATGGAAATAAGATTGTATGTAATGGTTTATAGAAGCTTGCTTTGATTGGAGCTCATTTTGAACAAGTCTATTTATCAAACCCGAAGAAAAAGTTCCAATTTCAAATCACCAACTTCTTGATTATTTTGTCAGCTATAAAGTCTGGCATTTAATATTTGGCAGGATAAACAAAAAGAAATCATGTGGTATCGATGATGTTCCCAATATGGTACTACGACATTTCCTGAGGTTGCTTTTTGATATTATTGCATACTGCTCAACAACATGTTGGACAATTCATATTTCCCAAATGAGTGGAAGAAGGCCAAGGTTTTTCCAATCTTAAGTTAAGGGAAGAAATCTTAGGTACCTTAACAGCTATCACCCAATCAGCTTGCTACCTAACATCAGCAACGTGTTTGAAGTGATACTGGAGCAAGCATTAAACGATCACATTGAGAAATATAAGTTGATGCCGCATTGGCAGTTTAGTTTCCGAGACATGCGATAGTGAAAGTAACCTCAGACATCCGTTCGAAACTAAATAAATGCCATGATGTGCAATATGTTGTATGGAAAATCGTTTCTTATAACTGATGGAAATCTGGCGACCATGTGCTGTTTTAGTCTTGAATGATCTACAGCAAGGAAAAGTTACTGCGTCTTTGCTCTTCACCCCATTCATTCGCAAACTATTGAACAGCTTTGATTTTAACTTCTCGCCAATGCAATCAGCATTGGAATTTGCTAATGACCTAATAATTTATGTATGGACCGAAAGTATCAGTTATTCAAAGAAATTTTCAGAAAATTTTTCACGATGTGCAGCCCTATACGGGAAATCGGCAAATGAAAGTAAATGCACAAAAATCCGAAACAATTTTGTTTCAGACAATGCTACAGTTGGTCTGTCAGAGACCGAAACGTTATTGGAACGATTTTCACATTATCACTGGTGAGGGTAGTTCAGAATGGGTTCCACATAAATCCTATATTCAATACATCGGTGCTTATATCGATCAATATCGGTACTATAATGGACATACCCAAACCATGCTTAGTAAAGCACTTAAAGTCTTCATGTCCTTTCGACGACTCTTTCATTCCAGATACGAGTGCATTGGTCAAAAGGTCAAAGGTATCTGTTATAAGGCTCTGGTTAGACCAGTTTTGAAATATGGATGTCTAATTCGGTATAATCAGAGTGCTAGTACAATGATTTCTGTGCATATACTGGTCTTAACAGAAAGCCTAAGATAAATTGGAAACATTTGATATCGAATCGAAAAAATTTATCGAGCTGTCAAAGTGAAGAGAGTCGATGCATCCATTTTGAAGTTTATTTAAAATTATATCAAAAATTCTGCAACTATAAGCGAAAATCCCTGGATTTTACAGCCGTTCCACCCCAGAAGGATACATTGAGACTTGTATCGCCACTGGCCTCATTTTTGCACAAGCATTCGTGTATTTGGACATAAATCAGTTTATTTTTGATTTTTATGGTGCCCCAATCATATATCATATATGGTAAGGTTACTAAGATTGAATATCCTCCAAATTCGCGAGATATGTTGAAGCTGATCGAGCTGAGATGGAGCAGTCTGGGTTTTAGTGATTAAATGGCAATTATGAAATTGTTCGTGGTTGTTTGTGGTTTTTGTTTTTTAGGGTTTTGTAAAATAATTTTACAAAACCCTACTAGTTTCGCGACCAGTCTGTCCGTCTGTCCGTCCGTGTGTCACAGCAGTTTTTCTCGAAAACTACTTAAGCTAGAAACATCAAATTTTGTGTGTAGGTGTAAAGTGGTGATCTCTTCAAAGTTCAACTACAAAAAAAATTTAGAAGGTATTTAAGGGGGGTCTCCCCATATAGGAGAGTTACCCCCCGAAAAAAAAATTTCATTGAAGGTAGCCGATATGGGTATCAAATGAAAGGTCTTGATAAGAACTTTTCTTAATTTGGCAAAGTTTGCTTCGAGGGGCGCACAGGGAGGGGAAATACACGAAAAATTTGTGCCCCCCCCCCCTCGCGATTGGACACCTGTGATCCGAAAAATCTGAAAAAAATCAGGAATGTAGGCCATTGGGAGTACAACAACAACAAATACGTCAAAAGTCGCAATTCACTCAACTTTGTTACTAATAGTATGATTTATCGATTTTATGTTTTCTTGAATAAAATCTTAACGGTACCCTTAAATTCTTAAATTCTGTACACAGATGATTATTTATAAGATTGATCTATCCTGAAAGTTTCATAAAGATTGAATCATATTTAGCGAAGTTATAGCGGTTTGAATTTTCCTGTATTACTTACTATGGAACAATATGCGCTGCATTGATTACTATGGAAACATATGGCTATGGAGCAATATGCGCTTTCTACCGACTTAGACCCTAAAGTTTTGCTAGGATTTGCATGAAAATTTCAGGAATGAAAGGTGTCATGTATATCTTTGAGAATCAGTTCAGCTAGTGGTATTTGTAATCGTTAAACAAAATAGTGGCTGTTTTAAATGCGAAGATTGAATAATTTTGAGTTATTTTTTCCCAACTTCAATGTTTAAAGTGCATGCTTTGAACACTTGATTCAATTTAATGAATTACTGAAGATGAGTACCTACAATTAATGCTCATAAGTGAAACAAGTCAAGGAGGGGGGAGAGAGCTCCTAGCAAAAGGGTTTTGTAACCATTCTAGGATTCGAAAAAATTGGCCATTAATCGATGATAACAGTACAGGAGAGTGGCCCCTGGAAAAAAAAATCATCAAACGTAGCCGATATGAGTATGAAATGAAAGTTTTCATGGGAGCTTTTCAAAACAGTTGTTAAACTGTCAGTTTTTGCTTCAGTGGGGGCACAGGGGGGAAATACATGAAAAATGTGTTTCCTCCGTCGCGGATCGACATCTGATATAATTATCAAGGGAGATATTTATGAGTATAACAATACCAAAAACCTCAGAAGTCGAGATTCGTTCAACTTTGTTAATAATAGTATGATCTTCGTATTTCATATTTTCTCCATTGAAATCGTCTTTGACATGTTTCTTGATTTAATTCGATCTGGTGACTGCATTTTGTAAATTGAATACAAAACCCTTCTGACATGAGCGTAGGTCTGTTTACCCAACTTGTTTTTATTTATTGCAGCTCATTACTGCTACGTAAATTTTCATTGTGATTTGGTTTGACATACTAGAAGCCTGTTTAAAAGTTTGGGTAGCAATAAATTTTTCAACGGTATTCAAGAGGTGTTTGTGTATCGGAAAGGGAGCCTTAATTTTTTTTACCAAAGGTAACGAAAATCTTGATGAGAACTTTCTAAAGTGTATAAGAAAAATTCGTATCCCTCTTTTTTACTATTGGACGCTAGTGATCCTAAAAACCTGAAACAAAATCGAGGTAGGTCTTTATGAGTATAATAAGAACATATACCATAGAAGTCAAAATTTGTTAATTGTAGTATGAACTGAAAATTTAAAATTTCTCCCAATAAAATTGTATGAATACCCTTAAACTTAACAAATTTTAATATCAAACTAGTCTTGCAAAAGATTCTAATGCATGCTTTGTAAGTTTGAACACAACCGAGACAACCAATCACAATTAAACATCGACTTTCCCTCGAATCAGGTACTGCAGTTTTTATTTGATCTTCATAAAATTTTCAGATAAGATGAATAACATAAACATTTTCGAGAATTTATAATGTAAGTGATTTACATTACATTGCAACAAAATGGCAGCCGGTGAAATTGAAGCAACAATGGTTTTTCTTCAAAACATATACATTACATCTTATCGAAGTGTTTCTTGAGTTTATTCATTGTTGGTGACTGCGTATCATAGGTAGAGTACGATACCCTTTTGACAGGAGTGTTAAGGCTGCTCTCATATCTCTTTATCCTTCTTATGGTCGTCTGAACGTTTCTGTTGAAAACCGCACGAGTTTAAGCGAAGACCGGTTTTTTTGGTTCGAAACCCCGGTTTTTTCTGAAGGGGGAAATACATGAAAAATGTGTTTCCTCCGTCGCGGATCGACATCTGATATAATTATCAAGGGAGATATTTATGAGTATAACAATACCAAAAACCTCAGAAGTCGAGATTCGTTCAACTTTGTTAATAATAGTATGATCTTCGTATTTCATATTTTCTCCATTGAAATCGTCTTTGACATGTTTCTTGATTTAATTCGATCTGGTGACTGCATTTTGTAAATTGAATACAAAACCCTTCTGACATGAGCGTAGGTCTGTTTACCCAACTTGTTTTTATTTATTGCAGCTCATTATTGCTACGTAAATTTTCATTGTGATTTGGTTTGACATACTAGAAGCCTGTTTAAAAGTTTGGGTAGCAATAAATTTTTCAACGGTATTCAAGAGGTGTTTGTGTATCGGAAAGGGAGCCTTAATTTTTTTTACCAAAGGTAACGAAAAATCTTGATGAGAACTTTCTAAAGTGTATAAGAAAAATTCGTATCCCTCTTTTTTACTATTGGACGCTAGTGATCCTAAAAACCTGAAACAAAATCGAGGTAGGTCTTTATGAGTATAATAAGAACATATACCATAGAAGTCAAAATTTGTTAATTGTAGTATGAACTGAAAATTTAAAATTTCTCCCAATAAAATTGTATGAATACCCTTAAACTTAACAAATTTTAATATCAAACTAGTCTTGCAAAAGATTCTAATGCATGCTTTGTAAGTTTGAACACAACCGAGACAACCAATCACAATTAAACATCGACTTTCCCTCGAATCAGGTACTGCAGTTTTTATTTGATCTTCATAAAATTTTCAGATAAGATGAATAACATAAACATTTTCGAGAATTTATAATGTAAGTGATTTACATTACATTGCAACAAAATGGCAGCCGGTGAAATTGAAGCAACAATGGTTTTTCTTCAAAACATATACATTACATCTTATCGAAGTGTTTCTTGAGTTTATTCATTGTTGGTGACTGCGTATCATAGGTAGAGTACGATACCCTTTTGACAGGAGTGTTAAGGCTGCTCTCATATCTCTTTATCCTTCTTATGGTCGTCTGAACGTTTCTGTTGAAAACCGCACGAGTTTAAGCGAAGACCGGTTTTTTTGGTTCGAAACCCCGGTTTTTTCTGAAGGTCTTTTCCTCTCTGTTTAAGCCAGTATTTTCTTTCAACTTCAAGAACCGGTTAAAAACGGGATACAAAGGAGTTTTTTGACCATCCCTACTTGGCAGCATTAATGACCACAGTCACAAGAGCAAAAAAAATTCTATGTTTGTTTTGTTCTTGTTATTAGCTGTATGTGTTTCGTTTCAATTCGGAGGGCTTGACATAAGGTGCGAAGTGAATCTAGCACACGATACACAATAAATCCGAAATACTTGGGGACTGAACAGAAGAATCTTTCATCCTTATACTGTAAATGAATGACTTAGCTTAACAGTAAGCTGTCGGCCAATCTCTCATTTTTAACAAAACATGAAATATCCTTCAGTTCGTTTTGATTTGAATAATTTTATGAGTTAATTATCCAAGATACATTTATATCTAAAATTAATCAACGGACGTAAAAATATACATTTAATTTTGATTTGAGTTTTCTTATTTAAAAAATGAGCTTGAAACAAAAACAACAAAAAACTGATTCTTCCAAAAACTGGGGTTTCTGGCAATAGGTCGGTTTAACCCATGATGAAAAAACCGGAACATCGAAGAAACTGTAAATACTTTGTGCGTATACTATGAGCTTACCGTTATTATTATGTCAAAATTTTCTAAATATTCAACAGAGAGTGCAGGCATACCGTGCAATAGCGTAGACGAGGTGATCATGCGACTGGCGACGGCTGGACATGAACTCTTCGAGACACACGATGAGAGATACATTCATGCTTGTTACTTCTTCTCTTCGTAGCACTGCAGGTCCTCTCGGATGTTCACTTCCGACAAAAAGTGCCTCCAACTGTCTTGGGCTATTGAGCCAGGTTAGACGTAGTTGTAAACAGGATTGCAACTTATTTCAACATTCAAGTTATCTGAGCCCTGTCTGAGGTATACATGGTCCAACATTGCACCCATGCTCAGTTTTTATACGACAAAATACACATTTTTTCAGTGTATGTGTATCTCTGAGTCAATTTCATTGTCAGCCGTCGACAAGTGAGCACGGGTAACATACATGAGGTGTGCATCCTGACCGGTTTCATCCTGAGATCAAGAATGTGTTTCCAATCTCCCATACGAGATCTTTCCCCTTGAGCTATCGATAGGTGAATGATTGCCTTAAGACTTAGGAAATTTTCTGGGGTGCTTCAGATAAGTAGGCATTTGCGACCAGGTCGTTACCAAATTTTCAGGACTCATGCGTCTTTGTTTCTTCCTCTTGATGTCGCGTTCCTTTCGTCTATGAAAACTGGATTTACCCGTTTAAGGACGGCCACAAGCTGAAGCATATAACATCGCCCATTGGCCATTGAACTGTCTTAGTTCCCGAGTCAGACCAGCATTTTATCGGTTTCCCCACTGGTCTCCACCCTTCAGTTCTCCCAACGAATACCTTTTTGGATATCAATTCTTCGTTTACGATTGTTCATCGATGCTTGTAAATATTTGCCAACCAAAACGATATGCACATGTAAATACAATATTTCAAGAGATGGCACGGTAGTTCCATAAGAAGGACCGGCGTCCCAAGGCCAACTGGCCCATTTCGAGCACTGACTATGGTTCGATTTATTTTTTAAATTTATTGAATTAATATTTTTATTTAAATATTTAAAAAACAATCTATGTAGTTAAAGTCAGGGCACCACTCCTGATAAGCAAAATTGGGTAGTGATTCAATTATGAAGAAATTTAGGTGATGTAGCTTTCCTAGTTCCTAAGGAAACCTCTTTTGGAATACGAATATACGAGTTTTAAAGTACCGCTTTTGTAAAATGTAAAAATGTCTACCTAATTCCATATGTATTGTTGCAGATAATATGAACAATCGTCTATTACCAATATGTTTCCTAATTTCAATATGCCTTGATTCTCTGGTTTTTGGAGAGAAATACTTCACGGGAGACTGCTGTCAAGAATATTGTTACAGTAAAGACAATGACCGGCCTCAACTTAAACATTACGCCAGTAATACAGCTTATCAAATAGTGAAAGGAAATGGATACGAAGAACAATCTGTGATACCAAGTAAAGTGTATCGTAATCCCATACAATCAGCATTTCAAACATATTTCTATTTCAGATTGTAAAGCAACGCGTTTTTGGCTCTTATCTAGACATGGAACAAGGCTTCCAGAAAAAGAAGAAATACATGCATTTCCAGAGTTGATGACGGTTAGAAAACTTTTTAAAATACAAGGATCTTATGAATTGCATTGAACATTTTTTTTTGTTTTATAGCTTCGTGATGAAATTATTAAAAACTATGAAGTGAAGAAAACTTCCCCCGCCAAGGGTGCTTTGTGTGAGGAAGACTTACAGCTTCTAAAGAACTGGTCACCTGATAAAAATATTACCGAAGATAAGGATGAGCATCTCACCGTTCAAGTAAGGCTTCTAAGAAAACATTCAATAACATTATACTCACTATTTGTATTTTTAAGGGATGGAATGACTTGAAAAATTTAGGTTCTGACTACAAAAAGCTATATCCAGAACTACTAGGACAACCGTACGATTCTGAAAAATTTTTAGTAATTAGAATATCTTTATAGTAACGCCCTAAGGATGATCATATTTATACTGATACATTTTATTAGTTTCGGCATACAGCCAAGCAAAGAACACAAGCGAGCTTGAAAGCATTCGCTGAAGGACTTTTTGGAGAAGGCTCTTCAGCCACGTTAGATCCATCGAAACAGCTCGCAAACAATACACTGCTTATTCCGATGAGTTTTTGTCCTGATTGGAAAAAGGATATCAATATGGTAAATGATCCAGGAACAGAAGTTGATAAGTACAAACACTCAACAATGGTTGTGCAAATGCTTGCCGATGTTTCGAAGCGACTGGGGTGAGAAAAGTATTAGATTACGAATTATCCCTTTTTTTAATGATAATGTAGAAACAGTTGTTTTTAATTGAAGCTCTTTTAATTAATTTCATTCAGTTTCCTACTGACCAAGATTTTTCTGGTTTCATTTTCCAAAGAGCTATTAATTTAATAATTGTACTTCCACATTATAGTCCATAAATTTGTTTTATAAGCATACCATACGTGGATTAATGCAATAAGATAAAACCTTATTTTTATAGATTTGAAAGACAATTGAAATTTAAGGAAGTTCTTCTGATATATAATATATGCGCATATGAATCAGCCTGGTTCCTAGATAAAAAGAGCGCTTGGTGTACGGTAAGTATTTTCAAATTGAAAAAGGTTTCAAGTGCTGTCGTTATCTTAATCCTCATTCTAGGCCTTAACATTAGATCAAGTTAAAATGATAGAATACGAAAATGATCTATTTTATCAGTACCGAAGTGGATATGGAAATTCCTTGAACGAAAACTTGCCGTGTGAAATTATTAAGGATTTATTAGACAGATTAAATAGTGATGAAGAGCCTCGTGTTACGGCGTATTTCTCACATTCAACAATGATACAAATGTTCGCAACAGCACTAGGTTTGCGACAAAAACACTAAATGCTAACGTAAATATAATTTAATGAATATTTTAGGTATTTTCAAAGATAAGTCACCACTCTTACATTCAAATTATGGCTTGATGAGCAATCGTCTTTGGAGTTCGAGTAAAATGGATCCTTTTGCATCAAACTATGCAATCGTTAAATATGAGTAAGCTGGCTCAGTCACTGAGATAATTATTTAATAATCTACTTTTCATTGTAGTTGTTCCGAAAGTAAAGATGACCCATCACCTAAAGTGAAATTTTTCCTAAATCAAAACCCCATGGAGATAGATGGCTGTGAAAAGGGAACTTGTAAACTGGACTTTTTGATGAAAAAATATGAAAAATTTTCAAAAGCTGAATGCATGAAAACATTTTGCACCAGATCAAGTTCAAATGTTTTTGCATCTAGTCCTATATTGTCAACTGTTGCTGCTTTAGTTTATAAAATGGTTTCATCAAATTAAGTTTACTCAAACTAACATTTATTTGTTTTAAAGTTAACGTTTTACACTTGTTTTATATTCCTAAGTTTAATTTAAATAGTTGGTTATAAGAACTGTACTGATTAATCAATCACAAACTTGTTTTTTTTGACAGAATTTACATAATTGTTTAGAAACTAGATTATACAGAATTCTGGTTTAGATGTCATTTCAATTTGATAAACTGGGTACTTTGACTTCAATTTTTACAAATCTTTTGATAAAACATCGTTTGCAGTTAAAATTGAGTTTTGGTGTTCAGATCTATTTGAGCGCCTTATTTTGTGATTTTAATGGTACTCTAGTGGATTATACGGCCAATATAAGGCGTGACCGTGTGACTACCCAGTTGTGATGTATAGTAAATTAAAATCTATACCACTCAGGGCTGAGCGACTCATATTCCATTTGAGAATCACTCAAAGCAAATCTCATTGCCAACAGTAGATTTCTAACTAGTCTAAAGTGGCTGCACTTTAGCCTTTACACCACTAGAACTAGAAGTTTTAGGTAATCAATATTTAATTACATATTTGAATGTTCAATATCTTGTGGTTCATAGTAGTTAAACATATTTTTAGAGTCGTCAATTATTTGTGTGTAAAAACCTATATATTGTAGATAAACAAACCCAGAAAATTAGCGGATGAAAATAATAACCATCTTTCTCATGAAAGTCGGTTAAAATATGGGCAAGTTTTCAATTAGATTTTGATAGATTAATCACTCTCTCTCAAACAGAATTTAACGAGGATGAAGAAGCATTGCAACTATAGTAGTTACTGAATGGAAGCAATGAATATGATAGTCAATTATTTTTTTTATTTGATATCCGCAGACCAATTCTCTTTTTTCTTGAAAAGCTGTCGGACGTTACTTTGTTGTGTGAGCAGACACATTTCAACTATTTACATAGCGACCATAACGCAATCGTAATGGAAATCAATCAACAAAGGGATGCTGTTTTCCTCATTCCAGTACAACATGAAATTCATCGGTTGAATTGCAAAAAAAGGATTGGGGAAAGTTTCAAAAGAAGGTTAATCGGGATTATCAGAAATAATGTCCTCCTTCTGATGATGGCAACTTTTGCTCAATGGTTCCTAATAACAGAAATCCAACTAACGCGAAAATATATCTCTTTTTATCGAATTTGGAGAAGCTGACATTGGAAACGATTGAGAAAGTAGATCCCAAGATTGAACACAACACAATATGGACCGATATGAAACGACAACCATCGCAAAGTTAAAAAGATTGAAAAACTTTCTTCTCACATGCATCAAAAATATTTATCGGCGATTTTTGAACTACAACCATCCCTCGATGGCTTTGTTGAAATTACACCTGAAGAATAACCGAAACTTACTCCATTCATAACATACTTCAGAAGTGAGGTGGAATACCTGAGGGGTATTCACCCATAGAACCCAGATGGCGTTTTCAAGAAAGTGAATAGCTTATTCCGTAAGAAGTCTGGAGTGAAGTTATCGAATCTTGGAGTCGCAAGTGATGAGATAAATCTTCTCGATATGGCTGGTATCGAAATTGATAGTATGACTTCGGATGGATGTGATGGATTTCAGAAATTTGTCCTGATTAGAATACATTTACGATTGGTTCATCTACAAAACCTTGAGAAGGGGAATCAAACATTTTCAGAGGTCGTTGAAAAAAAAGTTTCCGACTTCAAATCAAGCCTGAACGGTGAACCATTTCTTCATTTCAATGAAACATTAACATCTGACCTCATACCGAGCTTGAATCTTATTGATTACTTTGTCAGCTATGAATACTTGTGTTTCATATTTGGCAAGATAAACAACAAGAAATCATGTGGTAATGACGGTCTTCCAAATATAGTAGTTCTCCGACATTTACCGGAGGTTGCTATTAGGAATTATTGCATATTGTTCCACAACATGTTGAGCAATTCATATTTGCCAATTTACTTCAAAAAGGCGAAAGAAAGAAAGGACTTTTCGTGCCCTAAAAGCTATCGCTCAATCAGCTTCCTACCCAACATCAGCGAGGGATTTGAAGTGATACTAAGCATAGCATTAAACGCCCACATTGAGAAATATGAGTTGATGCCGAATTGCCAATTTAGTTTTCTTACCAGGCCACTCGACCATACATTCGAAAACGAAAGTAACCTCAGGAATCTGTTGGATAACAAAACAATAGAGAATGTGATGGAGCGTGTCTCATTGATATGGAGAAAGCCTTTGATACGGTGTGGTAAGATGGACTGGTTTTTAAACTCCTTCAAAACATGTTTCCCAGGCACTTTGTCGCCATGCTGATCAATATATTCAACGGAAATTCATTTGTTGTAACTGATGGAAATCTGACGAAAATGCACGTCTTGAGTTACTGCGCTTCTGCTCTTCTCAATATTCATTCGCAAGCTATTGAACGGCTTTGATTTTAACGTCTCGCAAACGCGATCATTGATAGCGTTTGCTGATTCTCTGATCATATTTACGACAGACCGAAAAGCTTCTATAGTTCAGAGTAATCTTCAGAAAATATTTAATGATGTGCAGTTGTACACTGACTATTGGCAAATGAAAATCAATGCGCAGAAGTGCGAAACAATTTTATTTCAGACAGCGCTACAGGGGGCCACTCAAGACCTGAAACGTAATTGGAAGGGTTTCGACATTATGGCTGGTGAGGGTAGTTCAGAATGGGTTCCACATTAATCCTGTGTTCAATACCTCGGCGTTCACCTCGATCAGTATTTGTACTATACTGAACATATCAGAATCATACCCAGTAAAGCAAAAAAAGTAGTCATGGCCCTTCTACGACTCTTTCATTCCAGATACATACGAGTAGATCAAAAGGTCAACGTTATCTGTTACAAGATAACTGGCCGACTAAGGGGCGTGGCAGGGGCGGTCCGCTTCGGGCCTCCGATCCTAGGGGGCCTTCGAATCTTGAGGAGTTCTTTAAATCATATTCTAAACAAGATTGAGAATATGTTCAGTAACTTAATATAGCAAAAGGCGGTTCAAAGTTTCGGGCCACGTAGATACAAATGGAAAACAGCTTAGAACGTTTATTTACAATTTTTAAATTTGAATGGCTGGTGTAGAGTAGGAGTTTCTTCCATTGCCAATCTACCTTTCTTTATAGTATCTATATTCCACCAATATTCCTCAACTGCTGAGTCTATAGGCCTCTACATTACTACGCCCCGCAGTAAATTCGATTTCACCGTCATTAACTTGCCACTTTTTCAATTTTTCTACGATCCTTTGCAAAAGGTTACAGATTAGTATTATATGAAGATTTTATGAAAAATGAAAAAAAAAACTAAACCACAGCTATGTTAGATTTAAGAAAGCATCTTCTTTTTTTATAAAGTATTGACATCAAGATCAACACTGGAGTCATTTGGAATTTTAACGCGGTAATAATATTTTTTATGTTTATAGCGACCGATACTCGGATAATACCAGTCTTTCTTCATTCCGTCGCTCAGTTAGGTTCCATTCCTATGACTTCAACAGATTTTGCAAATTTGCTCGAATTTCTTGCGGTTAATCAGCTGCACACATTAAACCAGTCGAATCGTATCAGAATGCAGAATCCTCTCCAAGAACGTACAATTTGAGGTAATCTGGCCACCGAAATCTGTGAAGTTTGAAATTTTTAAAACCTTCCGCTTCATGTGTTTCTTCCAGCGTAACATGTTTTGCAACTGTAGAAAGGCTGTATTCATTCTTCTCATCATCTACACTGAGGTGGAAATTACTCAAAGAGAAAACAGGTAAAAGTTTGAAACGTTTGTCTGACAAGCGCTGGAGCGCTGATTACGACTCAGTTAAAGCCGTAACAGAAAACGTGGAAATAATTGAGAGTACTTTAGAATATAAACAAGACCCATCGAAATCCAATCTTGATGCTAGATAAGCAACAAGCTGCCTTTTGCCAGCTATTTGTGACTTTAGCTTTTTAACATACATATATTAAATTTTGGCACACAATACTAGAAGATGTTAATTTAGTGCAACAATACCTACAGTCTTCTAAACCGACTTTGGATAAAGGCATCACTAAAATAAAAGCCCAGAACAACTATTTAGTGACAGAGCGAATCGTGATTGTAGACAACGCTGTTACATTTGGCACAAAAAAATGTAATGATATAGATATTGACATCGAGTGAAGAGGAAGAAAAAGGGTAAGAAAAATAATGCTGGGTGATCTAGCTCTTGATGCTGCTTTGACAATTCAAGAGGAAGTACGTCGATCAATGTTCGAATGCATTGATCGATTTATAAAAGAATTATACCAGCGATACGTGGCAATGAATAATATCAGCAAAATTTTCAAAATTGTTGAAACAAGGTTCATGCTGGAAGCTTCTGACGATGCTCTGGCTGTAGCAGCAGACAATCTGGTACAAAGTTACGATGAGTTCGATAAGGAGGAGGTGCTGCAAGAAATAAAGGGATATCGTAGGCATCTACTTGCCACCAATACGAGTGTGCACATTGCTGCCAGCTGGACAGACCAAGAAATCCCACAATTTATAATAAAATGGGACTTCAGTGAATCTCTACCCAGTACATCGGTTATACTTCAGTACTTCTTGACCATTTGCATCTCAGTTGAATCATGCGAGAGAGGTTTTGCCAAACACAAACTAATTAAAAGTTACCTACGATCTACGATGCATCAAGAGCAACTGGTCAATCTTTCCATGCTTTCAATTGAAAGAAGAGTTTCAAAGCAAATTGATTTCACTGAAATTATTGAAGAGGTTAGAAAAATAAAGGCAAGAAAATATGTTAGATTATTATAAAATCAAAAAGCCTAGTGGCCCTTTTGGCACTCTAAATTTAAACAATATTACAATAATATCGATCAAAAACTAAGAATAATATCGTGCATGATCAAATGATTAAGCACGAGTCTATTCTTATGCTTCAACATATTACACCGACTCTATTGAAAAATACACATACACACATATATATATATATATATATATATATATATATATATATAGATATATATATATATATATATATATATATATATATATATATATATATATATATATATATATATATATATATATATATAATATATTAATTACAAAAACAATAATTTAACATCAATACTATTCCTTTTTCTGAAATATACTGTAAAACTACATCAACTTTTTTTGGATGGGGGCCTCATATCGATTTTCCGCCCCAGGCCTCTGACAACCTTTGTCCGCCACTGTGCAAGACCCTAGTTAAACCAGTTTGAATGTCAAATCTGTTATAACCAGAGTGCTACTCGTAGTCCAATGGAAAGATTAAGAGTTTTTGAAAGGAAATGTCTCCGTGCATGTACTGGTTTGTACAGGAAGTCTTTGACGGCTTGGAAACACTATATATCGAATAAAAAAATTTGTCAAACTGGTAAAGTGACAAGAGTCGATATCTTCTTATTGAAGCTTCTTCGGAATCATATCGCAAGATCTGTAACTGGGACTGAAAACCCCTGGATTTCACAGCTGTTTCTCCCTACAGACGGGTATATTGCAATTGCCACGCTACTGGTTTCGTTCCTTCAGAAGCATTCGTGTATTTGGACATAAATCTACATGTTTTTGGTTCTGACGGCAACCCGATCATATATCGCATATATCGATGGGTCACCGATAAGAAGATAAAACATCTTTCTAATTTGAATTCACGAGACTTCTAATAGAGTTACTCATTTGCTAGATTTGTTGAGGATGGTCGAGCTGGGATAGAGTGATCTACGTTTTGGAGGCTGAATGACAATGTCTAAATTATTTGTATGTTGTTTGTTTATGTTAAAAATTAGCGATGAGTTTCTATATTTCAGACAGGTATATGTTATGTTTATTATATGATGTTTAGAGATAAGGTTTAACGTTTAGGCTAGGAATATTGTGATAGCATTGTGTTAGTATGAGATTAACGCCTGCACACTAACGCCTAGAAGGAAAGCAATTAACGAGCTCGACGTCACAGCGGGAACTATCAAAAACTGTTTAATTGGTCTAAAAGAACAGGTCAATATATAAGGTCTAAAAACCTGGTGCCCATTGTGACGTCATGCTTTCCCTTTTGGGCCTGTGTGAGGAGGCATTGATAAGATACAATTTTTGGTTGAATTTGATTAGAATTACACCCAATATGTTATAATTGGGTGTAGGATAAAAGTTCACTGTTGTGTTGAAACTAGAAATAATTTTTGAATAGTGTTGATTGGTTTTTTCTCCTTCTTCCGATTGAATCATTAAATATGTAAAAATTTTAATTAACTTGAATTTGCTATTGTCTTTCTGACTAAATGTTCTTATTGATAACGTTTAAATTAAGAGAGTGCTTGTGGCCATTAAGTTTTAGTATTTTCATGGTTGGGAATTTGCTTTATATTCTTCCAAAATTTATAATAATTGGTATTGAATAAGCGGACATTAACTTTGACTTTGAGTCATCTTCAGTGACACTGAAGGTTTTGTATTGAAAAGGCGTCTGCCTTGCTTTGTATATGAACAGACGCATTTTGACTCCTTTGAGTTATCTTCAGCGTCATTGAAGATGACTCAAAGGAGTCAAAACCGTCTGCTTGCACAATAGAGATCTACATCTCATCGGGGAGCTAGTCCCAAAAATCTTGAAACTGGGAAAGTTCCTGAGGAATTACCATCCTTCCAAGTTGTGGTGCCACGCAACATATCTAGATATCAAGGTTTGCGCATAATACTGCATTTACCGAAGACATCTAAGATTAAGTAAGTAAGAAATTCGGCTCATCTCTGAAAATAATTAGTGGCCAGAAGCTGACGAGGGGCAACTTGATCAACAGAGTTAAAGCTTCTTTCAAACTGACTGTTCCGGCATCGAATGTTTACATCTTAAACCCCGATTGCTAGCAACCTGGAGAGTTAGTAAATCATTTATAACTTCAAAGAAAAAAAATTTCGTTCTCCACCGAGCTTCCTGCCAAAGCTGCAACATCGGTTCTTTCTGAAAACTTTCATAATAGCACTCTTAAAAGTTATTTTTCTATTTATTATCAAAATTTTCGGGTTTTAAGATTCAAGCTGAAGGATCTAGCTTTATACTATTCTCTCTTTGTGGAGATTTTAACCTTCCTAAACCCTCACGGGATCTAAGTTATTTGGATCTCTTTGTTATGGTTGATTTAAATTGACTTAAAAACACTAGTTTTCCTTGAAACCATAGAATTTTGTTTATTTTGCAAATACCGATATTTCGGAAGTCAGTTGCTTCCTTCTTCAGTGCTAACTAATTCTTAAAACAATCAAACAACAGTACTAACACCTACTTTAGTTAACAAAAATCTAATATCTACCTAAGCTAATTAACAACTAATTAGCAATGGCTAATTGACAAAAAGAAACTATGCCCTAATTGATTCGCTCGTTAATGATCTTTTCTTATCTTAACGTTGTAACCATTTGAAGAGTGATGAATGGGTGTTGCCTTGATCATGGTTCATCCTATTTAGTTCGGATATTTTGAAGATTTCAATGCTTTCGATGACGTCCAATTTTTGAAACTGCTTTACCTGTAAATTTTGTGTTGTAATCTCGTGTTTCGTTTCAACTGTATGTCTTGCTCTTTCCTATGTTTTTTAATAGAATTATCTGCTTCACTGAGGTATTCTTTGAAGCGTGTTAGTACTGGGCGTCATGTTTGTTCTATGTAACATTTGTTATATTCTGGGCAGGAAATTTTGTACACACCGCTTTGTTCGTCTTTACTTAACGGGTCCTTGACCGACATGAGACGGTTTTTTAGTTGAAGTTATGTGCTTGTCGGAATTAACTCAATTTGCGTTTCTTTTAGTAGCTGTTTGAGCACTCCTGTAGCTGAAGTGTGTCTGATAGCTGTCCTTCTTATATTTTCATTCGCCTTATTTTGTTTAAACAACGTCGTCCAATTGTTGCGCTTAAATTGTCCTTCTTTTTTGTCGATGATGCTTTTAATGGTATTGAAACTGTGGCCATTGACGTTAGCTGTTCGTATGGTGTATTGTTCTTCTTTCCGTTTTTCGTCCGTTGAAAGCGGTATGCTTAGCATTCGATTTACCTTTGCATGATATGGAGCCATCCTTTGAGCAAACGAGTGGAAGGATTTTGCCGGAATTGTCCTTTGTATTTGTGTTGGCTTCCTGTGTATTCCAAAGCTGTTTCACCGTTGTTCGTATAAATACATAAGCCCAAAAATGTAAGCGTATTGCTGTCCTCCGTCTCCACCGTGAAAATTATGTTTTTATGTATTGAATTAATGTTTTTAAGTGTTTCTTCAAGTTTGCCTTTTTGTACTGTTACCATTACATCGTCCACGTATCGAACTCAAACTCTTGGCAATAGGCCTAAGTCCTCCAGAGTCATTTCTACGTTACACATAAATACATCGCTGATGAGCGGTGAGAGGGGGTTACACATTGCTACTCCACAAGCTCCTTTAAAGTTTATGCCTCGAAACACAAAATAATTTTCGTTCATACATAATTCAGTTAGTTTCATTAGAGATCTGACTTCTTTTCTCCATGTCCAATCTTGTGGATTTTTGCTTAGAAGTCGCTGTTCCAATATAACTAATGCTTCTCTCACCGGGACACTTGGAAATAATGCTTTGACATCAATTGATGTTAATGCTTCGTCGTTTTCTATTCCTCCACAGTTTTGAAGCCGAGCTACCACTTTTCGATTGTTTTTGACGATCTTTGGGCCGACATTATTGTTTAGTATGCTGTTGAGACGGTGTAACAGCCATTTCGCTAGTTTGTGTGTCGGTGAATTCACAGCTGCTATTGCTTCCCTCATCTCGTTTCCAGGTTTATGAAGTTTCCGCATACACCTTATTCGTGGAAGGCATGTGTTTGACATCTTCACAGATGGAGGAATTTCTATAACCTGCTCACACTTCTTTATCGCTTCGTTGATTCTTTTGATGGAGCCAGGCAGATGATCTTTCCTCAGTTTCAAGAACTTTCCGTTATCTATGATTCTGTTTACTTCTTCGTCGTACGTATGTTGGTCATAAATGACCTATGGGATGACAATCTGACTCATCTCAAATTTGGTCTTTGATTTCTTCTTTTATGTCCGTGTGTTCCCTGGCTCAGTTGATTAATTTTCTCAACGTTAATAATCATATCTTTGACTTTTTCCTGTGTAGTATCGAACAATTCTTGCTATGCGCATCTTCAGTTCTTTTTCCTTATCTTTCTCCTGATCCCCATCATCTCCCTTTATGTTTTGAAATGCTTATATCGTCAAAAATAGCGTCAGCACTATAACTTTTATAAAACTATTTACGAGCAACTTTCCGAAACGATTCGCTCCGTTAATTGGTTCTCCTTCTTTTGCGGTCTTGACTCTGATGTTTGCTAGAGCAATTTCTATGAGTTCTTAAAAACTGCCAATTCTAACTTAACTCCGCTTGTCGGTATAAGAAACTCTTCTGACTGTCCTTGGACAGCTCTTGATGTGAGGCGAGCCTTGAAAGCCAGAGATCAAGCACGTCAACATTTTTCACGTGACAGATCCCCTGAGTCACGAATTGTTTTTTGTCATCTGAAGTCGATAGCTAAGAAAGAGATGTAGATCGCTAAGGCGTCTTATTTTCATAGTATCATTGAAATCATTTTGGAAATATATACGTTCTCTTAAATCCTCTTTCTGTATTCCATCCTTTCTTCATTTAAATGGCTGCTTAGCAACTTCGCCTCTCGAGACTTGTGAATTTTTTAGAACTCAGTTTTCTTCTATTTTTAGGTCCTTGTAAAAATTGTTTTTTACAAAGACCTACTAGATTCGCGAACTGTCTGTCCGTCTCTCCATACGTCCATCCATCTGTCCGTGCGTCACAGCTAGTTTCCTTAGAAATGATGGAAGCTAGAATGCTCAAACTTTGTGAAAAGGTCAGAAGTGATAGTCTCTCAAAAGTTAATTTAAAATTTTTTTAAGGGATCTCCCCTTTGTACCGACTTAGCCTTAAAGTTTTTTTAATCAAAGGAAGTTGAGTGGGGTATCAAATGAAAGGTCTTGATTATAACTTTTAGAATCCGAAAATTAGGAATAAGGGGTCCTGGGGAAGGCAAAATGTACCAAAAATTGATGTCCCCCCCCTCCCGATTGGACACCTTTGAGCTGAAAAATCTGAAAATTATTACGAATGTGCACCTTTATGAGTACAAGGGCAACAAAAACCTCAGTAATAGAAATTCACTCAACTTTGTTATTAATAGTATAGTTTGTAGATTTTACATCTTCGCCCATAAAATCAAAATGGTACCTTTAAACTTTTTGAAATTGCAATTATATAGGCTAATATATCATATTTACGTTCACAAAATTTAATCGAGATCGAATGATAATCAAGTGAGTTATAGCCATTTCAATTGTATGGAATCACAACAACAATAACACGTTTTTATGGTTGATACATACTTCAAATTGACCTAGGGACTTTTATTTTCTTTCAATTTTCATGAAAATTTAAAGAATAGTGTTTAACTTAGAATATGTTCAATCGGTCGAGCATTCAGAAAAATCATTGAAGAAACTGTGCATCTTTTGCATAAATTTGAACGATTTCATATCCAAGTATTGGATGACTAATTCAAGTTATTGATTCACGCTATTAGAAAATTTATGTCTAACCCTAGGATGTTTACAAAGACCTTCTGTTAGGAGCACTCTCCTGCTCACTCAACTTGTTTTCACTTATTCAGGATTTGTTCGTTCCTGAGCACCATGGTTTTATCAAAGGGCAATCAGCTTTAACGAATTTTTTAGAATTCAAAAGTGTTGCTTCAGAAGCCTTGGAGGACCATTTACAAGTCAAAACCTAAAGTCCAAAGTCTTCGACTCAGTAAATTACAATATTTTGTTGAGCGAAATTAAATTTCTTAACGTTCCTGATTATTTGCTCCACTGGTCATTCTCTTACTTATCCAATCATGTTAGTCAAGGGTCCATTCTTGGCCCAGTATTGTTTATAAATGACTTGCCATCCATTGTCATCAACTCCTCATGTATTTTACATGCAGACAACGTCAAGGTTTTCAAAGTAGTGTCATCTAACGATGCATGTCTCTTGCTTCAAGAAGATTTGGATACCATTTTATTTTGGTGTTCTTATAAAAAGCTTACACTAAATGCTTCTAGTGCATTCATATTTCATTTTCAATAACCCTAGTCCTCTAAGCTTTCAATTTTCGCTAAATAATTCGTACCTAAATACGGTGACACATTTCAGGGACTAAGGAATCACTTTTGACTCTAAGTTGAAGGTCAACGACCATATTTTTGAAATTACTTCTAAAGCCTCTCGCATTTCTAGCTTGATCTTAAGGGATTCCTATATTTTTTCCGATTTTTGGTTTAGTTTGTCCCATCCTTGGACTGTTTGCCAGTTTAGTCGCTTCATTTGAAGTGTTTGAAGTTTACGTCAGAAGCTGTACAGAAAAGATTTACTCAGATCGTCTTCTTGAAGTTCCGGATTCTTTACATTTTTTATGAATCATGCTTATCCATCCTCAATATTTCTTTTCTGGAAAAGCGTCGACTTTACCTTGATGAATGTTTCCTTTGCAGGCTCTGCCGTGGTTTGCTCGATACTCACCCAGTCAACCAGGTTCCAGCGAGCGCGGTATGCGTTCTACAAGATCGTGTAATATCTTTGATGTTCCATTCACACATACATAGTTTGGTGTATTTTCACTCACCCATGCTCAAAATATCACGTAAACATGATGACCTTCAGCTTGGGTCTTTCCACCTCTCATATTTAGTTTGTAAAAAATATGACAACTCTCTTCTTCTCAATTCTTAATGATTTTGTTTATTTCCTCGTTTTGCAGCTTTTATTACTTTTATCTTGCTTTTTGCATGTTTTTTTCTTCTTTCTTCTTTCTTCTTACTGTGCTATTACTTTATCTATTTTGTAATTGGATTTATTCTATAAAATAGAAATAAATTATTGATTGGATCTTGTTGAAAATTTCATGAGAAATGAATAATTTCGATATCCTTGCGACACTTTTGACAGAATGATATTTGCTATATTTCAACAAAAGAGTGGCCGTTTAAATTGGAGTAAAAGATGATCTCGTTAAATTATTATTTAACATAGATACAGGGTGCGGCAGCATAACTTCCTTTTTTCAAAATTCAACAAAACAAATTTTCAGCGGTACTTGTTTTTTACGCATGATAGCGACTTTTTACGCATGATAGCGACTAACCAAGGGATGAGCAAAACTTTAAAATCACCTCTCTCGAATGAGACTACTAGCGCCGCGTTATAACAGTTAGCACTTTAAGGGCGGGCATTTCAAAAAAGGAAGTTATGCTGCCGCACCCTGTATTATAGAAGTGTTCATTGAATTTTTACATTAATTACGTAACGTAAATGTCTACGTTTCATAGGTTGAGACTAAAGTCCTGTTTTAAAATATATTTTCTACCAAGCATCTTGAGAAAATTCCCATGGTTCCTTTATTAGCTTTCTCAAAAACCTTATTTTAATATAGTTCATTATTATTTATAGAATCCAATTCGATTTTACACCTTTCTTAAAAATTCATTAAGGCACTTAAAAGCTTATTATTCGAAATTTAAATTAAGCTTTTCTTTGGGGCAGAAATTTATAAGTGTAAGTCAAAAAGCTCCTCATTGTTTTAGACTTCTTCTGAAGATAAGGTACTCACTTGTATTTGAAAATAAATTACCCGGTATATTCGGAAAAATCTAACCGGTTTAAACCGTTTTATCATCTAGTTCATAATGATGATAAATCTTAAAGCTTCTGTTGTGTGAACTGCTACTGTGCATATGAAATATTTCTGATTATATTGTCGTGTGAAGATTGCTACATAGTTGCCGAGAAAAATTCAAAACGAGCAGAGGTTATTTGAAGGATCTCAAAATAATTTTTTTACAATTGTGTTCTTTTAGCACAATTGTAAAAAAAATATTTTGAGATCATATCAACATTAATTTTATGACTGTCATATTAAGATTAATAGTTTTATTTAGCGCGTAGAATACATTTCGATGCCCTTATAGCTAATGGTTTCAAATTGACTAGATTCGACTTAGAAGCTATGTTAAGAAAAAAACCACATCATGTTATTGGGAATGGATTGATTTATTGGCAATACATTTTTAGGGTATTGTAAACTAATTTTACAGTATCCTACTAAAATTCCGACCTGTATGTCCGTTTGTACGACACAGCAAGTTTTCTCGTCAACCTTATAGACTGGAGCCATGGAGTATGCAGGTCCAAAGTGGTGCTCTTTAAAAATTTACAGTATGAAAAATGTTTTAAGGTGGTGACTTTAAAGGGGTGACACTTAAAAATTGTTTTTACCAGAGGTAGCCGATATGGGCATCAAATGAAAGGTCGTATTGATAACCTTTTCAAAACAGGTCATAAATTAGAAGCATTTGCATGGAGGAGTCAAGGATAAGGGGGAATGTACGAACAATTAGTGAATCTCCCCCCCTCTCCTGCTCTCGCATGAACGAGATGAAACAGATCAAACGGAAGTCCAACGATCCAAAAAATAAAAAACCTAATATCCCTCTACCTGGCCTAATGTAGTGCTTACCTAATTTAATACTTACATGCTTAACCCATCCTACACCTGTATAACATCATTTCCTTCCATACATCCGTTACACACTGAAGATGACTCAAAGGCGTTGCAACGCGTCTGCTCACTCAACAAAGAAAGGGTCGACGGGTTTCAAGGAAAAAAAATAACGAAGCATTATTTGGCACAGTATTTTCCGATTGATAACCTGGTGTACGTCTTTGTTGATTTCCCAATATTTCTCAAGTGCCATCTTTACAGTAAACAATTGGTCTATCATCGATCTGCCTGCTCTAAAGCCATCTTGATACTCCCCTATAACACAGTTAGCGTGTGATCTGATTTTATTTTCTAAGATTTTTGAAAATATTTTGTACGCCGTACAAAGCAGTTATATGCCTCTATAGTTTTCGCACTAGAGCTTGTGACCTTTTTTGTGGATAGGGAATATAATTGATTGGCTGCGCTCGTTCGGCATATGTTCTTAGTGCCAAATGTGCTGGATGGGCTTCTCAATACCGTTGCCACCATAATTATTTAATGAGCTCCATTGGAATCTCACTGGTGATCAGCGCTATATTATTATTTTTGGCATTGATGGAGAAACAAACGTCATCCCTAGTAGATACATCCAGAATGTAAGCCTTGTCTTTCACTTTGTTTCGGGTATTATAAATACACTTTATTTTAGTTGTTAAACTTTCGTTTACAGCAGATTTTGGGTGGGACTACCACACTTTGATGGTTTCGAGGCTATGAAGCAAGTTGAGTGAATTTATTGGAAGCTTTCCTTCAGTCTATATCAATTCTGTGGGATATATTATCTTTTGAATAGAGGCTCTAAAATATTCTTTGCTAACTTTCGCATAAGTTTTTATTTGCTGAGTCTCTTTGAATTTTTTCTCTAAATCGCATTTACAAGATTAGTGAATTAATCCTTAAACATATGCTTCATTTTAGGAAAACAATTAAATAGAACGAAATCGTGCTATATTCGCTATTCAATGCTAAAAATGCAGCCTTTTTTTGATTCTAGCAGCGTTTAAAACATCTGATTTGATATCTTAGGTGAGAAGCAAAATAAATTTATTCAGTTTTTTCCTAGTATATTAAAACACTTTCTGAAAATTAAAGAAAAAACTAACCCAAGCAACTCTGACATCACGCAAAAACATTTCGTGTTTCATTTGGGTTCAAAGAGACGAAATATTTGAATTATAGTTCACAAGTATTTGGAATCGACTCGAAAAGTCTTGGACACTCTCAGCCCTTAAAACCTTCTTACTTGATTTCCTCGCTTTATCAAACTATAAGTTTCGCTTTTGGAAAAATTACAAGCGCAAATCGAATTAATCATTCAAAAGATCCAAAGTTTAATTGATAAATTAATCCATTGCCTAATTAACAATATAGTATGCCAATATGCTAAAATTTGGCAAGTTAAAGTCTTCTAATTTGATAAGAAGCTCAAATGTAAATTTAAATTAATGCTTCAAATCTATTTCAAAATCAAAAAAACCTCAACTCAGCCGACTTGAGCGTGACTTTCTTGAACAATGTACTATACTATTTCTGTACAGTCACAATGCGATCTTATCGAAACATTTTGGATTCGAATTAAAATCTAATTCTGCACGGTAAGTGTTTCTGGATTTGTTATTAGTGTATCATTTGCGCACGTTTTTTTGTCACACCTTCATATTGGCTGCTTATCACACGTGACTGGCATATGGTTCAGGTGAACTGGTGAAATATTCGTTAACTGAATAGTACATGCGAAAATATTGAAAGGAAATGGGGAATCTAATTAGAGTGACATCATTAACTATAATCGATAGAGGTATTTTTAGAAGTCGGATTTATGTATCATACTTATATGGATAAAACTTTTTTCGGACCTTGAAGATTGTTTATCAATTAGTTTTGGCCAGTGGAGAGGAAGCCAATTAAAATAGCTTCAGCAATTTTCAGATTCTTCTATCCTTTAAGCGTTCAACTAACATAAGATTTTTCTTTGGTATAAGTCTATGCAAGTTTGTAGAATTTTTCGTTCTACTAACTCCTTGCCTCTTTTGGTTTTTGGTGCACTTGTCCAAGATATAACCATATATACATGATGATGGACGTAGCACAAATTGTGTTACTGTTTACCGCTTCCTGAAAATAGCCATAAAAAAACTTTTTGAAAAAAAAAAGAAAAACCGACGTGAAAGCTCTCTAAAAAGCGTGAAATAAATATCATGAAAGCGGTACCATATCATTTTTGCCCCGTTTCATTCACGGTGGGTATAATGTTTTTTTTAGCTATTCTACGTTTAGCATTCGTTGCGTACGGACATGTTTTTAAAAATTTGACGTCTAGCATTCGTTGCGCACAGACGTATTTTTAAAAGCTCATATCAAAAATAAATCATTCTCACGTTATTGAATGATTCGAGCAATTTATCGAATATCTGAATTTTTACTTGTGAAGCAGTTTCAAGAAGTGGATAGAAGATATTCAATGGGTAGTCCCTTTTGATGAATATTACCTCGAATCTCACTGCAAAGGCAACGAGATGGTGGAACCATCCATCGCCAGCAATAAAAAACTGCAAAAAGCACATTAAAAATTTTATCAGTGACCGAAATGAAAACATGGAGAAGATCCAGAAAAAAATTTAAATTAAGGATCCATTCGTTCGAGGTGTTAGTAGGGAAATTGACATTTAACAAGGGAAAAGAAATGACTATGAAAAAGAAAAGGAGAAAAAAATCAAACGCAACCGATGAGACGAAATCAAAGAAATTACAAGAGGGACCTCATCAAGAAGATGTTCTCAGCGCGGGCGGTGACTTGGGAGCGTCTCCAAAAGAAAGCGGTCAACCAGTGCTATACGTGCCAAAGATTGGATCATTCATACAGATGTGCAAAGTGCAAAAATTTCCATGCACCCCGGCGAGTGCGAATTGGCTTACAGGGGGCCAAAAGAACAACTATACTGTGTGAACTGTGGCGTCTTCGGTCATCCAGCATCATATCGAGGATATCTCCGATATCAAGATGCAAAAGTCACATTCAACCTCTCTCTCACATCTATGCATTCAAAATAAAATAAATACAACTACACCGCAGTATGGTACCTTCCAACTACGTCAAGCCCGGGGTATCATTTGCAGTTGCTGCTAGAGGAATGTAAATGATGCAAATAATCTAAGTAGCAATAATGAGCTGATTATCAAAATCTATCAAGTGTCTCAATTTTGACAAGAATCAACAAACAAGATGAAAAAATTAATTTTGTTTTTCAACGTTGAGGTCAACATGTCTCCAAATAACTTGTCATCCAGTGAAATCCCCACGGATAGGCTTTGTCTCATCTCGATGAACGTTAGCTCTATTGTGGGTCTACATTAACGTGACTGTATCCTGGGATCCCTCGTCAAGCAGAGGCCTAATATTATGCTTCTCACTGAAACCCACCTCAATTCATGGCATTCCATGACATTCAAGGATTTTGAATTCGTAAAAAACGATAGGGTGAACCGTGATGGAGGAGGTGGCACCGTGATATTGTTGAGAAGACCCTATTGTTTCCAAAATATTGATAAAGTTGAATTCAAAAACTTTTAATCTGTTGAATCTCTTGAACTTTGCATTGCTGACGCAAGACTTGAAGTCAGCTTTTATAGTTATCAACGAAAACTGTAGGTGCTTCCTTACATGGCGATCGTAATGCGATCATAGCGCTATCGCAATGGAAATCAATGATCAAAGGGACGACGTTTTTCGCATTTGAGTTCAACATGAAAATCATGGGATGAATTTCAAAAAAACGGATTGGGTAAAGTTTCAAAGAAGTTTAATCAGGACTAATGATGGCAATCCTTGCTCAATGATTCCTAATGACAGGAATCTAACTAACGATGAAATAGATCTCTCTTTGTTGAAGCTAGAAAAGCTGACTTTGGAATCAATTGAGAAAGTAGTTCCCAAAATTAAATATAGAAACTATATGGAAGGATATGAAACACCAACCATCGACAGGTTAAAAAGATTGAAAAGCTGTCTTCTCACACGAGTCAACCATATTTATCGGTGATTTTCGGACTACAAATATACTTCGTTGGCTTTGTTGAAATTACACCTGAAGATTATCTGAAATTTAATCCGTTCATAAAAGTACTTCAGGAGTGTGCTCAGCAATAAATGGGTAAAAAAACTGAAAAATTTTAGGTTCAGATAGCCTTTTCACGAAAGTGAATAGCTTATGCCGTAAGAAGTCTTGAGTGAAGGTATTGAATCTTGAAGCCGCTAGTGATGAGATAAATCTTCTCTATAGGGCTGGTAAAGAAATTGATAATACGATTCCGGATAGAAATGTAAACGAGATTATATGTGATGGATTGCAAAAGCTTGCCCTGATTGCAGCACATTTTTGAATCAGACCATGTACGAAACCTTAAGAGAGGGAATCAAATACTTCCAGAGGTCGTTCAAGCAAAAATTGCTGACTTCAAATCAAGCCTGAACGGTAAACCAATTCTTCATTTCAATGAAACATTAACATGTGACCTCATTCCGAGCTTGAATATCATTGATTATTTTGTCAGCTATGAAGACTTGTGTTTCATATTTGGTAGGGTAAATAACAAGAAATCTTGTGGTACTCGCGGAATTCCAAATATCGTTCTCCGACATTTGCCTCAGGTTGCCAAGAGGAATTATTGCATTTTGTTTAACAACATGTTGAATTAATACAAAAGGGATAAAAGCTAAGTGCCGTATTATATAGGGTTATCCATTTTACGCATGGGAAAGTAAAGCTAAAGAAAACACATAAAATATTCAGATAAAAACAAAATTTAATTAATATAACGATTAAATCTTGCCATTATGCGTGAAACATAACATCATTCAAATGTCTTCCACGGGACCTCTTACAGGCCTCAATCCTTTTGAGGTCATTTTCAATGACTTTTCGGCACATTTCCGGCAATATCTCGGCCATAACTTCACGAATATTGGTTTTCAATTGCTCAAGATTTTGAAGATTGTTCGCGTAAACACGATCTTTCGCATAGCCCCATAAAAAGAAATCCAAAGGAGTTAGGTCGCAGGATCTTGCGGGCTAATTATCATCCTTCAATCTCGAAATTACGCGTCCTGGAAATTTCTCTTGCAAAAGTGCTCGATTAGCCTGCGTTGTGTGGCTTGTGGCTCCGTCCTGTTGGAACCAAATGTTCTCTAGATCATAATATTCAATTTCTCTCCAAAAATAATCGGTTATCATCCGTCCATAGCGGGCAGAATTGACTCTAATGGATCTTCCTTGATCGTTTTCAAAAAAATACGGGCCAATAACACCACCAGACCATAATGCACACCAAACGGTCACTTTTTCTGGATGCAAAGGCCTTTCTGCAATCACCTGAGGATTTTGAGAGCCCTATATGCGGCAATTCTGTTTATTTACGTAACCACTGAGCGAAAAATGAGCCTCATCACTAAAGAAAATTTTGTTCGAAAAATCGTTATCAATGGCTTGTTGTTCAATCACCCAATTCACATACATTCTGCGTTGTGTATGGGCTTGATGCTTAAGTTTTTGAGTGAGTTGGATGTTGTACGGATGGAGATGCAAATCAAAATGCAAAATCCGCTACAATGAGCCGTAAGACAAGCCCAAATGTTGAGCACGTCGAGGAATCGACAAATTCGTCACCACATTTCGAGCAACGACAGCGATATTTTCAGCAGAACGAATGTTCCGATGATGCACAGGCCTTGCAAAATCAATAACTGATCTAGTTTCTTCAAATTTTCTCACTTTGTTCAAAATTGTTTGCTGTGTAGGTCAATTATGTCAACCGTAATCGGCTCGTAAAGCCTTAAATGTTGATACAGCAGAATCACCATTTTTATAATAAAATTTAATAATTTTAACGCGTTCTTCGACTGTTAAACGATCTATATTTCTAAATGGCAAACCTTCAACTAAAAAAAACACTTTGAATGACATTTAATTCTGAGAGATATCAAATGGCAGGGTTATACTTTCCTATCACGAAATGGATAACCCTGTACTTCTTTCTGCGTTAAAGTTGCTCTAAATTTAATGTTTATGTGCACGGTGCGAAAATTTACCAACGAGTTAACGTTGAAAATGAATTTGCTTTGACTGTCAATGGAATTGGCAGTTTAAGGTCAGCTGAGTAGAAGAAAATGCAGCGATAAAAAGTTTGCATTAGACATATGGTGACAGACGTTTCCTAATGTTGTTTATATGCGAGTGCGACGAGAATTTGACGATCGGAAACTGGTTTTTGTCACCCCAAAGGAAACTTTGAGGAGGCGCACCATCGTAAAAAGTAGATCGGGAGTTGTAATTGAACTTTTCTTGACGTGATTGACGTGTACAAGTGCAACAAGCTATACACGTAAGGTGTTCTCGAGGAGCCTATGCAGGCAGCTATATGTAAACATGCATTTTGTTGACTACAAATACATCAAAAATTTAAAGTACATTTGGCATGTGAATTGAAATTCATTAAATGCAGCGATGTGTAAATAGAAATAATGAAGATCATTATTCATTAGTAAAGATGTTATTGTTGAATAATTATTATTCGCATTTTTACTTGAAACTTAGATTTGGGTGCAAGGTAGCGAATGAAAAAAATGGGGAAATGCCCGAAATGGAGGTTTTCTATAATGTGCTTTAATTTGGAAAGCGATACTTGTACTAGAAAGTTCAAATAGTGCTCACATTACTCTCCTAGTTGCAGAACGAGTGTATTTGTAGCCTATTTAAGATTAATTTTAATATAGAGGAGAGCGACTAGAAATGATACAAACAATCATCTGGGTTAAAAATAATTTGAAAGAGAGCTAATACTTTTTTTGTCCCTAAAACCAATCTTCCAATTGTACCAATATTCTTTTTTGCTTTGCACTCATAAAACAATATCACAAACACTCAAGTTTTATTGAATCCAGCTTGAAAACCTGTTAAGATTTCTAATAGGCTAATATATTTAAATAAGAAAATCAGCTCAGTAATATTCTTCTTCTTCTTAGCACTACAGCCCCTCTCGGGCTGTCGCTTCCTGCAAACAGCGTCTCCAACTGTCTCGGTCGATTGACCGCGTCCTCCAATTTCGAAGTCCGAGTAGCGATGAACTGTCTTCGTCGACCGAGTCAGACCAGTGTTTCCTCGGTTTCCCCACTGGTCCCTGGCCTTCAGTTCTTCCCTTTTTGGGTATCCATTGTTCGTCCATACGATTCATGTGGCCAGCTCATTGCAGCTTCCGCAGTATTACAATCATTGAGACCTCCGGTTCGTCAAAAATTGCATACAGCTTATGGTTGTATCGAATTCGCCATTGGTCCCTGTCTAGCTTCGCTCCGATTATTCGCGTCAGGACCCGTTGCTCAAAGGCGTTCAATATATTTGCGGATGCTTGGGCTAGGGTCCATGTTTCACAGCCATAGCATAACACAGATCTTATCATAGATTTGTATACTTGGAGCTTTGTTTTCCTGTGTATGCAGCTGGTCTTCAAGATCGTCAGAACAGAATAAAATATTTCATTTGTTCGCTGTATTCTTTGGCGTTTTTCGTCTCTTTCATTGCCCGTTTTCGTTATTTTTGCGCTTAAATACACAAATTCGCTAACATTTTCGATACTTTATTCGGCAAGCGTGATGTTTTGTGTACTTGAGGTATTCTTCCTCGACTGAGTCATGAGCTTTTATTTTATTTTCATTCATTTGTAGCCCTACTAGTTATGCTTCACTGTCAAGTTTCAGGAAGAGTTCTTTGGCAGTTGTTAATGACCGTGACAAAATGTTTATGTCGTCCGCATAGGCTACTACTTTGCTCGACTTGAATAGTAATGTACCTCGCGTATCTTTATGACGTACTCTAGAGCCAAATGCCTGACGCTTTATTATCCTTTGGGGCTTGGATGGCGGAACAAACTTCATCCAAAGTTGGTGGGGTTAATGGACGCTCCCCGCAGACATCTAAGGGTTCCGATGCTCTGGAGCTGTGCGGAGGATTAAGAAGGCCCTTGAAATATGCGCCCATCTTTCCTTAATCTTGGTTTTATCAGCGATGATATTGCCGATGTCATTACGACAGAGCGGTTTTGGGCTGGTAACCACGTTTCAGGCTTTTCACTACTTTTTATGCTTGTGTTTTTGCTCGCTAAACTTATATCTATACTTCTCAATTTGTCGTCATAGTATTTTCTTTTCTTAATCTTAATTATCTTTTTCGCTACTCTTCTGAGATTTTCACAGTGTTCTCTCTTCGTCCTGGTTTTCCTACGTACGTATTCTTTGTACGCCTGATACTTTTCATCTAACGCGTTCTGGCACTCGTCATCGAACCAATCATTCCTCTTGCGCCGGGGTGGATGTCCGATCGTCTGTTCTGCCACGGTCCTAATAACCGCTTACTTGACTAGATTTCTGCTACATGCAAAGTCAATCAGTCGCTGGCCGTTGTCATGTGTTTCATCGTGGAGGCTATATCCTCCAGTCGTTCCCCGATGAGATAGCTCATTGCCAAACTTAGCGTTGAAATCACCCAGAATTATTTTTGTGTCGTTTGTAGGCAATGAGTCGACCGGTCTTTCCAGGTGATTGTAAAACATTTCCTTCGTTTCTTCGTCCTTTTCTTCTGTCGGGGCGTGAATATTAATCAGCCAGATTTCAAAGAATTTTGTTTTTATACGGGTCTTACACAACCGTTCATTGACTGCCTTAAAATCAATAACGTGCGATTTGAACTCCCTATCCACAATAAAGGCCACTCTGAATTCTCGTTTTCCAGTAGGCTTCCCACTTTTGAATATTGTGTACGATCTCATGTGTTGAATGTCGTTTCCAGTCCAATTCGTTTCCTGGACTGCCAGTATTTTTAATTGATATTGACTAGCCTGTTGTAAAAGGAGTGATCTGACATTCTAGGATCCAATGCCATAGTCCTTGTTTCATTTTCGAGGCCGTTGCCGTGAGTCCAATTTATTCCGAGGCCTATCTGCAGCTTTTGAAACGTTTAAAGGTTTTCCAGGGACGTGGAGTTAGTCCGTCGCCCAACCTTCATTCCGGTGGCATGGTTATTACGTCGATTCCGTTATCAGGCGCTGAAGATTCGCCTTCACCCTCTCACGCCCTCACGAAGGAGGTGTAGGTGAGATTTAGTAGCAGAGCTGTAGATGTATTTACAGTTATTAGCATTTCTTGGCATTTAATATCACATTATTGGGGAACCAGTAAACCCAATGTGCGACCCCGACAGCATTTATTACCATTTAATTGGGGAGTTGTGGATGAGGAATATGGAAGCTATGGGTTGGGGAAGCAACGGGTTCGCTCCTCCTTTCTCAAACGGGCTTGGGACCGTCTACGACGGAGTTGATATCAATAATCTTGAAACAAAATGGCGGCCGTTTTAAAAGAGAATATTGAGTAAAATAACTACAATTCGGTCTATCCATCGCACCAGAAACCACACTTTTGATTGGATCCGCAGCGAATTTTCAGAAAAAATAAACAACAAAAACATCTTTAAGATTTCTTTCAGTCAATGGTTGCTACTAATATTGAAACCAAATGGTTACTGGCTCAAATGGAGTAACAATGTTTAGATGTCGTTAAAGGTTTTCTTGAGTTTAATCATTGTTGGTGTCTGCATATCGTAAATTGATTACAAAACCCTTCTGACATGAACGTCGGTCTGTCCACCCAACTTGTTTATGTGTTAAAGGCTATCGGGTCCTAAAGATATCTGGAATTGGGTGCAGTAGTGTATTGAGCCGATGAGAAACATACAAAAGGGGGAAAAAGAGATATTAGAACACCTTTATGCATTTGTCTAAGGTTATAGAAAGCAATAGACCAACTACTCTTCAGTAACCTGAAAGTGATTTCAATATGCGATTTCAAGATTTTTTTAAGTTTACAATGGCCTAGGCATTCACGATGTACGATAGGATATTCAGTGCGATGATACCCCTAATGATACGATACAATTGATTCAGGAAATTATCGATATTATCGTATTGCCGATAAATACGTCCCAATATTATCGAATTGCTGATAAATGCGTCCCAACATTATCGAAAATATTGATATCGAAATTAAAAATTCAAAAAAAAAATTAATGTTAAGTCCAATAAAAATATAATACAGGCCCTCTATTAAGGATTGTAAAGTAAACTTCTATCGAAGTCAACACCACTGGTGGTTTGAATCTAAACCTTTTTTAAGACCTTAATAAAATGCCGTCAATGAAATCCTGAAAACTAAATAATTTCATACTCGTATTACGTTTGAACTTTAGGTTCGCATTGTAGTAATCGAGCAGTCACACAAGCAAACTGCTCGAAAACCTTCCTATCTCCTATTCGAAATTTTAAAGGCAGACTTGGAAAAGTATTTAATTATTCACATTCATACTCGTAGTTTATAAAATAGTTTTCTTTCCTGTTATTATTATTAAATGTAATTTCAATCAATTTTCCTTTGCATTCAATTTAAATGTTTCCCTTTAATTGTATTCTTTATGAGATTTAATTTTTATTAGTATGTAGAATCTTTTTAATTTTTTCTTTAATTCAGTTAATTTGTCTTGAAAAATTTTAAATCTGCAAATAAAATTTCGAGCATGGGAACGCTGACCTAGTACAGCCATCGGTGTATTACACCACGCAGTGTAAGCGAACCCGGCTGAGCTAGCAGCTGATGCGATTGAGCGGTACACGAGAAAAAAGAAAGACAAGTCTTGTGATGGATCGAGGAGACCGCTTTAAATCGTCCAAGAGTGAGGGTCAGTTCCGTGCAAGTGCGCGTAGTGAAATACATACAAGGTGGTTGCCTATGCGGTGAGTTCTATCTTTAATTAAGGATTTAGCGTGATTAACAGCAGTCACAAAACTTTAGCAAATATGAAAATTTTGCCAAAAGTTCAATCGCATGGGATGTAGCGGAGACTTCTAAAATGTCATTCACTTCGACCGAGGATATGTTCTGCACTTGCTACTCAGCAGTTCGAAGCTGTTGACAAGTGCGTGGTGGGCATTTCGGGGTGAACGTGCTGAGCAGGTAACCTCCGAGCGGCATGCAACTGAACCGGTGAATGAAAATTTGCAACGGTTAAAAATAATGAGTGAGGAACCGTGAGCTGGGTGTGACGAATGTCGAGCGGAATATGCAGAAGGGCTCAGCGTTGTTTAAAATGTGGAGGAACTATTTACCAGTTCCAAGGAATTTCAATCGGGCACTGAGAATTTGAATTGGATATAAACAAGTGTCCGACTAGGCAGCACGGCGGGGCAATTTCATTGGAAACTTTTGACGGAACCATATAAAGTTTCTTGGCGAATAGCTCTTCAAATTCGGTGAATCTTGGCGTGAATGGAGACACGAGGTAATGCATCGCAGTCACAGTCGCAAGTGTGTACACATTCAACAAGACCCGGTGAGTGATCCCTTTTAATTCAAATTTACCGTATAATATTACTGAAAGAAATCCTTGGACAAAAACGTTCATGTTCGAAATCGTCAATCCGGAAGGCAAAATAAATGAAATTCCCGCAAGTCCATCGGTACTCACAGTAACTGCATTATTTATTTTGTCGCGTGGGAATCTATTACTAGCAGATACAAGGGAATTGCTAAAACTAATTCCCGTATTAAGCTGCCGAGAACAAAAATCTAGTTGCCGCGTTGTTAAGAAAGTGGACTAAGAAGAAAGAAATATCGTAGAACGGTCAAACGGGCGCAAAAGTAATGAACATAAGACACTAGTCAGTGGTTATAGTTAATAACAGAAATCAGTGATAGTGAATGTAAGGTTATCGAATCTTGAACTTGGCACCATAATCATTGACTTAAACTGTGAATTGTTGTGTTCCCATCTTGAAGTCTAATAAGCTTTCTTTCATGTTTTTATAAACTCGAAGAATACTGCGACCGCTCAGTCAAGCTGGTGGTGTAACTCTTACAAATAGGGAATGAGTGATGAAGTAATTATCTTTAATAATCAAATGTCACTAGAAGAAGTTGCACCCATAAATGCTTTTGTCGACTTTGTGTTACAAAATCACAAAGATATATATTTGGTCGATATCAAAAAAAGATACATCTTCCATAACCCGAACCTTCTTACATAGTTCGGGTAACTTTAAAATTTTCGGTTGATGCCATCTATGATATACCGTTCCACGCACGACTGTAAACTGGAATGCAACAACAAAGGGAATAGATTTGGTTTCTTCTTAATTATTGTCTATGTTAATGCATTACGCCCTGAATGGTTTTTAATACATTTTACTAGCGTGGGAAAGCATGTTCACCAAAAAATCCTCTTAACCGTTTTAATCTGCCCGTTTGTTAGGAACAGTCAATTTGGATAATGTAAATAGGAACAACTATTACTTTGCTGTGAAACACTTTTAAAAGGAGGATACTCCACAATCGGGTTCGTGGCAAGATTAATCACACTCTGGGTACTAAGCACCTAATTGAACACGCGAGTTGTCAACGAAATGTATCCTTTAAATTTTAACAGAATAGTAAAGCAATTGCATGATCGATTTCATTCCCGTGAATATACAATCTGTAAAATAAGTGTAAGGAATAACGTCTAGTTCGACACGGACGTATACAAACACACAACAAAGTGAACTAAACACAATTGGAAGGGTGTCCTATTTAAGATAAGCTTGAAACTCATAATCAGTGCAAGTCAAAAGGAAAAAATCCTATTAGTGTAAAATAACAGAAGCACCCAATTGAATTTTTGATGAACTTAGTATTTTGTTTGCGGTAGCGTAACAATAAAAACAAGTTTTATACGCATACCACTTGCTGCATTAGGTAATTACAAAATGTTTTTCGTTTCTAAGTGATTCTTTTTCTAGGATTGTATTTAATATTGATATAATTGCTTAAAGCACAAATGTTTATTGGTAAATGAAATGAGTACATTATATAATTGATAAATTTGGAAAGGATGTAGATCTACGATTGTTAACTATTGTCCGATTTATTCTAATATTTTTTATAATTATGAAATAAACAGAACAATTAGAATTTGTAAATAATTGTACTAACGGATAAACAGACAGTTCCAGTCAACACTCTAGACTGTTAATATCGTCATATTTGAATATAGTTAATTAAATCCATTCAAATGTTATGTCTGTTGAAATCCGTTAAGATTTGAAATTATAAGAAGCACAACAAATTGTGAAACCGAGAATTTTTGTTAAAGCGCAGCCCCCAGTGAAACTGAAAATTTGGGTAAACTTTACAGCCGTCCACCTCAGAAATGTTACGAATATTTGCAAAAATTTTTTAGCGAAAAGTCGCAATGAACCTTTGGCTATCGAATCAACTCATTACATTTTGCAAAAAGTTTGTTGCAAAAGTTATTAAGTTCAAACAAAATAGCATGTTTTCGTTAAAAAATGTAGTAGATCTCGGAAACTACTTAACGTACCGAGTTGATTTAAGCTATGGTAGTTAGATCTAAGTTATTTGCAGTGAATTAACTCATTAAAAATTTAAAAAAATTTTTTGGAAAAAATTTCCTAGAACAAAATGTGGAAATTTGATACAAATCAATGTGCATGCATGATATTTGTTCAGTGTGTGCAAATTACACATTTTGTTCTAGAATTTTTTTTTCAAAAAACTTTTTTAAATTTTTAATGAGTTAATTCACTGCGAATAATTTAGATCTAACAACCATAGCTTAAATCAACTCGGTGCGTTAAGTAACTTCCGAGATCTACTACATTTTTTAACGAAAACATGCTATTTTGTTTGAATTTAATAACTTTTACAACAAACTTTTTGCAAAATGTAATGAGTTGATTTGATAGCCAAAGGTTCATTACGACTTTTTGCAAAAAAATTTTTGCAAATATTCGTAACGTTTCTGAGGTGGACGGCTGTAAAGTTTACCCAAATTTTCCGTTTCACTGGGGGCTGCGCCTTAAGAAAAATACTTTCAATTGGATTATAATTAATTAATTTAATTAATTAATTAATTAGTTAATTATATGTTTTGGGTCTTAATGTGTCACCAAGCTTGACGTGTGCATACGTAAAGTTTTGTCGTATTGACCGTTATGCAGAAAGCGTTTAATTGCTCCGGATTTATGACTTTTCTTTCATTGTAATTTGTATGGATTAACGTTAAATATTGGATTAGGGTATCCGCTGAGAAAGTTATTTTTGGGATTATTAAATGTATAACGTAGTTGATTTTGAATGTTAAAATGAATAAAATAATATTTTATTAATGTTAGAAGAACCTCGGTCTTTTTATTTCGTTTTACCTGACCGGGTATAGGACCCGCAATGCTGGCAGGCTCCTCCTTTATCATGGGCTAGCCATCGGGCGCGCTCCTCCGTTTTTTGTTGTTTAACAGGGACTCTTGCCGGGTAGAGTGGCTTCCAACTCCGTGACCTTTTATGGTATAGAGTTATGTGATTCCATCACATTATTTTATAACATAAATTGACCACGTCTATATTTCTCATTTGATGAGAAATTTCATGCAAATTATTTTTGTATGAGTTTCCCACTCAAATGGGAAATATATGGCCACGTCGACGTTAGGATCTTGATCCGGTTGGGAGGGTGCGAGGGGGCACCACCTCTATATGGATGCGCCACTCTTATTTGTGGGCTATAAGAATCGTCAGTAACGACGAAGTCTCCTTAAGTCCATCTGTCTTCTACAGGTCCAGTTTGTCTCTTGCGTCAGCAATTTCCGACCCTTGGTTGGTTACCTTCTTTTCGACTTCGGTCGACATTATTTTGACCCCGGAATTCGTGAATGTGAAATTCTTTTTGTAGTGGGTCCTTGTGCTGTGCCTCTCGACACCGCAACGCTAGCCTGCCAGCGCATCCACGCGTCCCCAGATAAGGCTAATCCCGGCGGATCTTAATATCCTCTTTCGCTGAGGCAGAAGACCATCGCTGCAGTCCATCACTACAGCATTCCTGGGAAATCACGGCTAAGTTTTGCTCCAACTCTTTCTCAGCAAAATAGGACCCTTTCTAGGAATAACCGACAACTGTCTTGCGAATAGGGGATGTATAAAGAATTTCACCTATTAGGTAGAATTCTTTCTTGAAAAGAACAAGAACAAGTCGTAATTTTGCTTCGATCTTTTGTAAAGTATAAATATCTCGACTAACTTCATTATCCGGCAATATAGGCCTAAAAGTAATAAAATGGCAATTTTTGTCAGAAATCGGTGATATCTGTTCTGGCCAAAGTAAAGCTGCAATTTAGATGAAATTTTATACAAATTTCTTTTGATACCAATATGGGAGATAATTTACGAAAAAAAATGTTAAGGGTCACTCCTGTGGATGGGAGATCTCCCCTTAAAAAACCTTTCAAATGTTGATTATACCTTAACTTTGGAGAGGTTCACTTCCAAACTGCTCACAAAATTACAAGATAGACAGACGGGCAGACGGACGGACTGACAGGTTGCAAAACGATTAGGTTTTTAAAAAAACTATTAAACAAATTCCTAAAAAGGGATTAATCTGTTTTGTTTTTGCCATTTCATATATAGATTCTTTAGCTTCTGTAATATTGACATTTTATCGGTTATCGTATCAATATCGACTCAAAATTGACACCGGTACGTAAAATTTACAAAAAAATATAACCAATATCGATATGATATTAAAAAATCTAATTCTATACGATACCGATAATAGCCTTAATAGCGGCATCGTATCGTATCGTGAAGGCCTACATTGGCCACTGGCTTGTTCGGGCTCAACCGAGCATTATAAATGCCTAGCAAAGTTACATTTGCACCAAAATTAATAAATATGGACTCAGGCTACTTTAGCAACTTAATATAATTATTTTATGAAACAACTACATTATTTACATAGGTAATTTTTCCTAGGGATCGAAGCTAAGCGATGAGGCCATTGATGATGATGTTCGTTCAATGAGTAAATATTTCTATCCACCAACAACTTTTGGTTCTTGTTATAGTTTCAAATAAATAGCTAAAGATTTGCCATTTTGCGTGAAAATAAAGATTTACCTATTGTACATGGGCCAAAGTATCTGCAGATGAGTTCATTGTAACTAAACACTAAAACTATGTTTTTTCATTCATCATTATCTTCTCGTACTGACCACAAAATTTCTGTTAACATTTTATCTCAATCACGTCCCAAATTCATTCTCCTCACGAGGAGCCCAATCATATTAGAGCACAAGCCCCTTTCACAATCGTTCAATTGTCCATTCAAAAGGGATTAATTATTTAATGATGAAAGCTTTAAAAGCTTTGAAAAATTGAGAATATGGATTAATTAGTTAAGCTAAGTAACAGATTGATCCCCTCAGTTGATGTGAGCGTGATGCTTTTGGTTTGCGCCGCGCCCCTCGGCCTGAAAGGCACATGTCGATGATGTAGCGATTTATTGTTTGTATCTTTAGCTCATTACTTATGTGCGGGTTGTATCTTTGGAAAGAAAAGCTATATAATAGAATTGCAAATTGTAGGAGGCATGACAAGTGTCTGAGAGTTCCTCAAGCAAGTAAGTAGATTTATTTTAGACTAATTCACCAATAAAGCTTTTTGCAATTGTCCGTAAAAATAGATGAAAGTTTAAATGATTGATAATCTTTGAACTTGGTTTTAATTACTTGTTTGCATATAATTTAAATAAATCAGGCAGAAGCTGATTGAATAATTTTTAAGAAATTCTACTTGTGTTTTGTTGCGTGGAACTAAGTTCTACGAAGTTATTCTAATAATTCCATCAAATATTTGCAACGGTTCGGAACAGATTTTTACTAAGCCTTTAAAGGTTTTTCATATGTAATATGCATATTTATATAGAGTACACTATTCCAGATGAACTTTAGAAACATCATGAAGGTCTCAATTATTGCAATTTTCGCTTTGGCACTCTGCTGCCAGCGAATTGATGCATCTACTTTGTCGCGTGCTGCTGGATATTGCTACACTACCGATTACATGAAAACGCAATGGGAACACTTTACCAGCAAAACTGCTTATATGGTTGCAAGGGGAACTAATTTCGCTAGTCTCGTCCCGATTCCAAGTAAGTAGCAAAAATAAATTGTGGTTTACATTTTTTTTTCATTTAATATATTTTTCGTTCCTTTTTCATTAAATATATTTTTCATTTTAAGGCTGCAAGCCAGTGAAATTCTGGCTTTTAAGTCGGCATGGAACTAGATTACCAGAAGATGATCAAATTCAAGACTTACCTAATTTGGAAGCTGTAAGTTAAAGCATAATAAATATTATTTGGCATATACTTAACTTCTTATGTGAAACTCTTAGCTTCGGGATAGTATTGTGAAGAATTACAAAAAGGATGTCCCTGGAGGCTTGTGCAGCCAAGATCTACAATTGATTAAAAACTGGGTTTTGGACACCAATATCACCGTTGACAAGGCCCAATACCTAACCGTTCAGGGTTGGAATGATTTGAAGATCATGGCTCAAGAATTCAAGAAAGGATTGCCAGAGCTTTTGTCAAACTATAATGAGAACAGATTTTTGGTGAGCTAAATATGATTTCTGCTAATCAGTGGATAATAATTAGATGAAAAAATCCACAGTTCCGTCATACTGATACTCAAAGGACCGAAGGAAGTTACAAAGCGTTTGTTGAAGGCCTGTTTGGGGTAAACGCCTATCAGTCTACCAAAGCTATTAAAGGTACTGATCGTGATGCACTACTTGCTCCATTTGATGCGTGCCCTAGTTGGGTGGAACGTGAAGCTAACAAGAAGGGTGATGGTACTGAAGCTGGTACATTTAAGAAGTCACCAACAATGGTTGAGGCACTTGAACGGATTTCAGCTCGTCTTGGGTAAGATGCAAGAAATGTAATAATCGAATGCGCCCAACGATTATCAATGTGTCAATTTTTCAGATTCTCCAAACCACTTAAATACAAACAAGTAAAACAATTGTGGGATATTTGCCGATTTGAGACTGGCTGGTACCTTGACAAACCAAGCGCTTGGTGTACTGTAAGTTTAAAATTTTTAACATAAATGTTATTTTTATAACAATTTTAATTATTAGCCTTTCACTATGGAGGACGTTTTAGTCTTTGAGTATTCTGATGACTTAGGAAAAGAACATGCTAATGGTTACACTACTGAAATGAACAAGAACATCGCCTGTGAAACAGTTAAGGATCTATTGAAACGATTAAACAGCAATGCTGAGCCAAGTGTTACAGCCTATTTCTCCCACTCAGCTCTTATTCAGTTGTTCGGAACGGCTTTAGGTAATTTGCTGATCAGTGACTAGAAAACTTTATTGAAATTTTAACAAACAATATTTTCATCAGGTATGCAAAAAGGTTCTACCCTCTTGAAAAGTTCAACATATTCATCAGAAGCAAATCGTGCTTGGCGTACAAGTGAAATGGATCCGTTGGCTGCTAATTTTGCTGTCGTCAAATATGAGTACGATTATTGCATTATCAAATTTGGAACTAGTTGAAATATATAATTTTAATTTTCAGCTGCTCTGCCGACAAGAATGATCCATCACCAAAGATTGCCTTCTTCAACAACCAAAAGCGTATTGGCTTCGGAGGATGTCCTGGAGGAATTTGCAAGTTGGCTGATTTCACCAAAACCTATGAAAAGTTCTTGAATGTTCATTGTCCAGCTGTTTACTGCACTGAAACTCAATTATGAATACTCAATATAGCCCTGTGACGACTCTTTACCTCGCTAAAAGTATTAGATAAATAGTGTTATTTAGAATAAATGAAAAGATAATTAGAAATAAATAAATTAAAAGTATATTTGTTAATAGTTTTATTTTTTCAGGGCTTATTAAAGTATTTATAGTTTTGCGTCACACCCATTAGTGTTGAAAATTTGACCATGATAACCAAACACGGTTAAGTTTGATAACTAGTCAAATCTGTACGAGGAAGTCATATTGCGACCATTATGAGTCAACATGTATAATTCCTGCTTTGATAAACTAAAGCTCTTATTTAAAAGATTTGATGAAACTGTACAATAGAGTCTAAAATTCGGGGCTTAAATTCAAAATGGTAGCTGCCCAAATCTTAAAATTCATCGAAGTTTGTAATTGCAATGTAACAAGAGCTCTATAGCAATTTTAATTAGCTTTGGTAACTTAAGCTTCAAAGCACTCCAGTATCTGGAATGAATATAATAGGATTCTGTACACTATGGAAAGAAATTCAGAAGTCAAAGCATAAAAGCTTCATCCTTTTACCAGAGTATGGAGGATAACCATGCTGCATAAGGAACCAGTAAATCAGGACAACAATTTCAATAATGTATTGCAGTGCATACATGGCTTGCAGTAGCTTAACAGAAACGGAATATTAATGCACCGTTCCGCTTTCAGAAACCCATTTTGCGGAAAGTGAAATTGTGAGAAGAATATTGACAGGTAGCTTTTCAAAGAAGACTGAACTACTCTAATGGAAGGAAGTAGATACCATCTTTACTGAGAAATGGATACGATGAGCACTTGACTTCTTCCAGTCTTTCAAATGATCAGAGATAAATGGAGTTTATCCAGTCTTGATTCAAAAGCAATAGAGGGCGAAGTTAATACGCAGAGATGAGCTTGAATGGACAGTGCCTAAGAGTTTTCACGTCAGGTGGAAGCCACATCATAACCTCCACTAGCTTCTCATACCGCCTCGGTGTGAGAAACTAGCGGAGCTTATGATGCGGCTTCCGAGACATTCACAAATCCCCGATGACTGTACGCATAGCCAAATCGACTGCGTTCTTATAGAAAAACGAATTGCAACAGTATTTACAACATACTCGTATGTTACAATCATTCTGTAGCATGCACAATGGATTAGACCATTATCTATTAAGCATTATTTTGGATATTTTATCTTCAATCATCAAATATGATCCCAGTTTCCGATCATAAGATACAATCAACGTAAGCTTAATGACAGCCTCGGTGAAGCTAACATATACGACATTGTTAGAAGACACATTGAAAGCAGCCCCAAGCCTTGAGTCTAAAGCAAACCAAATTGGTCTACAAACGAAAAGTAAATTTAGTATCCAAACAAGAAAAAACATACCAGTCGGACAAAATCTGTCTGTAGAAGACTACCACCTTGATGGTGTGTATGATTTTGTTTGTCTTGAAACCAACCTTAAAAGAATCGCGTCAGAGCACTCAGGGTTATGGATTTTATGATGAGTTTCTTAGAAAATTTTAGTGATATATGGGTAGATAGAATGTCTGTTAAGGACTGCAGCGATGGTCTGCTGCCTAGGCGAAAGAGAATTTTGAAGTCCGCCGGGATTGGCCTTGTCTTGGGATGCGAGAGTGCGCTGGCAGGCTAGCGTTGCCGTATCGTGGGGCGGGTTCTTTCCTCCGAGCACAAGGACCCACTGCAAAAAAATTTTACGAATTAACAATTCAACCTGTCGATCGACTGGTGTCGAGGCCGAAGTAACCTACTAAGGGTTGAAAGCTTGTTTGATGAACGAATTGGACCGGGCAAAAACGAATGGGCTAACGGAGACTTCGTCGTAACCGACGATACTTATGGTCCACAAATAAGAGTGGGGCATCCAGGTGGAAGTGGTGCCCCCTCGCATCCTCCCAACTGGATCAAGATCCAGACGTACACAGTTGCCATGTATTTCCCATTTGAGTGAAAAACTCATACAAACGTACTTTGCATGACTCTTTCCTTCGAATAAAGAATACAAACGTAACCAATTTGTGTTATAGTGTTATGCAATGGAATTACGTAACTCTATATCATAAAAGAGCACGCGAGGGGAAGACCGCTCTAGCCGGCAAGAGCCCCTGTTAAGAGAAAAAAGGGAATTCAACCGATAGCTAGCCCATTTTAGATGTATGTATAGAGGAGGAGCCTGCCATCGTTGTGGGTCGTATACCCAGTAAGGCTGAATGAAAGGGAAAGACCGAGTTTCGTTTTGATTTTAGCTCAACATTATTTTATTGTGACGGGTCCTGAGGCGAATAATTGAAGCGAAGCTAGGCGGGGACCAATGGCGAATTCGATACAACCATGAGCTGTATGAAATTTTTGACGACCCGGAGGTCTCATCGATTGTAAGATCGCGGAAGCTACAATAGGCTGGCCACATGAATTGTACGTACGAACAACGGATACCCAAAAAGGTATTCGTTGGGAGAACTGAAGGCCGGAGATCAGTGGGGAAACCAAGGAAACGCTGGTCTGACTCGGTCGATGAAGACAGTACATTGCTGCTCGGATTTCGAAATTAGAGGACGTGACCAATGGACCGAGACAGTTGGAGGCGCTGTTAAGAAAAAGAAGATTATTTTATTGCATGACCCGAAATGTTTGCAATACATTTTTAGCTAATAAATGGTTGAGCTATTCGATTTAATAACTTTAATTCAATATACACAACAAAAAGGAATCAAATTTACAATTGAAGCAAGTATCAAACTCAAACAAATGTGAAATTTAAACAAATACAAAAAATGTAATTCAAATAAAAAAAGGAATAATTAAATATAAACACACATATACAATTTAAACAAAGGTGTAATTTAATTCAGCTAAAGCAAAAAGAATAAAATTTAACTCAACATAAAAAAAGGAACGGATCGTATACCAGTTCAATGTGAACCTTCAAACCATCACAAAATTTTAAATGAAATATATAATAAAATTCAACAGGAAAATTGAAACAATTATAAAAAATTAAGAAAAATTGAAACAAATATAAAAAAGTTATTAAAAATAGGTACTCACTGACATCTTCACAAGCACCCGATGATGATGTAGGCGACGCTAGTAGCGATGAGTATAATTAACTTAAGTGCAATAATATATTTCAAAATCTTTTTGCACGCGAGTAAAGTCTTCTTCTACCTTTAAGCAATAAACCATCACAAAAGCAATTAATTTGTTATTTTTTATAACTTGAATTCAACATGCTGCACAACAAGAAAGATATTCAAATATAAAATAAATTGTTTTTCCGTCGTAGGATGTAAACGATACGTTTTATGTCAATTAAAATAATATTTGAACAGCAATACTAGTGGCAATTCAAGTATGTTACATATAGGTCAGCTCGTTCTTTAACAACAAAAGAATCAAGAGATCTGGGATCGAAGCTTATCAATTCTTCTGTGTCACATTCTAAGCAGAAAATCAAAATGGATACGGCGACTGAACTAAAGCAACCTTTCGATTTGACTTTTCCAATTGTTCTCCAAATGCCTTCACGTGGATCGTAGCTTTCAATGACAATGCCCGATATAGTACCATTATAACCACCAAGCGTATAAATTGATGAATTATAGTTCGCTGCTCCTGGATATCGCCTTGCCTTTTTCATATCCACAATATTCATCCAATGATCCAATCCAATATCATAACGTAAACATGAAAATGATTCCTTCCACTTCCGTTCAGTCCACATACAACATACACTTTATCATTCAACGTTCATATACTACACGACGTTCTTTCCTAATTACAGTTGAATATCGTCCGATTTTTTTGCCTAAAGTCATATTTCCAACCGAATTCTGCCAATTCACTATCCTTTTCACCACCAGTTGCATAAATTGTATTCTCATAATTAATCGTCGCACAACGAAATAGCAATGGTTTGGCAAGTTGTTTGACTAATGTTCGCGATTGAACATTAATCCATAATTCATACTATCTACGAGTATTCCCAGTGAGACATTATAAAGCGGTGAATTACGCCGTCCTAATTATCACACGAAATGACATAACAAGCCATTTACATCCGTTGGATTGCTAATTAGACAATCACCTGTTAGAATTTTATTTTGGATATTTTATAGCGATAAATGTGTGATTGATACGTATTTGCGTAGAATTTGTAGGTCGCCATCACGATTGGCGGTATCTTGTTTAATCCAGCTCATAAGTGCTGTGAAAATTGTATCCGCATTTGATTGCTCGATTTCTTTTAGAATGGATTCAAGCTCATGCAAGTTCTCATGTTTTCAGGGGACGTAGTCAACAGATATATCTGAACAATATCACTTTGGGAAACGCAGAATGAATTCGCTTTTCACACGCAACACGCATTTAATAACTTCCTGATCTTTTCTTTTCTTTACAACCCAAAATAGAATCTTCCGATGGCACCTATTTCATTCGATGTTTGCGCCTGCTTTTCCACCCAAAACAATCCCTCGCGAACTTTACAACGAACATTCCGTCACGAATCCGTCATTCTCGGGGTAATATCTATTTTTCAAGCGCCACTAGCTGGATAACTAATTTTTAATAACATTAACGAAAGACCCGACAAGAAAAGAACTATAAAATCCGTGAAAATGATGGCTCACAACCCAACCGCCGTGCTTGCGGTTTCGCGATCTCCCGTGAACTTCTCGAGCCGTCCAAATCTCTTCTTTCTTTTCCGTGTCACAACGGTACCTTGAATACAGCTGCTCGCTCAGTTGCGTTGGATTGTATTCGGCAATGCAATACATGGACGGGATGCACTAAATCAGTCTTCCCATGTCCAAATTATCAGAAGAAAAGAAAAATGAAAAAGATTTTAAATAATAATAAAAAGTTAAATATCACGAAGAATGTAATTAAAGGGAAAGTTTTAATTTAATATAAAGGAAAATTGATATAAAATTATATTTAATAATATTAATATTAATAATAAAAATAAGAAAAAAAAATATTTTATAAATGCAATGCAATTAAAATTTCGGATAAGGGTTAGGAAGGTTTTCGAGCAGTTTGCTTGTGTGACTGCTCGATTACTACAAAAAATCGTTCAGTAGTGTAGAGCTTTTCTCACGTAGACAAGGAGTGGAGCTGTCACAGCTTATTCTCCTCAGAAGTGCCTGCATCATAATTAAACAAGTTGGGTAGACAGACCTATGCTCATGTCAGAAGGGTTTTGTACTCAACTTACAAAATGCCGTAACCAGCAACGAATAAAATTAAGAAACACGTCATGTTCGAGGATCATACTATTATTAACTAAGTTGAAAGAATTTTTTAATTCTGAGGTATTTGTTAAAATTATACCCATAAATATTTCGCTTGATAGTTTTTTCAGATTTTTTTAGATCACGGGTGTCCATTTGCGAGGGAGAAAACACATTTTTCATGTATTTCCCCCGCTCTCTGTGCCCCCAATGAAGCAAAAACTGTCAGTTTAAGAACTGTTTTGAAAAGCTCTCATAGAGAACTTTCATTTGATACTCATATCGGCTACCTTTCATGAAATTTTTTTCAGCGGCCACTCCTTTGTACTGTAAGCATCGATACATGGCCTATTTTTTCGAATCCTAGAAAGCCCTTTTGCTAGGAGCTCTCTCTTGCCTCTTCGACTTGTTTCAATTGTATGTAGTCATCCTCATGATATCTATCATTCCTGAAATTTTCATGCAAATCCTAGAAAAGCTGTAGTGTCTGAGTCGGTAAAAAGCGCATATGGCTCCATAGCCATATGTTTCCATAGTAATACAGGGCACATTGTTCCATAGTAATACGGGAAAATTCAAATCGCTATAACTTCGTTAAATACTATTCGATCTTTATGAAACTTTCAGAAAATATCAATCTTATAAATAGTCATCTTTTTGCTAAATTTTATTGAATTTAAGGGTACGATTTAGATTTTATTCGAGAAAACATAAAATCGATAAATCATACTATTACTAACAAAGTTGAGTGAATTTCAACTTCTCATGTATTTGTTGTTGTTGTACTCATTAAGGCCTACATTCATGATTTTTTTCAGATTTTTCGGATGGAAGGTGTCCAATCGCGAGGGGGGGGGGGGGTACGCGAAAAGTTCGTACATTTCCCCTTCCCCTGCCCCCCTCGGTACTCATAAGGCAATTTTAAGACCTGTTTTTAAAAGATCTCATTGAGACCTTTCCAATGACACCCTACTCGACTACCAATGGTGAAAATTTTTTTTTGAGGGGTCAACTCCCTATATGGGGAGACCCCCCTTAAGCCCCTTTGAATAATTTTTTCACCCTTGAACTTTCAAGAGGTCACCACTTCTGACCTTTCCACAAAATTTCATGGCTGTAGCCTTTATAGTTTCGGAGAAAAAGTGCTGTGACATACAGACGGACGGACGGACGGACGGACAGATGGACACAGGTCGTGATTGCAATAGGGTTTTGTATTTTAGTACAAAACCCTAAAAATAAATATTAGTGCCCAAAATAGCGTCGAAATCGGTACAAATGCACAACAAACTGATAGTGGACAAAACTTACTCCGAAGATTCCGTTGTAGATTTAACCACCTATAAAAGAATCATCCATTGTCCATAATCCGCCAGACAATCGTCAATTATTCCGCTGAAGTCCACAGCAACTCAATCATGTTTGATAAATAGTACTACACTTCTGCCTGGGTTTTGCACTTAACGTACGATATGCAGACATAATTCAAGAAAAACTTTGATGACATCCACAACAAATATATTTCTACTTTAACATAAAAACCAGTGTTACTCCCGTTTAAACCGGCCAACATTTTGTTGCAGTATTGCTGGAATCACTGATTAAGCCACATCTCAAAGGTCGTTCTGTCATATTATATATTGGAGAAAATACAATCAAAACTGTAGTGTCTAGTTCGATGGAAAACCTATGTAGTAGAAAAACTGTGTATGATTGTTGTAGTCGGAGAAAATTGAAACGTTTGTATCTTCTGTACATTCTATTAAAATATATAGAATAAAATAAACCTTTAGAGGACTACTAAAATATCTATTTTCATTCAATTTAATCATACCAATACAGTTCCATTGGTGAAAATATTAAATTTACACATCCTGCTATCATCAGCCAAGTTGAATGAATTTCAACCTCCCAGTTATTGTCATTGGATCTATCTCCTCATTTCGTGCATTTTCCCTTCTTCTGACCCCCTCGACAAGAGCAAAGTAATTTTAAGACCTATTTTGAAAAGATCTCATTGAGACCTTCCATATGACTGCCCACTTGACTTTCTTTGATGAAACATTTTTTTAAGAGTCACACTTCTTTATAAAGGGGCCTTATTCAAACTCAATGAATTTTTTTTTCATCCCAAAACTTTCTAGAAGTCATAACTTCCGACATTTCCACAAAGTATCGTAGCTGTAGCTTCTATAGTTTCGGAGAAAATTTCCTGTGCCATACAGACGCACGGACGGACAGATGGACACAGGGACCGATTTCGATAGGGTTTTGTATTTTAGTACAAAACCCTAAAAGGAGATTAAAAAGCAAAAATTAATAAACGTATGGCATGCTGAACATGAACGTTTTGGTTTTCTTATTTCTCCAATATCACAGGAGTATGAAACCCGAGTCAGTGGGTGAGTAAGCATACCCATAATGATGTGACGTTATAGGGGTGCTTGCCGGGATACGGAGTCATCACTGGTTGACTTGCACCATCGGAACATTAGATCCAGCTGGGAGGGGTGCAAAGGAACACCAATCCCATCGAGAAGTCCTACTTCAAGTTGCGTGCCACAAACCTTCTCTCAAAGACAAGGTCAGCTCATTAGGCCGCGCGGCCCAAATTAGACAGTAGAAAGAAATTTATTTCTGGCCTATGTTTTTTCTCTTTGGTCGAAATTTCTTCGATCTATCAATTCGTACATGTGAAATATTTTTGGAGCGAATTTGGTACTAGAAGAAAAAACCTCCTCCATGACACTGCACACGGCATATATACGCGTCCCTAACCCTTATCAATTCAAGCGGAGCTCTTTGAGCTACTTCGCTGGGGTAGTATTCCACCACTGTTGTCCTTCACGGACGTTTAGCATCTTTAAACAAGTTGGGTAGATAGAACTACGCTTATGTCAGAAGGTTTTTGTATTTAACCTACGATGTGCAGATATATAGAATTAAATTCAAGAAAAACTTTAATAACATGCACGATAAATACCCAATTGAAATCAGTTTTGGCATCCCTAAACGGCCATTAACGCCTTATGCGGAGACCGTGGAGCTTACCTAAGTTAGGCTTGCCTAATGCGGGCCTAATGAGGCTTGCCTAAGTTAGAATACCTAATGCGGGCCTAATTAGGCACGCCTGACTTTTGCAATTTTTCAAATTTTGCGTTTTATTACAATCTGGAGAGTGAAATAAATATGCAAATGAAAATTTTGCAATTGAAAGTGAGATTAGGAATTTTTACATTTTGTCAGTTTAGGCATGCTCCATGCGGGTATAATGGGGCCCTTTGCGAAGTGGTAAGTATTATGAACAAATTTATATCTTTTGTGTTGATTTTACCAAGTAAGTTGTTTGTGTTTAGGAACTGTTTAGGCAAAATCCATCACCAAAAATTTACACAATGTTATTCAATATTCTCATTTAAAATGGACATCATTTTGTTTTCCGATCACGGATGTCAACCGTTGAACAAATTCTCAAAGATAATCATAATGAATATAATTCCAGAAATTTCCATACACATCCTAGCAAACTCGTAGTGTAGTGTTGAAAGTGCGTGTTGCCTTTTAGCCATGTATAGTTGCTTTTACAATACAGGAAAATTCAAGCCCGGATAACTTTGTTAAATGCTATATAAATCTTTCGCAAATTTTCAGTAGTGATTCAACTTATAAATTGATATCTGCATATTGAATTTCACTGAATTTAAGTGTTCCTTAAAATTTTATTCAAGAAAGTGTAAAATTGGTTAATCATACTATTGCTAACAAAGTTGATTTAATTTCGACATCTGACGTATGACTCATAATGGTCTATACTCTTGATTTTTCTATATACTCTTGATTTTTTCAGATTTTCCGAATGAAAGGTGTCCGATTGCGAGGGGGGACTATGCAAAAATTTCGTGCATTTACCCTTCTCCTACCCCCTTGGCGCTGGCAAAGTAATTTTAAGATTTGTTTTGAAAAGATCTCATTGAGGCTTTCATATCACATCCTGACCATCTTTGATGAAAAAAATTATTTAAGATCATTTTATTATTGAAATTTTTTCATCTTAAAACTTTTTAGAAGTCATAACATCCAACGTTTTCACAAAGTTTCATGGCTGTAGCTTCTATAGTTTTGGAGAAAACGTATGTGGCATACAGAGGAACGGACAGACGGACGCAGATACCGATTTCAATAGGGTTTTGTATTTTGATGCAAAAACCTGGAAAACTATAAGGAACGGAAAAAAATGATATTACAAGCCGTATAAATGAGACCAGTGGGGAAACCAAGGAAACGCTGGTCTGACTCGGTCGATGAAGACAGTTCATTGCTGCTCGGATTTCGAAATTGAAGGACGCGGTCAATGGATCGAGACAGTTGGAGGCGCTATTTGCAGTAAGCGAAGGCCCGAGAGGAGCTTTACTGCTAAGAAGAAGAAAAAGAAGAAATGAGGCAAATAAAGCGTATTACTTTGTACTTCCCACTCTATGGCTAGGATTGTGCATAAGTAAAATAAGCTTCGTATTTACAAATTATTAGCCAAACCTGTGCTATTATATGAAAGTGAAACATGTGTCCTGATGAATAACTTTGAGAAGGCAAAAGACATCTTTGAAAGCAAAGTGCCTTGGAAAATTAATAGCCCACTGGAACAAAGAACAGAGTGGAGACTACATTACAACGATGAGTAGTGTGAATCATTTGATGAACTACTTGTATCTACCTATGTATTGTTGGAGGGTTACTAGTGGATCCTCATGAAAGATGCACCTTAAAGAGAATTATTGGGTCATCTGTTTTCCAGGTAGTCCAAGTTGGTAAAATTACCCTAGGAATGGGGTCACAATAAATCTGCAAAGGGTGAAGTGCATTACACTCAGAGATAAAAATTTCGAATCTAAAACTCCATTGGGTCCTTAAGTTTCCCACAAGAGATCCCCAACTAAGGTGATATCAGATTTGTAGCTTCTCAACCGTATAATACTAGATTTAATTATCATGCAAGCTGAAAGAACAGGAAGCGCAAACGATCTTATTGAATATGATAGCTAACATCAATGATAAGGTAAAATTTAGTGAAATTAAAGAGACTGCTGAGAGACTGCGGCTGGTGAATTATAAAAAATCTTAAATGAATTCTCGATGGGCTCGTAACCAAATATTGGATATTCTACAAAGTTTTGTGCTTTTTTTGTCACTAGATGGTGTTTGTAGTGATATATCAAGCAATACTAATCACATTGAGTCAAACTGACATTCCAGTCTATAATTTTCATACGAACAGTTTTGTATTTCGTCATTCGTGTCAAAATGAGTGGTATTTCAAAAAATGAGTGAAATTTCCGAAAGTTGAAAATGAGTGAAATTTCTGAACAAATTCGTTATATTTTACAATATCACTAAGATTAAGGTGAGAATGCATCGCAGGCTCGTGAAAAAATTTGTGGTGTCTACAGTCAAGATATTTTATCAAAAGCCACAGCCAAGAGATGGTTCGCTCGCTTTCGTTCTGGAAATTTTGATGTCAAAGATGCACCTCGCTCAGGTCGGCCAATCACTGAAAAAGTCGATGAAATCTTACAAAAAATTGAAGAAGACCGACACATAAGCAGCTATGACATTGCTAAGAAACTGAATATTCATCACCAACCATGTGCTTAATGCTGGATACACAAAAAAGCTCGACATTTGGGTGTCGCATGAATTAACACAAAAGAATTTGATAGACCGAAATGCTAATAAAACTCACCGAAATCGAGCCATTTTTGAAGCACATCATTACGCGCGATGAAAGATGGGTAAGATATGAGAATTTCGTTCGAAAAAGATCAAGGCCAAAAAAGGTGAATCTTCACAAACGACTTCAAAGCCAGGATTGACACCAAATAAGGTTATGGTGTGTGTATGGTGGGATTGGAAGGGGATTGTTTATCATAAGGTACTAGAACCTGGCCAAACACTTAATTTGGCTATGTACTGTCAGAAATCAATCAGATTGTAACAAGCAATTCAAAAAAACCAGCCAGAATTGATCAATAGAAAGGGCGTTGTCTTCCATTATGACAATGCCATACCACACACATGTTTGATGACCCGCAAAAATTGACAGAACTTGGCTGGGAAGTTTTGATGCATTCACCGTATAGCCCAGACGTTGACCCATCAGAATACCATTTAATTCGGTCACTGCAAAGCTCCCTTAATAAAAAGAAATTCACTTCAAAAAGGGACTGTGAAAATCACTTGGCTAAATTTTTCGTCGATAAACCACAGAAGTTCTACACAAATGGAATAATGGCTCTACCAAAAAAATGGCAAAAGGTCAGAAATAATAATGAATAATATGTACTCAAATAAAATTCATTTTAAATAAAAGATATCTTCAATCCAAAAATGACAACAAAGGCTCAATTCTTTTTAGACCTACCAATATATATTACAATGCCTTATTGTAACTATGAATGAATGAATGGCCTTCATTGTGGAGGGTTATTGATTTTAAGGCAGCTATTGAACGGCTGTAAGTGATCCGTATAAAAGCGAAGTTCTTCAAAATCTGGCTGATCAACGTGCATGTCCTGACCCAACACATAATTGGACATCAAGCCCGGTGCAAAAGAAATGATTGGCTCGATGATGAGTACCAGAATGCGTTGGACAAAAAGAATCAGGCGTATATGGAATATATTGGTAGGCAAACT
>OZ017741.1:196871435-197046435 GCA_963969285.1 Odontomyia ornata
GGAAGAAAGCCGGCTACCCAAAAGAACATTGACGGGCAAAGCACAGGGTAGACGTCTAGCAGAAAAACCGGGGACTCGATGGGAAGACACAATAGAAGCTGATAGCAGATCTTTGTTGGGAGTAAACAACTAGCGGACAAGGTCGCGGAACGGGGGCGGTTGCAGGAGATTAATCCTGGAAACCACGGCCCGGCTTGGGCTGTGCCGCTATAGATGATGATGATATATAAATATATAATTAAAAGCGATACTTAATTACCCTAATGCACATTGATCCGCATAAATAAATGAATCCAGAGTAATTCATTATCCATGTAAATTTTTACAATATTTAGCGATTGCAATATCGTTCCCCGATTCAAATTATCTTTTAACTCTATGCTTATATTGATATTAAAAATGTAGAAAAATGCGTGGTTTTTATTAGAGCTTTAGTGTTTTGCAAAGTCATGATGTTTTTCTGTTTAATGAGCGGAATAGTGTTTGGAAAAGGATTTATTCAATATTTTACTGAGAACATCAAATTTATTACTGCGAATCACGTAAACAATTGCAGTAATTTGAAATACGTAAACATCTCATACATAACACCAATGTCTGAATTACTCTTCTTATTCATTTACCTAGCACGACGGCCCCTCACGTGCCTTCACTTCCTGCAACAAGTGCTTCCGACTGCCTCAGTCCATTGACCGCGTCCTCTAATTTCAAAATCCGAGTAGCGATGAACTATCCTCGACGACCAAGTCAAACCAGCGTTTCCTCGATTTTCCCACTGGTCTCCGGCCTTCAGTTCTCCCAACGAATACCCTTTTGGGTATCCGTTGTTCACCCATACAATTCGCATGGCCAGTCCATTACAGCTTCCGCAGTATTGAGAGCCCCAGCTCGTCGAAAATTTGATACAGCTCATGGTTGTATCGAATTTGCCGTTGGTCCCCGTCTAGCTTCGCTCCGATTATTCATCTCAGGACCTGTTGCTCAAAGGCGTTCAATATATTTGCGGATGCTTGGGTTAGGGTCCATGTTTTACATCCATAGCATAGCACAGGTCTTATCACAGATTTTGATACTTCGAGCTTTGTTTTCCTGTGTATGCAGCTGGTCTTCACGATCGTCAAAACTGCATAAAATATTTTATTTGCGAGCTGCATTCTTCGGCGTATTTCGTCCCTTTCATTCTCATGTGCGTAATATTTTCTGTATTTGGGGTATTGACCTTTGTTTTATTCTCATTGGGCTCTTTCACACGGAAATGGTAAAAACCTATATCCAAACAGGTTTCGCGCTTACGCCCTTATGTTTACACGTTGCATCGTTCAGCCAACCTATTTTTGTATGCAATACACGTCTTGCGAGTGTATGTGTCAAAAGGGTCATTTGATCGTTAAACATCGCGCGGACAACATGAGAGCGAAGACAGAGAGATAAGCGATTGAGAATTTATCTCTTGGATTTATTTGGATCCCCCGTGTTTTTCCGCTTTCTGAAAATATATTCCAAATTTGAATTCCTTTTTTAGTCGCATAACTTGCTTATCATAATATGATTCTATGAAGATTATGCGTACTGTTAATTGTCTATGGATTCACAATAGGCAATTTAACTTTATTGAAATCGTGATATTCGTCGTGTTGTTTCCTGAAACTGAACATGGCCTCCGCTTTTATAAATTTATTAAATAACGCGTAGCTTCTCGCGTCCACGCATCCATTTTTGCACGCAAAATAAAGAAAGGCAATCGTTTCATGACGACTACCTTCTTCACCGAATGTTCAATTCGGAATGATTACCGGCGTTTGTATAAAATTTCCCCCACCAAATGATCAACAAAATGCGTTTGTATATGTGCGTTACGCTCGTGCACCCTAAAAAATGTTGGCATGTTTTTACCATCAGGTCCCCTCAATGCCTCTCACTCTTCTTGCCCATATAACCTGTGAAAAAGCCCATTGATTTGTAGCTCTACTAGTTTTGCCTCGCTGTTGAGTTTCAGGAAGAGTTCTTTCGCAGTTGTAAATGACCGTGACAAAATGTTGATGTCGTCCGCATAGGCTACTACTTGACAGGTAGCTTTCTTGTGACGTACTCCAGAGCCAAATTGAACAGCAATGAGGCCAGCCCATCTCCCTAGTTTAAATTTATTTGATAAGCCAAACAAGGCAATTACAAAAAAGTACTTATATCCAAACAAATCACAAAAAAAAGTAAAATTATATTTAACAATAACTTATTTTAACTTATTTTAATGCGTCAGTAATCTTTTTTTTAGGGTTTTGTACTAAAATACAAAACCCTATTGCAATCACGACCTGTGTCCGTCTGTCCGTCCGTCCGTCTGTATGTCACAGCACTTTTTCTCCGAAACTATAGGGGCTACAGCCATGAAACTTTGTAGAAAGGTCAGAAGTGGTGACCTCTTGAAACTTCAAGGGTGGAAAAATTTTTCAAAGGCGTTTAAGGGGGTCTCCCCATATAGGGGGGTGACCCCACAAAAAAAAATTTTCACCATTGGTAGTCGAGTAGGGTGTCATTGGAAAGGTCTCAATAAGATCTTTTCAAAACAAGTCTCAAAATTGCCTTACGCGTACCGAGGGGGACAGGGGAAGGGGAAATGTACGAACTTTTCGCGTACCCCCCTCGCGATTGGACACCTTCCATCCGAAAAATCTGAAAAAAATCATGAATGTAGGCCTTAATGAGTACAATAACAACAAATACATGGGAAGTCGAAATTCACTCAACTTTGTTAGTAATAGTATGATTTATCGATTTTGCGTTTTCTTGAATAAAATCTGAACGGTACCTTTAAACTCAACAAAATTTAGCAAAGAGATGATTATTTATAAGGTTGATCTTTTCGGAAAGCTTCATAAAGATCGAATAGTATTTGACGAAGTTATAGCGATTTGAATTTTCGTGTATTACTATGGAGCAATATGCACTGTATTACTATGGAAACATATTGCTATGGAGCCATATGCGCTTTTTACCGACTTAGACACTACAGCTTTGCTAGAATTTGCATGACAATTTCAGGAGTGATAGGTATCATGCAGATGAGTACATACAATTGAAACAAGTCGAAGAGGCAGGAGAGAGCTCCTAGAAAAAGGGCTTTGTAACCATTCTAGGATTCGAAAAAATAGGCTATGAATCGATGATTACAGTACAGAGGAGTGGCCCCTGAAAAAAAATTTCATGAAAGGTAGCTGATATGAGTATCAACTGAAATTTCTCTATAAGAGCTTTTCAAAACAGTTCTTAAACTGTCAGTTTTTGCTTCAGTGGGAGCGCAGGGGGGGAAATGCATGAAAAATGTGTTTCCTCCCTCGCGAATGGACACCCGTGATCTAAAAAATCTGAAAAAATTATCAACGGAGATATTTATGGGTATAACTATAACAAATATCTCAGAAGTCGAAATCCGTTCAACTTTGTTAATAATAGTATGATCCTCGAATTTCACATTTTCTCCAATTAAATCGTCTTTGACATGTTTCTTGATTTTATTCGTTGCTGGTTACTGCATTTTGTAAGTTGAGTACAAAACCCTTCTGACATGAGCATAGGTCTGTCTACCCAACTTGTTTGAAGTTATATATTGATATAGAAGAAGAGTAATATTCACTCATAGAATGGAAGATCTTGCAACACCTTTTAATTGGCTCGTTGTCTGCGTACGTGGTTTTATGTTGGTCTTCATGAAGCAGACGAGTGTTCCTAATATGTTTAATCTTTTCCTTGAACGTGATTTTACTTGATAGTAATGCCACATTTACTATCTTATTGATTACATTCAAAACAAAGCAAGAACTTAAGATAGTCCTTCGAGATGAGAGCGAGGAAAGATTCAAAATATTTAATCTTTGCTGGTAAGGTGGCAAGTTAGCGAAGTCTCTTGGGTCATAAGCATCACGCAAGGCAAAAAGAATAAACTGTTTCTGCACAGATTCAACCCGGATGCTGTGATTCTCAAAGCATGGATTCCAAATAATACAACCATATTCAAGGAGGGGGCGAACAAATGAGGTGTATAGAGTTTTGGTGACCCATAGGTTTTTGAATTCTTTGGTGCGACGTTTTATGAAACCGAGCTGCTTATATTCCCGAGCAAGAATTGTATCGTATTGAGAATGAAAATTCAAGTTTCTGTCCAACAGAACGCCCATAACTGAGATCTGGTCAACTTTTTGAAGTGGCGAATCATTCAGGTTATAAGTATGCTCAAATACTGAATTTTTCCTCGGAAGCTTATTACATAACACTTTCCAACATTTAGATAAAGCCTGTTATCGTTACACCATTTCAATAATGAATTTATTTTGGCTTGCAGAAAAATAGCCTCACAATCGGAATTGATGGTGTGGTATATTTTGAGGTTGTCAGCATACAGAAGATGAGGTACGTCACTTAAAATTTCAGACAAGTCGGAAATAAAGATGTTGGATAAAAGGGGACCCAGGTGGCTACCTTGTGGCACTCCAGAAGTTGCAATAATTTCTCTTGAAAAAGTGCCCTGGAATTTTACAAACTGTGTTCGATTATCTAGGTATGATGCAGTCCAACTTAGTAAGGACCCAGAGATGCCGAACTTCAAAAGTTTGGAGATCAAAATTCCATGATCGACTCGATCAAAAGCTTTGGTGAAGTCCCTTTAAACCGCGTCAATCTGGTTACCTTATTCCATTTCGCAGAGAATAGTTGAGGTAAGAAGCATTAGGTTAGTGGTAGTTGATCGACCTTTGCGAACACCATGCTGCTGTTCATTTAAACGTGGTTCAACCAATGTGGTAAGCTTATCACAAACAATTTTTTCGAACAACTTTGGAATAGCTGATAGTATCACAATACCTCTATAGTTTGTTATAGACCGATAAGTCGCCACTTTTGAAAATTGGAGTCAAATGAGAAGACTTCCAGACAGTTGGAAAAGCCCCTCGTGATAAAGATGCGTTACATAGAATAAACAGGGGGAAGAGATTTGATGTATACGCTCAAAACGATATCTCGGTGGAAGAGAGTCAGGTCCAGGTCCCTTGTTAATATCAAGTTCTTTAATAGCGTTTACGATACCTTCACTTGACAAACTCATTTCATCAATGAACTTGACAAACTCATTTCATCAATGAATGGTGCTGTCGTTGAATGGCAAATTGGTATGCTAGAAGAATTGGTAGCTGGGCGGAAAACCTCTTGGAAATGCTCGGCAAAAAGGCCGCATATAATTTGAGGACAAATTGAATTACTATCACCGTAATACATTGATGTTGGAAATACTGTGGCTTTTTGCTTGGTTTTAACGAAATTGAAAAATTCTTTGGGATAACGAATAATATTTTCCCCGGTTGGTTTGATGTATTGATCATATGCTTTTCGAGATGTTATAGTGAATTCCATAGCCAGCTCATCATATTTAATCTTAAGGCTTGTATCAAAGTTGTTATCTCTCATCAACTTATAGAGCATGTTCCTTTGATTCCGCAGATGTCGAAGGTCGCGATCAAGCCAGGGCTCGGAAACTTTGGGTTTTTTCTTTATTTTAGGGACATGAGTCTCAATGCATACGAAGAGTGTTTTATAGAATGAAGAGACTGCTTCCTCTAAATCTAAACTTGTAAGATAGTTCCAATCAATATTGGCAAGATAAAATTTAATGCTATTATAATCAGCATTCAAGAAATCAAATACAATACAGTCATTGTAAGTTCGGGAAAAAGTTACATCAGATATGGGAAGTTCAACCGAAGAAGCGAAATGGCTTCGTGTGTTAGAGAAAAGGTTCTCTTTGTCATTGGTTGGACTTGCCACAACATCGTCATAAGCATTGGTCAAAATAAGATCCAACCAGTTTCCGTTTTGGTTGGGAGTCAGTGATACTTGTTGTAAGTCATTACCATAAAAGGCATTGATTAGATTAAGATCGATGGTATTTGAGAGGTTTACTGGTAGAAGATGATTATCAGTTTCATCAGGAGTAAAAGATAAATTAGGGTGGTTAAAGTCTCCCAAAATTATAATTTGATCATGTTCCTCTAGAGATGCAGCTATAGAATTTATAATTTCACATATCTTCTCGTAGGAGGTTTCGTCAGATTTTGGTGGAATGTAAAATACCCCTTTGTATAAAACCACTTGCACAAGCGTATTCGAACCACCTTATGTTCAAAATTTTTATAGGAGGTAGTATCAACGTTTTCAGAGGCCATGGAACTTTTGATCGCAATCAATACTCCGCCACCTTTGGTTGCGCCTGCGGATGAGTAATCACGATCAGCTCTATAAATGGTCCAGCTATTGTCTAGAATTTCTTCGTTTCTGTAACCATCATGTAACCAGGTTTCGGTGAACGTTAATACATTAAAATGGCAGGACTTAGCATCAATTATGGTAAAAGAGTTTAATACCATTCAATGGTAAGTTAGTATTAGAAATGATATTTTTTAAACTCTTTTCTTGCTTTTAGGAGCATAGAGACATGCTTAGATCTCACATGCAAAGCATATGTTTCCAGATCATTTTTTACCTGGTCAGCAGATATCCGAGGTGCTTGTGATATTTTACAAACAGATGGCGTAATGGCTCAATCTCAATAGGCAGGCCTTCTTGCTGGATTATTACTTTGAGATTAATTTTGGTTTTACCATTGAAACAGGTTGATTCAGGCGCTTTGTGCATGTAAGCAAGATAAAGTCGAACGCAATCAAACAATTTGTGGTCCTTTAGTCTAGAAAGTAGATATCTACTCTCAAGATTATCCTTCATATCTGCAGCCAACTTCACAGAAGGTGAGCTTAGTGGGTCTAGGTGACTGACATTGATAGTAGAGATCGGAGTGTCTGAAACTGGCGGAACAAGGATTATACCCTCAGAAAACGGAGCCAACGTATCACCACGGACAAAATTTGAGTAAGGTGCTAGTGTAGTTGATTGTACAGAAGTTTTTTGGGAGAGGCTATTAATATGTGCAATTATCGGTTCAATCAGAGGAGAATTTTGCATCTCATTACTCTGAGTAGTCTGAGTTTCAGTTAAAATTTGTCTCTCCAATGTCTATCATTTGAAGAGAAAGTCGACGTCTGAGAATAAGACTGAATCATTTCAGAAGAGTAAGTCCTTGGTGACGAGCCAACTATATTGGATGTTGAAGATCTTCTACCTCTCATTAAATTTTGAATATATTTTTTATCGGTTTTTAAAAATTTCTGAAAATCATCTTTATTTTTATTTTGATCAATCGTCTTACTCTTAGTGAATTTAGGTTTGGATTTCCATTTCCTAAAAGTCATTCCATGCCAGTTTTGGCACTTGTTATCCTCTTGTAGATCGATGAACATCCAGGCATATCGTGCAGGAATAGATACTTTGAAGAATTTCTACTTGCGTTGCACCAACTCTACAGAACAGTTTTCAAGTAAGAGCTCAAATTTGAGAAACTTCCTCATCCACACAACATCTGCCGACTTTGGAGCTCTGACGAAAAATACTTGGTATTCAGGATTTTTCCGGTGTGATTCAGGCATTATTTTCAGATGTTGGGAATTCACCATTTTAATTTTCTCGATCCGCCTGTTCCATTCCTCTTCCGACCAGGGAGTGCCAAATTGGATAATGTTATTTGTACACCGATATTTATTATTATTATTTTCTTCATGGGGGATGTAGAAGCATCCTTCACTTCTTTGTGGCTAGAGTTGACCATTGCTGCTTGCTTAAATTCTGCGAGTATCAGCTCGTGATTTAATGATGGCGTTGAATTTACTTTAGAGTTGATTTTTTTCAAGCAAATTTTTTTCCATACTATAAATGGCTCTTAGCAGTTGTTCCTCCAAAATTTTCGGCAATTCTGAATTTTGTTTGGAAATTTTGCAATCGATATCAGAAGCCATTTTTTCCAAATCACGCAGGCGAGTACCGATAGTGCTATATGACAAGGTTGCCGATGCATTAAACGGATAATTAATCGATCCATCCTTCACTGCTAAAGCATCTTTCAATTCTTCCAGCTTACTTTCAATTTGGGTTGTCTTGCAACAATTATCTTTGATTGAAATAAGCGCACTCTTTAGTTCTTCAAGCATTTTTTCGGTTTTGCTAAAACTGATACTAGAGTTATTTATTTTTGAGGCCAATCCATCAAAGCAATTGGCCATTTTTGCAAAACTTTCGTCATTAGACCTAGTCTGCGCTTGTTGCTTATAAAAAAGCTGGTCTTTGTCTGAATTAAGCTTATCAATATAAGCTATGATGCTATCGTACATGCATTTTAGCAGGTTTTCGAAGTTCTGGCAGTCAGAGCAGATGAAATGTGCATCGACAAAAGTGTTGTGCCAATCCCTTGGCGCATCAATGCAGGCTCCATGGAGTTTTCGATTGCAGAATGCTTTGCAAGTGACAAATTTAAATGTATTATCGAACGCGATGCAATAAGGGAGGCGGTACTTTAAACTCATTTTTATCTTTATGTTAATTTTAAATAGAAAAAGTCAACAAAAAGTTGGTATACGAGTACGTCTACGTTGAACTCCCAGTATTTCTCAAGTACCTGCTTCACTGAACAATTGGTCTAACATATTGTCGATCTACTTGCTCTGAGACTACCATGATATTTCGTACGCCGTGCAAAGTACAGATATGCCTCCATAGTTTTCGCACTGTAACTTGTTAAAATTTTGTGGATAGGAAATACAATTGATTGCCTTCAGTCGGGTTGCATATCTTCTTATTGCCAAATGTACTGCATGACTTCTTGGATGGCTTTCTGAACACCATACCGAATGAGCCCCACTGGAATCTCATCCATGCCCGGCGTTTTATTATCCTTTTGGGCTTTTGGGAACAAACTTCATCCAGAGTTGGTGGGGCCAATGGAAGTTCTCCTTGAATATCTATAGGCTCCGGTATTGTGGAGCTGTGCGGAAGATTAATAAGGTTCTTGAAATATGATGCCCATTATTCCTTGAATATTGTTTTCATTTCATCAGCGATGATATGGCCAATGCTATTTTAAGGTTTTCACTGCATTGTAGGCTTGTCTTGTGTTGTTGCTTGCTAGACTTACATCGATACTTCTCAACTGGTCATCATAGTATTTTCTTTTTTTAGTTCTAAATATCTTATTCGCTACTCTTCTGAGATTTTCATAATATTGTCTCTTTGTCCTGGTTTTCTTACCTGTATATTGCTTGGACGCCAGATTTTTCCTATCTAATGCATTCTGGCACTCATTATCGAACCAATCATTTCTTTTGCACCAGTTTTGATGTTCGATCGTCTGTTCTGCCACGGTCTTAATCACCTCTTTCACTTCCACCCATAGCTCGTTGCTTGCTTTCAGCAATGCTTCTAGTGGGATGGGAGCTAGCTGGCTGTAATATAACCCCAGTTATGCGGACAAGTTTAGTTAAGACGTCGAAATCAATCAATATTTTGTACTGGACATATCTGTCAATACTGTCGTATGCTTGCTTGAAGTCTGCAAAGAACTAGTGTTCATCGATATTATATTCCCAGAACTTTTCAAGCACCAGTTTTACTGAATATATTTGATCAATCGTAGACCGTCCACTTCGAAAACTACCTGCTCTCCAAGAATATTTTCATAACAGGGCTTTAATCTTCATTCGATGACTTTAGACACAACTTTATATGATGTGCTCAAAAGAAGAAGCCCTCTACAATTTTTACAGTGAAATCTGTCTCCCTTTTGACGTAAGGGACATATGATGCGTATCTGCCAATCATCTGGTTGCTGCTTTTCTGTCCATATGCTACATATCAACCGATGGAGGAGGTTGTGTAGGTGTGTTCTTCTGGCTTAGAGCAATTCTATCGGTATCCCGTCAGTTCCAGGAGTATTTTTCTTTTTGAGACGAGAATTGGATGTCTGTAGTTCTCCTCTTTGATTCCTTACAGTTTTGATAGTTGTTGTAAGCGCTGTGAGAAATATGTCATCCACCCATTTTTAGGGTTTTGTAAAATAATTTTACAAAACCCTACTAAAATCGCGTCCTGTCTGTCTGTCTGTCCGTCTGTCTGTCTGTCCGTCCGTCCGTGTGTCACAGCAGTTTTTCTCGGAAACTACTTAAGCTAGAGACATCAAATTTCGTATGTAGGTGTAAAGTGGTGTTCTATTCAAAGTTCAACTACAAAAAATTGTTATATGGTATTTAAGGGGGGTCTCCCCATGTAGGGGAGTGACCCCCCGAAAAAAAAATTTCATTGAAGGTGGCCGATATGGGTATCAAATGAAAGGTCTTGATGAGAACTGCTCAAAACAGGTCTTAATTTGGCAAAGTTCGCTTCGAGGGGTGCACAGGGAGGGGAAATACACGAAAAATTTGTGTCCCCCCCCCCCCTCGCGATTGGACACCTGTAATCCGAAAAATCTGAAAAAAATCAGAAATGTAGGCCTTGGTGAGTACAACAACAACAAAAAAGTTAGAAGTCGCAATTCACTCAACTTTGTTAGTAATAGTATGATTTATCGATTTTATGTTTTCTTGAATAAAATCTTCATGGTACCTTTAAACTCTATGAAATTGATGATGACTATTTATAAGATTGATCTATCCTGAAAGTTTCATAAAGGTTGAATAATATTTAGCGAAGTTATAGCGGTTTGAATTTTCCTGTATTACTATGGAACAATATGCGCTGCATGTATTACTATGGCAACATACGAGTATGGCTATGGAACAAGATGCGCTTTTTGCCGACTCAGACACTACAGTTTTGCTAGGATTTGCATGGAAATTTCAGGAATGAAAGGTGTCATGTATATCTTTGAGAATCGGTTCAGCTAGTGGTATCAATAAATAGTGGCTGTTTTAAATGCGAAGATTGGATAATTTTGAGTTATTTTTTCCCAACTTCAATGTTTAAGGTGCATGCTTTGGACCCCTTGATTCAATTTAATGAATGACTGAAGATGAGTACCTACAATTAATGCTCATAAGTGAAACAAGTCAAGGAGGTGGGAGAGAGCTCCTAGCAAAAGGGTTTTGTAACCATTCTAGGATTCGAAAAAATTGTCCATGAATCGATGATTACAGTACAGGAGAATAGCCCATGAAAAAAATTCATCAAACGTAGCCGATATGAATATGAAATGAACGTTTTCATGGGAGCATTTCAAAACAGTTGTTAAACTGTCAGTTTTTGCTTCAGTGGGGCACAGGGGGGAAATACATGAAAAATGTGTTTCCTCCCTCGCAAATGGACATCTGAAATAATTATCAAGGGAGATATTTATGAGTATAACAATAACAAAAACGTCAGAAGTCGAAATTCGTTCAACTTTGTTAATAACAGTATGATTTTCGTATTTCATATTTTCTCCAATAAAATCGTCTTTGACATGTTTCTTGATTTGATTCGATCTGGTGACTGCATTTTGTAAATTGAATACAAAATCCTTCTAACATGAGCGTAGGTCTGTTTACCCAACTGCGTGGTGTATATCAAAGCTGTTTAATTGGCGCATACGCAGATCAGGCTCCATTTAGTGTCTATGTTCGTTAATTTGCTATATCTTCCGATTAGTAATCTGTCGTTACCTCTATTGGCACACATTTTTGGTTGTTTACGGAGGGTGATGTATTACTTCTTTTTCACTCAAGTTGGTCGTTGGACGTACAGTTTGTGTGCCTGATTTCTTTTGTTAACTGCATTTTGACATTCTTAATCGAAGCTAATTTTTTAGATAAATGTTTTTTTTTGCACTATAAATACCCAGTTATCGCCTAAAAACTAATAACTTTTTTAACATACAATCAACAACCATTGCAAAGTTCTCTAAACTTTCTAGGTATTTTAATGAAATGCATTTCAATGATATTATTATATGTAGAAAACAAAAGAGTCACAAACATTTCAGAACTCACCTGAAAATCACTGGAATTTCCAAGAATTCGATCTCCGAACATCCATTTAAGATTTAATTTTCTTTTTGATGGTGACACCAGACATTCAATTGAAAAATTTGCATCATTTTCCAGGACTTGCATATCTCTTTGCTTTGCTACGATGTTGAGAGGAATCGGCTTCACTAAGGGTTGGAAATCATTCACACTCATATAATAAGAGTAAACCTTTTTCTTATGTTAATTATGAGAACATGAAAATACGAGTACTTGCCATCAACTTGAATCTTCTGCTCATCTTTCCCAAAATTATTTTCTGCAGAACAAATATAAGTGCCTGCGTCGCTGAGCTGTATTTCATTCAGTACAATTTGTTTTGTTCCATTAATACTGAAAAGATTACAGGAACTTATTTGTGCTACAGGACCAAAATTGGAATTTTACTCAAAAAAATTTAAATTTTCATCCGTAGCATCTAGGATGGATCCATTAAAATTCCAACTGAAATTATACGGTTTTGGTGAAACTGCGTTGCAGCCAAGCATTAAGGGACTATCCTCATTTACGACTATATTATTGCTTACATCAATCAATACTTTGGGTTTTAGTCCATCTGAAAGAAGATTTAATGTTGATTACAATATGATCCTTTACGGATTTAAGCTCACATTCAGTTTCCAGAATTACATATTTTTGCGCTGTTCTCCCGATACCGTTTGATGCTTCACATATGTGTGTACCATAGTCATCGGAGCCAAAATCTTCTATGAAGTTGTTTGATTTTGTTTTGTTCTCACGAATCCAGGAAATTGAAGGTTTCGGGTTACCGTCAGCGGTACAATTTAGAGTAATTTTATCACCATAATTAACTTTATGCTCTAAAATTAGTTTCATTATGAATCTATCTTATTTTTGTGTGAACTTTCTGTACTTTCTAAAAGAAAACCATGTATCTCTGGTTGATAGGGAACCGTTAAATAGCCAGTTGATGTTTTTATGTTTCCCATGTACAGACCAATGCATGTGTATTCTCCATCATGACGGCGATGTACCGATAAAAGCTTTAACGTGTTATCTAGAATCTATAGAAAAAGTTTTTAAAACACTTTTCTTAGCAAATCAGATTATCATTTACTTTAAGTTCATCCGTTTCTTCAATTTCTTCTCCATTATGAAGCCAGGTAATGTTTACTTTTCGTTCAGGTGGCGTAATGTTACATTTGATTTCAAAATCCGCATCCTTTTCGGTAGCGGTCATATTAACCTCAACCAAATTAATTTGCCATGGCACAGGCTCAACTAGAGATTTAACATTGTGCGATTAATTGAGCTGAATCATTTCAACTTGAATCAGCCAATTAGGATATTCTACTTACCCATAACTTTGACTTTTTCGTGATGTTGACCATAAGGATTCTTCGCTTGACAAAAATAGCTTCCTTCATCTTCAAGTCGGGTACCAAAAATATCCAAGTGAACTGTATCGTTCCTCCTAAAATGTTTAGAAAATTAAATCAGAATTTTTACTTATAATTCTAATTTACTAAAGAAGATGGACTGATCTCATTTGAACAATTATAAATGTTTGGAACTTATTAGTTTGTATTCAATCCCACCCACAATAAAACTGAGCTTTTTACCAGTCTGTAGTGAAAGAAGGTAGATGAATGTCCGTAAAGGATTGCAGTGACGGCCTGCTGCCTCAGCGGAAGAGGATGGTAAGATTCGCCGGGATTAGCCTTGTCTAGGGACGCGTGAATGCACTGGCAGGCTAGCGTTGCAGTGTCGTGGGGCGGGTTCTTTCCCCCAGCGCAAGGACTCACTACAAAAGAATTTCGCATTCACGAATTCCTGGGTCACAAAGAGGTCGACCGAAGTCGAAAAGAAGGAGGTAACCAACTAAGGTTTGGAGGTTGCAGACAAAAAAGGACAAACTGGACCTAGGAAAGACAGATGAACTTAAGGGGACTTCGTCGTTACCCGACAATTCTTATGGCCCACAAATAAGAGTGAGGCATCAAGATGGAGGTGGTGCTCCCTCGCACCCTCCTAACCGGATCAAGATCCAAACGTAGACGTGGCCATGTGTTTCCCATTTTAGAGAAAAACTCATACAAAAACACTTTTTATGACTCTTTCCCTCAAATGAGAAGCACAAACGTAACCAATTAATGCTATAGGGTTATGCAAGGAAATCACATAGCCCTATATCACAACAGGGCACACGAGCAGAAGGCCGCTCTATCCAGCAAGAGCCCCTGTAAGCGACAAAAACGGTGGAGCGTACCCGATGGTTAGCCCATATCAGCGAATGAGCCTGCCATCAATGCGGGACCTATGGAATGGAAAGACCGACGGGTCCACTTTAATACTCCATTTTATTTCTACAATTCTTATTAGTAATTCATGTAATGAATAAAACTTCGACCTGCTTTTATCTTATATACTCTTCGCTTGTAAATGTACTCTTTTGCTTCAGTAGCGTAAGTTTTCTAGCAAATGCAAATTTCGTGCTAAACTGCTTTAATGAATGCTCTGTATTTTTTAATTGTATGCATTTTGCGTATTTAAAAAAAAAGATGAATGTAATATTTTCCATTGCGCATTCATTTTGTATGCGTTCTGCTGATTTTATTCATCTCACTTTAATTCTTTTCATTAAATTTAAGTTCTCTTTCTATAGAGACGTATATATGCAATGAATTGTTAAATTGAAATATATATTGCTTGTTTACTTGTTTGATTTTTCTTTAAGTGAATAGTCGTCACCATGTTGTGAAAGTAGAAAATCTTGTTTCTTCAATCAGTTAAATTCGAAATAAATTGAATTAAGCTCATATGCGTATTATTCTTTAATTTAATGTGAATATGAAAATCATGCTGGGGCAGTTAAATGGGGACACTGAATGGATATAGCTCTGAGTAATCACATATGTGAAAGGGTAATTTCATTTGAAGATGAAAAAATCTGCTTTTGAAACTTTCAGAGCTAGATAAAGAAAAAATTTTTTGTGACCTTATTATTAAGGAGTAACTATGAACTGGTTAAAAGGATTTGCGCCGATTTCAAAACTTTTGCTGCAAGTGCGCCATATGTAAGTGCTCTTTTCCCAGGTTGATATAATTTCAACTGAAGGTAAGCGATTGAAACGAAATAAAAAAGTTGGGATCTTCTGTTCAGGAGAACCGCTTGTGAGCGAATTTAACCTAAACCTCTACCAAATTTAAATGCAGATGTGAATTATACTCCATTAGTAATATTTTTCAAAAGCGGTTTCTTTACAAAATGAGTTTCTTATAGATTATTGACTTTACTCACTGTATTTTGCAAACCTTATGAACCGACTACACTTTTTATTTAGATCTCGTCGTCGTCACCGCCGCCGCCGCTTTATCGTCTATATGCTTTGCAATTCAGACAAGTGTGATGTACATCCATACATTCGTCAATGCAACAAGGAATCAAACAGTAACCCAGCCAGCATCCTAGTAAAGCTATAACAAATCCTGACATACTGTGACCAAAAAATATGGTGACATTTGAATTTAAACTACGTGCGTCGAAGGATGAGAACAACTGTTGCTTGAGGGATGGATTCCTTGCGTAGCCGATGATCAGGGAACCGAATACTGTTCCGATACCAACACATGTGCTACCTTTCAGTGTCTTTGTGCTACCTTTCAGTGTCCTGAGGGTGGTTTTGCGATTTTCGAGCCGCGTATCTTTACCCCGGGTTCCCGAACGATGCTTCACCAGTTGTGAATAAAACCTGACCAAACGGATTAACTAGTGAACTTTTCACGAACGCCGTTCCCTTAGGCTGTGCGTAAACTTGATACAAAATGTAGCCTGACGACCTTAGCGCTTGACTAAATTTTGCGTCTCGTGTCCCATGCAGCCGAAAGCCTTTTAAAGAGGAGTATGTTCACAGAAACACAAAAACAAGTTGGGTAAACAGACCTACGCTCATGTCAGAAGGGTTTTGTATTCAATTTACGAAATGCAGTCACCAGATCGAATCAAATCAAGAAACATGTCAAAGACGATTTTATTGGAGAAAATATGAAATTCGAAGATCATACTATTATTAACAAAGTTGAACGAATTTCGACTTCTGAGGTTTTTGTTATTGTTATACTCATAAATATCTCACTTGATAATTATTTCCGATGTCCATTCGCGAGGGGGAAACACATTTTTCATGTATTTCCCCCCTGTGCCCCCACCGAAGAAAAAACTGACGGTTTAAGAACTGTTTTGAAAAGCTCCCATGAAAAATTTCATTTCATACTCATATCGGCTACGTTTGATGATTTTTTTTTCAGGGGCCACTCTCCTGTACTGTAATCATCGATTTATGGCTAATTTTTTCGAATCCTAGAATGGTTACAAAGCCCTTTTGCTAGGAGCTCTCTCCCGCCTCCTTGACTTGTTTCACTGATGAGCATTAATTGTAGGTACTCATCTACAGTCATTCATTAAATTGAATCAAGTGTTCAAAACATGCACCTTAAACGTTGAAGTTGGGAAAAAATAACTCAAAATTATTCAATCTTCGCATTTAAAACAGCTGTCATTTTGTTATACGATTACTGATACCACTAGCTGAACCGATTCTCAAAGATATACATGACACCTATCATTCCTGAAATTTCCATGCAAATCCTAGCAAAACTGTAGTGTCTGGGCGGGAAAAAGCGCATGTTGTTCCATAGGCATATGTTGCCATAGTAATAAATGCAGCGCATATTGTTCCATAGCAATACAGGCAAATTCAAATCGCTATAACTTCGCTAAATATGATTCAATCTTGTTGAAACTTGCTGGATCTTTATGAAACTTGCAGGATAAGGGTACCGTTAAGATTTTATTCAAGAAAACACAAAATCGATAAATCATACTATTACTAACAAAGTTGAGTGAATTGCGCTTTTCACGTATTTGTTGGTGTTGTACTCACCAGGGCCTACGTTCCTGATTTTTTTTAGATTTTTTAGATCACAGGTGTCCAATCGCGATGGGGGACACAAATTTTTCGTGTATTTCCCCTCCCTGTGTGCCCCTCGAAGCAAACTTTGCCAAAATAAGACCTGTTTTGAAAAGTTCTCATCAAGACCTTTCATTCGATACCCATATCGGCTACCTTCAATGAAATTTTTTTTCGGGGGTCACTGCCCTATTGAGAGAGACCCCCCTTAAAAACCTTATACAATTTTTTTGTAGTTGGAATTTAAAGACAGCACCACTTTACACCTACATACAAAATTTGATGTTTCTAGCTTAAGTAGTTTCCAAGAAAAACTGCTGTGACACACGGACGGACGGACGGACAGACAGTAGGATTTTGTAAAATTATTTTACAAAAACCTTAAAAATAATAAACGAAAACACACACAATTCGTCGTCACCAGTTGAGGAAAGATTATCCACGACGAGCCATTTTTCTCCCTCCTCTTCGTGCTGTCTTTTTGACGTCCCTCCACTACTTCCGAATCTAGTACACCGGTTTGGTGTACCCGATCAACGTTTTGTACACTGCTTATTTTATGTGGCGAGTTCAAATTGTACTGAATGAACTAACTTTGAACGAAGTAAAGAAAAATGAATAGGATTTTTTTTAAATAGTAATAAAAATTAAATTTCATGAAAAATATTATTAAAGGAAAACGTTTAAATCTAATATAAAGGAAAATTTATATAAAATTATATTTAATATAAAGGTAAATTGATAATGAAAAATTTTACATTTAATATAAAGGAAAACTAATATAGAATTGCATTTAATAATAATATATTAATAAGAGAGAAAACTATTTTACAAGTGACGATTATGAATGCAAATAATTCATTATTTTTTTAAATCTGCCACATAAAATCACAAGTGTAGGACGGGAAGGTCTTCGAGCAGTTTGCTTGTATAACTGCTTGATTAATACAAGTCGTTCTAAATAGGAACACCAATTTCTGAAATGCTTTGGAACAACGCTCTTGTATCTCACTTAGGCATAGAGAGATGACATAATAAAGGGGACAATATTTCACAAAAAGAGGGTTAAATTTACGATCACTTCAAAATCTCCACATTGGCTTCGATATTAGGGAGCAACTTAATTTAAAACCAATAAATGGATTTATGAAATGATTTATGAACAACGGCTGTTTCTTCATGTGTAACTATGATTCAGGCTATTAAAAATTTAAGTGAAAGTATAACGCATTCAAATTTTGGTATTCCATCGTATTTTCTTCATATACGAATAAATTGGTTCCATTCACTCCCTATCTCTTGAGCAGCGAATACTTACAACTAAGTGGAATGACTATTTCATAAAACAAGTTCTTTGATGCAAGGCTTCTTCTTCTTTCTTCTTTTTTGGACTACTACAGCCCCTCTTGGACCTTCGCAAAAGGTGCCTTCAACTGTCCCAGTCTATTGACCGCGTCCTCTAATTTTGAAATCCAAGCAGCGATGATGAACTGTTTTCGTCGACAAACTCAGACCGGCATTTTCTCGATTTCCCCACTGGTTTTCAACACTTCAGTTCTCCCCACTGAATACCTTTTTCGGTATCCGCCGTTCATCCAAACGATTCACGTGGCCAACCCATTGTAGTTTCCGTAATTTTACAATCGTTGAGAACGTTAGCAAGTCAAAAATTTCAAACAGATCATGATTATATCGAATTCGTCATTGATCTCCATCTAGCTTTGCTCCGATTATTTGCCTCAGTGCCCATCCCTGGAAGGCGTTCAATATGTTTGCAGATACTTGGAATTGGGTCCATGTTTCACACCCATAACATAGCACAGGTCTTATTACGGATTTTTATTTGTGTACGCAGTTGGTATTCAAGATCTTCAACAACTGAGTACCATATTTTATGTGTGAGCTGTATTCTTCGGCGTATTTCTTCTCTTTCATTACTGGTTCTCGTTATTTTGGCGCCTAAATAAACAAATTCGCCCACATTATTGATACTGTATGTACCATGCGTGATACAACATTTCGAGTATTTACGGTAGTTTTTCTCGACTGCGTCATTTGCTTTTTTATGTTTTCATTGATTTACTGTCCCACTTGTTTTGCTTCGCTGTCGAGTTTCTAGAAAAGTTGTTTAGCGGTTTTTAACAACCGACACAAAATGTTGTCGTCAATGTACCTCTTGAATCGAATGGCAGATTGCTTATGACATATTCTAAAGCCAAATTAAATAGCAATGGAGCTAGCCCATCTCCTTGCCTTAGTCCGATATTTGTGTCAAAGACATCAGTAAGTTGGTTATTGATGCGGACTTGGGAGGTCGTCGACGTTATTTTCATGTTGGTAAGATGGACTAATTTTGCTGAAATACCAAAGCAAAGCATTACGATCAATACTGTTGTGTGCTTGCATAAGGTCAACGAAAATTTAAGGTTTGTCTATGTTGAGCTCCCATAATTTCTCAAGCACCTCCTCGACTCTAAAAAATTGATCAATCTTCGATCTGCCTATTCTCAAGCCACCTTGATACTCCCCAATAATACTGTTGGCATGTAATTTGATTGCCTTTTCTATAATCTTTGAAAATATCTTGTACGCCGTATAAAGTAGAGTTATGCCTCTATAGTTTGCGCACTGTAGCTTGTTACATTTTTTGAAGTTAGGGAATATAATGGATTCACTCCACTTGCTTAGCATTTGCTCTTGTTGCAAAATGTACTAGATATGTACTAGATGACTTTGTGGCTACCGTATTTAATGGGCTGCATTAGAATCTCATCGATGCCCACACTTTACTATTATTTTGGGCCTTGAAGATAGAAAAAAATGTATCCAGAGTTGGAGGGGCCAATCAACTCTCTGGGAATATCTATAGGTTCAAATGTTCTGGAACTGTACGGAGGACCGAGAAGGTCCTTGAAATATGATGCTCATCTTTTTTCAATCCTTCTTTTATTAGCGATGATGTTGCCGACATCATCATGGCGAAGCGTGACTGATAATCTCGTTTCAGGCTTTTCACTATTGTGTATGCTTGTCTTGTACTATTGCTCGTTCATTTCTTCGCATATTATACAGCTTATGATGTCGATACTTCATTTTTGAAGAAAGATCTAGTTACATATGTGAAAACCTCTTGATTGAGTATAAGATAAAACTTATACCTATGCTTAAACTAACTTATCTAAACTTAACATGGAGACTTGGCTCGCTAAAGAATTTTATCTTCCGTCCGATGATGAACTATATAAGGTATTGACGACAGGATTATTTAGCATGGTGCAGGAAAGTTTGAAATTGGCAACCAATTTGTTGCATCTGTCGTTAATTATATCCATCCCGGATATTTTATGCAGGTGGCTAGTTGAGTGCCACGGAGGAAGGTTTAGTATGAGCTTAAGTGCTTTGTTCTGTGAGATCTGTATTTTTTCGAGCTGAAATTTGCAGCAGTAATAATTAGTGGGGTAGCGTAAGTCAAAATTGGTTGAAATACTGTTTTGTGTAGAAGTAATTTATCGATTGATGGTAAGACCGAGATATTTAATTTCGAACACTCTTTGCAATTTTTCGCCACTAATTTTTAGGTCAACCTCTATGTCTTCCTTATTCTTGTGCTTAAAAATCATGTATTTTGACTTTATAGTATTCATTGCTAGCTTGTTTCCGATAAGCCATGAACGATATTCATCTAGATCTTCGTTGACGATATTCTCCATGGCAACTTAATCATGTCCTGAATAAAGAATTACAGTATCATCAGCATATAATGTGTGGTGATCTTTCAGTTTACATATATTCAAATTATTAGTATATAGAAAAACAAGGTTAGACCAAGTATGGATCCTTGAGGAGCCCCCGATTTCATTGGTGCTAGATTGCTCAAGACATTATTAACTGATGTTCTTTGGAATCTTCCTTCCAAAAAACTTTTGAAGAGTTGTTTCGGTTTGCCTTGAATACCAAACGATTCAAGTTTTTGAAGTAACAGGTGATGACCAATCGTATCAAAAGCCTTCTTCAGGTCCACAATGGGCTTTGATCAAAAGCTCATTGAGTAGGAAAACCACGCATTTTTATTTTTGTGACATATGAAAATTCAAATAGCTATAACTTCATTAAATACAGTAAGGTTCCGATTGAATCACGAAATGGGGCAGTTTGATATTCAACTACCTCTATACAAAATTTTATTGAATTTTAGGGTAGCTATCTGATTTTATTGGCGAAATTGTGAAATTCATAAATCTTACTAAAATTACCAAATATGTTTGAATTTCGAGTTCTGAGATATTTGCCTTTGTTGTACTCATAAAGAACTACGTCTGTGTCTCTTTTTTTTATATTTTTCAGTCCACAGGTGTTCAATCGCGAGGAGGGGAGAGAGGGACAAAAATTTTTCATGTTTTTCCGCTTTCAATTTTAACAACGTATCCTGAAAGATCTCATCAACGCCTTTCATTTTACTGTCTTTAGTTAGTAAAATTTTTAAGGTGTCATTTCCTTGCATGGAGAGACTCCGTTAAAATCTTTTGAATTTTCTTACGACTGTCAAACTTTAATTAATCAGCCACTTCTGAGCTGTTCACAAGATTTGATGACCCTAGCTTCTCTAGTTTCTGAGAAAACCCGCTGTGATACACTGATGGACAGATGGATGGACAGACTGAGGTGCAGACAGGTGGACGGACGGATAAGTACATACATATATAAGTAGGTTATTTAAAAAATTTGTTTGAAAAAAACTTTGAAAATGCCGTTTTTTTGGACGCTTACGTACAGGCGTTTACGTGAGGGTAGCCTCTCTATTATTTTACACCTCTCTGCACTGGAGTGTATGAATTTGAAGCCACAAATGAAATATTTTATAATTAATGCTGATTCCTCTAAGCTTCCATGAACAGCAACAGGAGTGAAAAGCTGTTGTTTTGTTTTTATCAACCGCAGTTGTATACATTAGAAACTAGCAAAGGAGTGCTTAACCTGGGGTGGTATACTAAGACGCGGGTCGTCCGGGACACCCTCTGCTTGTGCTGTGCCACCCTACACATAAAACTTACCCCGAAGAGGAAGGGAGGGAGCGGAGGAGGTCATTTTGAGAAATGAAAAATGTTTTCTTACACAAACGTGGACGCTTTATTTTTCCAAGCAACTTTAATATCAATTCACAAGTTTTAAATAAAAAAAACAAAACAGACCCTTACAATATTTAATATAAAAAGCTAAATAAAAATGTTTAATGAAGAACAACATGAATAATTTGAAAGTACAAGGATGGATAAATATATAAAAAGAATCAAATATCATACTCACTCTTTTCCACGACGATCTCCGAGTGCCCAATTAAGGACAAAAAAGAAGGGTGGGGCCTCTGGAATTTAGTTCTAAATAAAATAAAAAAAAAACTAAATGAAACTTTTTGCACCAATGATAATGTTTCTCCATCGACTAACAGTCACTTCTGTTCCAAGTAATAGGGAAGAAAAAAAATTCGAAGTCGAGGAATTACGCTTTTCAACAAGTCAATAATGGAACAATGAAGCCTCTAGACTAACTGATTTTTAATTCACCTTTCAGCTTTAACAGTTTAAGAGCTCCGACACTTAACTGTTCAAACACTGTGCCCCTGTACAGAACAATCAACTTATTCGTCTTCTATGAATTTTTCACTATGCATGGATTGTCACTCCAAAGTTAACTTGCATGCATCCTTTTTATTATTTATTTTATTTTCCACACAATGTTAGTAATTAGATTTTGCAAGTATATTTAAACCATCGTTTATTTTTATTTAAGTCCTTTCAATTCTAAAAACATCCATCGTTTGGTTTTTTTCTTTTCCTTAGTACACTCACCACAATGTGAGAAAAAATTGTATATTTATCCAGGCTTTCGCCTTTACTTTATGCACCACAAGCTAAAATTCATGTCTCTAGCAAAATCACAAAACTTCCTTTCTCTAACAAAATCAAAAAGTTTCTCTTTTTTCGCCCCTAAAAATTCAACTCCACTTTAATTTTCTGATCCACAAGCAAACACAAATTCTTTCTAATCTCCCGTATTTTTTGTTTTTCTTCTCTACAACACGTCGTTTTCACCAAACTTCCGCCAGTTCTTTTCTAATCCTTGACTCGGTTACCCGCCGAAACTCTCACGTGCCCACCAAAATCAACCCGCTAAAACTCTCACGCTGACCCGGTCGAGAGTTCATCAGCCGGCAACTGCCATCCCGTTTGACAAGCGCTGGTTCTTCTTAGCTGTGCGCTTATCGACATTCCGGGCTGTCATCACGCCAGCTGATACAAATTTGTTGTTGCGTATAATGCCCAGATGCTCGCACCATCCAATAGTAATGCAAAAACTACTATTGAATGTGTAGTAATTAAAGTGGAAGTAAATGTCTGTGAAGGACTGCAGCGATGGTCGGCTATCTCGGCGAGCGAGGATGTTTGTGCTCGCCAAGCAAAAAAAAATTTACGAATTGTGGAGATCGCCAAATCAAGCAACAAACTGGGCTTGGCAAAAACAGACGAGACTTGGGAATATTTCGTCTTTAACGACGAAACTTATGGCCCCCAAATAAGAGTGGAGCATCTAGGTGGAAACGGTGCCCCCTTGCACCCCTCCCCCTATTCAGATCAAGATCCATCGTAGACGTGGCCAGATGTTTTTCATTTGAATGAAAAACTCATGCAAATATAATTTGCACAAACTTTTCCCTCAAATGAAAATCATCAACGTTGCAAATTTTTGTTATAGTCTTATGTAATGGAATCACATAGTACTATCACATAAATGAGCATGCAAGCAGAGGGCCACCATGCAAGAGCACCTGTAACGTGATAATAAGAGGTGAGCTCACCCAATGATTAGCTCATGAGTGGAGGGGGCAACCAACGTGGCAGGCCCCATACCCAGTCAAAATGAAAAGAAAAATAGAGTTTATAGTTAATTTATGTATTTGTTATGATTTAACAGAAAATATATAAGATGTAAATAAACTGAACGCAAAGTGTTACAATGTAACTCGATCCCAACAATCAACTCGCATCCAATCGCTTTTGCTCTCGTTTTTTCGTTTTGATATTTTCTTTTGAATTCTAGTCTTATTACTATGTCGTTTCGCATGATAAACTCAAATACATGCAATGATCGCAAAAACCAGAAAGAAATTTGATCACCCAAAAAGCAAAAAGTATATGTTTTACTACAGTTCAAATGATGCAGAGTTTATTGTTTTTAATATTTTCATTTCATTACCATGCACATCAGATACATGATACCCAATATTTAGAGAATTTCATATTAATTGTTTCGTTTCATTAATAAACTAAGACACAAAAAGAATATAATTGACGCTTTTTCTAAATTTTAGACATCATTTTCTAGTACTCGTAAAAATTTGAATATTTCCTTTGAACATTATGTTTAAATATTTTCTTTAATTATAATATTTATATAGAAAAAGTATTAGCTGTGTTTATTGCTTATAGTTCATTTGTTTGTCTCACTGTTTCCTTCTAATTTTGATTGAAGCAGCCAATAGCGACTTTTCTGATGAAGTATTTATTTTTCGATTGACTTGTTCTGGTTCAATTTGGATTCTAAGGACATCTAAATATTGGGTGAAAATGATGTTTAACGTATGGTGCTTGTCTCCCCAACGATTTAGTTACAATTTCAACTTTTTATAGTCCCTTATTTCCTTCACACTCTCAAATGATAAAATTTTAGTTCTTAAACGCGCGAGAAATATTTTCGGGCCTGTTCACTAGCTTCAAATGTGAAAGGTTGCAACTGTTTGCTATCGTTGGTAGCGGGTGCACAATCACAGGTGCAATGGGACTAGCAACGGCCAGCTGCTGCGGTCATTTAAAGCAGCTGCGGAGCCCGTTAATTTATTGTTTACGTTCCGATCGTAATATTTACGCTGGCATTGCTGCAAACCCTTCTGTGCCGCTAGCGATGCCTTCTTCATCCCGAAAACATTTTCTTCCACCAAATCTTTTGCGTCTGATTTTGGGAACTCTTTTCGCTCTATTTTCCCGTATTTCTATTTGCAGGACATTGTTGTTATTTTTATTTTTTTGTTGCAAGGGGAGGGGCTTAGGCTGAAATCACTTTGCTCGACTCCACTTTTTCTATCGTAAGCGCTCCTACAACACTACAGTTATACAGTGAACATTCCAAGCGTTTACTTTGTGAGTTATACTCATGATGGCGCTGAATTTAATGCAGATTTATAGAGATATCATAGAAGGAAGCTACACAAAGCCTCGTGAGTGCCTCAGGGCTTATCTATTTGGACAATAGCAGGGCAGATCTGGCGACTCCTTGGAGGCTAAGCACACCCAAAACACTTTGCCTAATTGCTATAGGGGTGCACTAAACTACGAAATTCCAATTATGTTTCCCAAAACTGTTTGAAAATTATCGACAATATACTGTGAAACATCCAACGAGTACAAAAACAAGTCAACAAACACTTTTAGAACAATTTTACAACTAATTCCAGAGATCCACTACAAACAAATGATCGTCGAATATCCACTTTGCACAGTGGAATTAATATGTTTCTATCTCGATCACGAGTCACTTCACCTGCTGCTGATCAACAGCCCCATGGTTACTCGTAAATCCCACTTCTTTGCCGGCGCGGTTCTCGCGGCGTGCGATATGTGTGGTAATCCGTAACAGACTCTTCGTATCTCAACCCAGGTTTCTTGTCGAGCTCACTCATGCCATCAACTGTAGTTTGCATTGCGGGACAACGCAATTAGTTGGTAAGATGCATTACAAAGGGGTTGCCGTGATCGAATTTTAATTATAAATTTAAATATTTATTTTTTAAATTTACAATTAAAATTGGATCAGCATTATGTTGGTTTCGAGCAGTTCTGCTCGATTACTACAAATGACGCGAACAAATATTCGTTGTTGTCGTACTGTCGTATATTGGAAAGAAATAACTCCAGGCTGGATATTTACTCATTAACAACTTTTGGGTGTTTGAATTTTTTACCCTTGATTGCTAATGATGAAAAATTCTGCTAAATGAGAATAAATTTCCAACATGCGAAACTTGTTTATCACAACAATATGCATTACACATTCTAGACTGATCGCAAAGCCTGTCTCAAGGGAAGGCTGTCCTGATTCATTAACTAGGGTTTTAGTGGTTCAAGTTTTATATTAGCATACATATGTTGAGTTTTACCATTCGCTAAATTGAGTTTATGATCGAAAATATCAAATTCTAAAACCATAGCCTAAAGAATCTATTTTATTGTGATTAAACTTAAACAATATTTTAATATGAATCGCTTGCAAAAAAGCATACTTACTTGAAATTGACTCTCTTTCTTGGATTATCAAGAACTGGCTTATTTTCGAAGATCCAATTAATCACCGCACGTTTTGTTGAGGTGACTTTGCAAATTAATTGTAAGTTTTCTCCTTCTGTCACGTTGACTTCTCTTGAGTGAATTTTTACTTTTGGCTTTAACTCATCTGGAAAAACAATTGAGTACCATAAAAATGCAGTGTCAATTGAATACCATAAAAATACAATCTAAATCAGATTAAGCTATACAACACAGATCCAAAGAAATCTCTTTCAGCTACAGGTATTTAAAAAACGACAGCTTTAAAACACGCCCTAATTGAAAAAAATGACTAACCTTATAAAACATGATGAAGAAATCTAAACAGTAAGCCAAGTAACCATGATATACATACAAATGTATTCTAAACTTAGTTTAAACCGCCAAGTGAAATTAAATGTAGAAATAAAATGACAGTAGTTGATGAATTTATCTGATTTTTAGTTAAATTTTTCAAATATCTGCATGCAAAATTCGTTCGATCAGTACCCAACATTGATCAACTTTCATCAAAATGAATTAATAATGTCCAAAAATCAATTTGATATGTTTGATATAGGTAATTTTCATTTAAACTGGGGATTTTATTTTGGCTTATATACGAGTTCAAACGTAGTATACCACGTTTTATGTAGTATAACACTTTTTGTAATATACTCATATACTAGGCTCGTATACCTTCGTTCGTAGGTTTTATCTTACAGAAGTCTCGGATCATAAAGTGCTCATCAAATTTAAACAACATCAGATTCCAGAAAGGCCTCATCATTCTGGCAAGATTTTCCGATGACCCTTGTCGTTTTTTATATTCTGATATGCCAATCATTTCTTGATTCTGTCTGTCGTCATCAAGCCCTGCTGAAAAAATAGCCAAATCTCAAGAAGGGCCCTGAATATACGAGTATGTAGAAATTTCAGAGCATTGTTCAACAGAAAGTCTTCACATCAGCAAAGTACTGAAAATTTGTGACAACAATGATTCATATATGTTTATATGCGCAAGGGAGCTTAAGGTAGGAGTACACTTTTTAATTGATTGTACTTGGTCAAAACGCGGGTTTAGCTCTCTAAATGGTGTTTCAACAGTTATTGGAAAAAATACAGGCAAGTTACTGGACTATTTGGTAACATCAAAAACTTGCAAAGTATGTGAAATAATGAAAAAAAGCTGAATGATGTTGAATTTTCAATTTGGTACGAAGGCGAGCATGAAGACGAATGTACTGTAATTTATAAGGTATAATAGAAATTTTTAACAATTCTATGACCCTTCACCAAGCTTAATACGCGTACTATATAGGCGATGGTGACTCAAAAACGTTTACTAATCTTTGCGAAGCCAAACCATACGGAGACAATTTTACGGTTAAGAAACTGGAATGTGTTTTGCACGTTGGAAAACGGATGTTTCGATATCTTAAAGATGTAAAAAAGACACTTACCGAGAAGAAAAAATTAAGCGGACGGAAGAAAAAAAGAAGGCTGAAGAAGAAAACACACCGAAAGATAAAACCCCGTAAAAAGAGAAAAATCCAACGATATCCTAATGATTCAAGAGAAATGAAGAGAGAAATATGGGCCGGATTTTATCACCTGATTTCTATCGAAGAAGTACCAGAACATCAACACTGCAATCCAGAGTGGTGTAAATATCTGAAAGCACAGGCCAGCAACGAGTTATTTAAACAAAAACCGGCTTTTAATACACAAGTGCAAGAGCTTGTGAAGCCTGTGTTCGAAAAGCTGACCAATGAAGATTTACTCTCACGTTGTTTGGGAAAAAATACCCAAAACAACAACGAATGTTATAACAAAATTCTTTGGGCCATTGTTCCTAAATATACATTTGCAGGCAAATAAGGGGTCGAACTTGCAGTTCAAGACAATGGAAACCATGGGATGTACCATCGGCGTAGCTGCATACAGATATGTGCAGTCTAAGGACGAAGAGCGAATTTTTAAGGCTGAAAAGGCGAGCACGGCGGCAACGAAAGAGGGACGGTTAGCTAAAAAAATGTCCAACAAGAGGAAGAAGAGGCCCATATTGATCAAGGCATGCTATTATATAGTCCAGGAATAGCGGATTAATTGATTGTATGGGACCAAATATAATATTTTCAATAAAATTTTATAAATAATACGAGAAAGACTTTAAAAGCGTTTTTTCTCGAAATTAATATTTTTCACACGGCCGACAGTTAATCTCCGGATTGGCTGGACCGATTTTAATAAACCTTTTTGCGTCTTACTTGTTAATACATCTTACACACGAATTTACCATATTTAGACCAAAAAATAAGAAAATAGAATTTTGGCTTAAGAAAAATAATCGGAAAAATGTGTAAATTTTAAGCACTTTTTTTCAAAAGTCCGCCATTTTTTTTTTTGTTTTTTGATAAATGGAGGTAAATTCGTATGTGCGAAACCTTTTTTTTTAAATGCCGTTTGATTTTTTTGTTTCAGGATTAAGAATCCGAAGATTAACTGTCGGCCATGGACGAAGAATTTTTTTGAATCTTGACTTTGACGCCCTCTATATAATACAACAAATGTCAAAAAAAAAAAAATTTTATAATTTTCAAGACTCATGTAAACGTATAAAAAAGTTTCATTTCAAAATACAATAAAGGATCCGAGATAAAATTGTTAATTTTATGTTTTATTTTTTTGCACACGAAAAGTGCACTCCTACCTGAAATCACAATAAGCTGTCAAATAAAAGAATTTAGAGCATCCAGTAAACTGCAAGGTTGTAAAGGTAGCAGACAGCAAATCTGTTTTGTTGCAATGAAAATTTAGCGTTTATAGCTACTCGTATATGTATGCCATAAAATTTAGTTTCAGTGATTGAAGCCGTAATTATATGGATGAGGTTCGCTGCGACATTTAAGCCAAATATTTTTTTAAGGTACATGTCTTTCTGTTCTATGTTTCGTTTCCTAAATGTCTAGGAAAATTGTTACGAGTTAATATTGTTGCATGTTCACATAAATTAGCAAGTCACTGTTGCCATGTCGCGTTAACATTATAAGTAATTGCATCATCTACAATTTACAAATTGCAAGGAAAACCATGAATCATCATTGAAAAGATCAAGAATATGCATGAATTATTGGCAATCAAAAACAGTGAAGTATTCAGTACTTACGTCATTACAATAATAACAAGTATGTAAGGACTGGTAAATAAAATACTGATGACTTCATCGGTGCTTACGTGATTGCAGCAAGTATGGGACTAAATAACCTTTCTACAAGAAACCTGTCGAATGTTTGAGAGACATTGATTCGTCTTTAGGGTTCGGCCACATTGCGATTTTTCTGCCGTAACCAGCGATTTTTAGACGCAAATACGAACACACTGCGATAAGATTTGCAAAGGAACTTCAGGCATGCGCAGAACTAATATGCTCATTTGAAGGTATGTCTTTGCCAGGAACACATGCGCTAACTCATTCGTGCGCTATGCAAGAAACTTCCGTGCACGTCAGCGTCAAATGTCCAAATGATGTGCGCCTGCGCGAGTAGCACAAAAACTACGTACTAAACTGGTTTTAGGAAAAATCGCAAATTCCTGCGACTGCCGACCTGGACAAAATTGTCGAAAATCGCAGTGTGCGGGCTTCCATTTAACCATGTGTAACTTGCGACAGAAGTGCGGCTAAATAGTCGTAGTCTGATGCATCCCTTATAAAGCAACAGGACACACATGATGATTAGTAGCAGACTCGTGACGTAAACGGTGACAGTACAAATGATGCGAGTGATAATGAAAGTTATAAAAACAATCTTAGAGAAAGTGAAAAGTGATTCATGTGATAATTATGTTCAGTGACAAAGTAAATTATGATAAATTAAGATTTTATTTCAATTAAAAGATAGTTTTTACTTTTGTGGAAATCTTAAATTATAGCCTGGGTCCCTAATATGGGCAAAAATATTATTTACGATTCATTAAAATTATAAAGCCTTGCTTAGTACTTAACTGACATAGAACAATCTTACTTAAATTAATAAGGTGGCATGAAAGTGGGATGATCTTAATTAAATTACTGAATCAATTTTTACCAACAATGTTTACTCTTTTAATCATTCTTATGGCTACCCCACTTACCTCCATCGACAGACTCAATATTTGTTGATACCAAATATTTCAAAGGATTTCCATCAGAATCAAAGCCTCGGACAAATATTTTAAATGTATCCAGAGGTGGCACAAAAGCTTCTGTTACGTAAATGCATAAATCGTTGTCGCAATTTTCAGGATCTAATATTTTCAATGAATGGTTGGTATGGGAGAATTCCGTCCTTGGTGTTACAACTACTAACTCAGCTGTGGTAAACGTGTGATTTTTCTTATTCCTCCATACGAACAACGACAAATAATTTGTGATATCTGGAATCAAAATTAGTTTACAGCTGTAGTTTAAACTCAGTTATAGTACCTTTAATAGGGCTTGGAGCTGTGTCGGATAGTTCTTCCGGCAGAATATATGAAAACCCATAACGAAGTCGAATATCACTTGTTCCTGATATTTTAATCATGTGCTCAGTTGATGAATTAGTGACGATTTCGTAGACACCTGTTTCCGGATCATCAACAGCAACCATCTGTGTATGTGTCGGAGGGATAAATTTTGATTAATCTGGAACTATGTACATCTTGTTTCACATATAATTTTACCTTAACTCTAACCAGATCTAAAATTTTTCTAACATCAACATTACACTTCTTATGTGGATCACAAACATCGATTCTAGGATCCCCACCAGATAATGTTATAGAGAGCTTCTTCATTAAATTATCAACATCAATTGAGAAATTATGAGAACCGGCTGTTTCAGAATAGATTGATTCAATTGGCATAAGGCCAGTATCCAAGACTTCTCCAATGCTTCGAACAACCTGTAATAGTAGAATTTCAATTAATACGGATATCATTTTACAATCTTTAAGGAAAGACATAGGTAAAAAAACACAAGATGGATGAAAAATATTCTTAATATCATATTACTTACGTCTTCAACATTGGACTTAGCAACATTATACATAATTCCATGACTTCGTTTGGCAAGTTTTTTGAAGCTCTCAAAGTTGGCATCCCAAGCACATCCTGTGCCAGAAACCAAAAATGAAACCTATACGAAAAATATTATTCATGACGCATGCAAATTTTAACAATTATTCATTATTTACTGATATTTGCATCGCTTGTGCAATTTCCACTGCTTTATCAACTAAACTATTATCTTTCGCAGAAGCATCCGTGAAAACAAAAACCTGCGATTTCGGAAGAGCTACACTCATACCAGCAATTATCCCCCCCATTGCCAGTTCCTCACAATCTCCGCCTCCACCTATAGTGATCTCATCAAGAGCTTTCAGTAGTTCATTGGCCTTCATAGTTCTATGTACAGGACGAATAACTGAAAAGGAAATAAATGTGGAATAATATTTCAAAATAATTCTTTGCTTATTATTGTATACATTATTATTTAAACTATAGTAGAAAGTGTGATAAAAATACAGTGAAAGTGTAAATAAACAAGCGAGACTGCCATAAGTGTAGGGGTGAAACACTTGCGATATGTGGAAACAAGCATAAGCGTCAAACGTCTTCCTGCTTGTTTACTACTTAGAGGATTACTTTTTTTAGAAATCTCACAATTATAAGTGACTTGTAGCCCAGTCATATTAGGGCTTTCACCTCGGAATGAAAGATAATAAGCTGCAAATTGGTATGAACCTTTGTTTTGTCATTCTAAATGTTGTCTCAAAAGTCACAATCGTTATCGTGTTCGCGTCTCAAGATATTCAAGGTCAAAGGTCACAAAAATCGGTTTTTCGCGAATATCTGGCTTCCTATCGGTTAAATGAGATTTGCATTTATTATAAAAGTTGTAGGCTATAAAATTCCCTACAACTTTTGTTTAAACTTTTTTTTCATACGACCAACCGTTTTGAAGGTAGAGCGCGAAGAGTGCACATCGTACAGTCATATACGGCCTAATGCAAGGTCAAGCGTGAGTTATGGTTATCAGTACGTTATAAAGTCAATTATTTACTTGGAAATTATAATTATTAAACAATACCTATTATTTATGTACTAACTATTAATTATTTATATTTAATTAAAGTAAGTAACTTGATTATTTATATATAATTATTCATATTTAACTATTTAAGTATAAAATATTATTAATTCTGGATTATATATTTTAGTTTTATTTTAAGTTAACACGACATTATATATCTTTTCTTTAAAACGCGTAAATTTCTCAATACTTATATACCTGGAAATACTTGTCCCTACCCTATGCCCTTTTCTATTCATTGCCGGGACAGATGTTCTATAGTATTCAAGGCCACTCTCTCCACTTTGTATGAGTCAAGATTATTCGTTAGTTTGAAATTGTACCGTTGCAATTCATCAAATTTACAAAACTAAATAAACCTGTACAACTGTCAACACTTCCACCAACAAGTGTAGCAGCTCATCAACACATAAAACGTGTCTACTACCAGATTCAAACGTGGTTAGGGAAGGACTTAGAACCTAAAGAATGGGGCTGGATGCTTGAAAATGAAATCCTGGAGCCCATACGAACGTTATTACCTCCAGCACCAGCCGAACTACTAAACGTAATATTTTGCAATTGCAAAAATGGTTGTGGTTCCCGCTGTGGATGCAGAAAATCAGGGCTACAATGTTCTTTAGCTTGCGGCCAGTGCAACGGACAAGCTTGCCTCAACGCTTCACTGTATCCAAGTAATCCCGATGAAGAAAATACATATGATCCCGATATTCTGGAAGGTTTGGAGATGAACATGACAGATAATGAGGACGATGACAATGAATCGAACATTTTTGAGCGACAAGAAGAAGAAGACGACGAACAAGAAGAAGATAATTAGCTTCCATTTCCAATTTCATTACAATTAAAATCAACAAAGATACTTTTGATATTTGAACTCACATTTTGATAAATGTATATTATGCCGTATTTAATAATAAATAAAAATATGTGTAAAATATATACTCTTACTATCATTTTAACTTAAAATAAAACTAAAATATATAATCCAGAATTAATAATATTTTATACTTAAATAGTTAAATATGAATAATTATATATAAATAATCAAGTTACTTACTTTAATTAAATATAAATAATTAATAGTTAGTACATAAATAATAGGCATTGTTTAATAATTATAATTTCCAAGTAAATAATTGACTTTATAACGTACTGATAACCATAACTCACGCTTGACCTTGCATTAGGCCGTATATGACTGTACGATGTGCACTCTTCGCGCTCTACCTTCAAAACGGTTGGTCGTATGAAAAAAAAGTTTAAACAAAAGTTGTAGGGAATTTTATAGCCTACAACTTTTATAATAAATGCAAATCTCATTTAACCGATAGGAAGCCAGATATTCGCGAAAAACCGATTTTTGTGACCTTTGACCTTGAATATCTTGAGACGCGAACACGATAACGATTGTGACTTTTGAGACAACATTTAGAATGACAAAACAAAGGTTCATACCAATTTGCAGCTTATTACCTTTCATTCCGAGGTGAAAGCCCTAATATGACTGGGCTATTGTAGAATGCAGACACAAGCGTGGAACGCCTTCCAGTTTACATCTACCTTAATGTAGAAATAATTCCATGCAAGCGTTTGCACGCCCTCAGCAAAGGGCTATGTTGTACTTAAGCAGTAAGTCAAATAAAATGACCAGTTGCAGTAATCGAGTAGTTGCCTCACCAAATTGCTCAAAAGCCTCCATAATACTGATTTAAATGTTAATTGCAATTTTGGAAAAATTTCATTATTCAAATTTACAATTAAAATCTGGACTCGGCAACACCTTTTAACGTAGCTCATCCACGAATTGCATTGCCGAATGCAGTTTACAGAGGCAGATGAGCTGCGCTCGTGAACTACCGATGCGACGAAACGGGGAGTTGGCTTTTGATCACCACAGTGAGTCCACCGGGAGAACCGCACCAGCAAGCGGTGATTAACAAAAAAAGTGCACTATCGATTCTGATACAAATCAAAAGCCCCGTTTAACACAATAGCCTGGGAAAAATGATCGTTTCATCGCGATATCGCTGCGGTCGTTCTGATTTTAATTGATGATAATTACAAGTATATTGAGTGGTATCAGCGCATTGTAGGGTATACGCACGGTGGCTGTTACACTTTCATTCATACATTTTGTGTACGCGGCTTAGTTCGAATTTCCTTCGAACTCGTATTGTTCGATCTTAATCCTAAACTCCATGCACTTGGTCATTAACGTGACGGCGGCAACTGTGCCATTTTATTTGAGTTGCTAAGTTGGACGTGGTTTATTTGAGATTTAATAGGGAGTGAGCTATGAAGGCAAACAAATTTGAAACGACACTCGAGTGTGGCGACAACAAAGTGATTTTATGTATATGGAAAGTGACCGTGCTAGCTGAAAAGTGGTGAAATTTCCAATGCTAAGTGGCCCCAAAATTTTCCCCCCAGTGAAGCAAAATTATAAAAGATTATTGTCGGCAATAAAATATGCATCTTTGTTTTCCCAATACCAAAGTTCAGTATAATTCGATTATTGTCGCTGGTATTTAATGTAGGCAACTTTTTCGAATTCGCGTGAATGTAGCGTGATAAAAATGTTGATCTGTTCTCCCCAGTATTTATGATTGAACTAAACAAATCTCATCTTTATCGCTACCCACCCACAGCATTAGCGCATCTACGGTTTTTTGTTATCTGCATGGAAAAGCTACTTTTTCTTAGAGAAACGAACATTTCATAGGGTGGTTAATGTCAGATAGTTGCATATTGGTGATTTGTACCATTGCAAAATAAAATTAATTTGTAGAACTCGAAATCTTCTTCAACACATTGCATTGTATTGAATGGAAAATTTCTAGACGACCGAGACACTCAGAGAGTTGGTATTCAAATTCTGATGTAGTCTTATTGCTCTTGTTAACGCAACTGCATGTCGAGAAATAGAGCTTTGGATCACTGAATTATTTGTAAGTGGAATATGAGACGACTCAAAGGTTCGATATGGGATAATATCGGAATATGGTGCATCAATACATTGCCAAACAAAGAATTCCCAAGAATGGATGTGAATCTCATAAGCTTTCTATAGCACGTCGATTGAATGATCCTCTAAGTGAGTACGTGAAACTAGAACTAAAGCATGTTGGAGTTGGTTTGTACCAATACGATGTTAATGATAAAGCCTTATCGGAAACGTTAAATGATCTTGTTACAGAATTTGTAAGTTTGGTTGTTGTTGACATCAACACAGAAAGTTTAAGCTTTCTGAGATACATTGCCGGTTTTACAGCTTCTTGAGCAGTAAAAGCCATTGAATATTGTTCTCAGAATGGTCCATTCAAAACTCAAAAAGATCTTCTTCGCGTGAAAACTATAGGATCGAAGACTTTTACCCATTGTGCAGGTTGTATTCGCATTAGATCCCTTAGTGTTGGTGAAAAATTGGAAACCCATTAGATTGTACGTGAGTTTATCCGGAAAGTTACGTTACTGCTGAAAGAATTATAAACCTATGTGGGCAAAAACTAGCAAATATTAGACAAACCAAATTTATTATGGACATCAGCAATTTTCGTTTTTCAACGTATCTGGATGAATTGAAGGAGTTTTTTAAGTGCCAAAAGAAAGAATCTTGTCCGTTTTTGAAGCCCTGCAAAGAATTTTGTTGTTAGACTACTGTACAGATGTTAACAGGAAACCATTATTCAAAAAGGTTATCACAAAAATTTCAGATTTGGAGAAAGGAATGGTTGTGACAGGTGCTGTGACCATATTACACATTTTGGAGCTTTTGCAGACATACGTGTTGAAAGGGATGCTTTGATTCATGTCAGCCAAATTAATGGTTACATTTAGACGATAAATGATCGGGTTGAACCTACTGTTACTAAGATAGAAATTCAAAGAAATCGAATATAAATTAAATTGGATGCATTGTTATAATAGGGGAATATGCAAAATGAAAAACAAATGATGTTCACGAAGGCTTTATCACAAAACAAAAGAAAAAGGAAAAAAAGTACGTTAAACCCAATTAAAGTTTTCAGGCCGTCCCGGCCCCGTCTACGAGCGCTTGTCGAGGATGCTGGTGAGTACCCATTTGTTTTCGTTTTATATCTATTTATATTTAATCATATATTGGTTAATGAAAATTTATATTGGTTAATAAAAATTTAAGAACATTGCTTTGAAACAAAAATAATGAAAGATGCGATTTTTTTTACTATTTAATTTATTTTTCCTTTTACTAAATTTGTGGGAGGAGGCACCGCTTCCACCTTGATGCCCCACTCTTATTTGGGGCCCATACATATCGTCGGTAACGAGAAATCCTCTCAAATCCGTCTGTTTTTGCCCGGCCCAATTTGCAATTGGCTTGAGCAATTTTTAACCCTAAGTAGGTTACCTCGGCTTCGACTCCGATTAATACGGATCTGCATCTCTTAATTCGTGAATGCGAAATTTCTTTGGAGTGGGTCCTTGTGCTGGGGGAAAGAACCCGTTCCACGACACCGCACTGATAGCCAGCCCACGCATTCACGCGTCCTCAGACAAGGTCAATCTCGGGGAACACCACCATCCTCTCTCGCAAAGGCAGCAGACCATCGATGCAGTCCTACACGGACTTTTATGAACCCAAAGCGTATATCGAGATTGTATACTTTATTGAATGGTACATATAGAAATTAATATAAACTATTTGCTTACAAACTATACTTCATATTATATTGCTTACAGAAAGGCATTGCCAGATTATAAATCTACTAGAATGAAAACTGTACTAGGGTCGGTCATATTGAAATATTTGCTAACTTTACATATTTGTTTGAATTCATAATATTCGTATATCTACTATGGGTATCACTACACTCTGGCCGCTAAGTAAAAATTTTCAAGTACATTTAATTTTAAAATTTTTGTATACTGATTGTTCTCTTCACATTATTTTATCTCTTTTATTTGTAATAAATTAACATAGTATCTTGGTAATGATAAAACCATTTAAATTTACTATTTCTAGCCTATTCGATTTTTATGTGAATTTACATTTATTTATTTCTATTTTTCATTTGTATGGTTTCTCTACGGTACTAGTAATAAATTTTTTTGTTCAATAGATCTTTTTGCTATTATTGATTAATCATTTAACACATTTAATTCTATATTAATTTTGGTCAATAAGCAATATTATAGCGTATATATTAACCCGGCAGTGGGAACGTGAAAAAAAATCACGTCATTTGGAATGTAGGGTCAAATTGACTCAAGAAAGTTTCGTGTCAAAACCGCATGGTTCGCACTTTTCCTTTACATATTAGTGAAAATAATTTGAATTCCAATAGTTAAAAAATTGTTGTTTACGCTGCTTTTTTAGTATTAGTCTTCAGCCAATAACAATTTCAAAATAAAAAAATTGATGTTTGAAAAACGGCTCAATTTGAGCAATTCGAACAAAATAAATTTGCGTGTTTCAAACAAATGAAACTTAAACATTCCCTGCAATAACGTCCTATCTTGTTGTCTTTATACAAAATATGGGGCCCCCTTTTTTTCTGCCCACTTTCTGGCCTTGCTTCAGCTTCGCATTTTGCATATTTCCTAGCCAGCTGTTGGGTTTCCCTGTCCAAATACCTGTTTGCAGCTCAAATTTTCAGATTGTCTTCCATTAGTTCCTTGGCTGTTACAAGCCAAAAGATTTAGCGATAAAATATTTATTCATATGAGTATTTCCTAATACATTCTAATGCAAACTTTTATATCCTAAAGGGCTGACTGATACGTTTTTGTACTGACCAAGTTCTTTCAAAAAAAATCTTCTTTCTGCATCATTTTGATTATTCACTCTATAAATTACAAGTGCTGTTATGGCACCTATATTGAGTAGGTTAAAAAATGATGTCAGTCGCGATCTTTGGGAGTGTCGTGATACATCGGTTTGAGCACTCATCCCATTTCCAACGTCGACTGCTTCTTTTGTGCCATTATAGAAAGTGATAATTTCTAGTTTTTATTTTTCACCAGTGCTTTCATCAATAGCGGCATCATAATGCATTGTAGACAACAGAATCACAACCTTGGATTTTTTTGCGTCATATGAAATCAGTGTCGCATTTTTTAAAAGTGCTTCAGATTTTTGGTTCTTCTGTTATGGTACATATACCAAACCAAAAACCCAAAAAATGGGACGCGAAATAAAAGCCAATATTGTTCGTTAGATTTAGCGGCACCCAAAAGGGACTAAGAAAGTAATTGTCAGTCGTGACGTTACCTTTTTGAACTCGAGAGCAAGTATAGTAAACGATTATGTTTCAATTGACCTGGGAGAGAATATTGGTCCAGTTGGGGCAATTGATGTTGAAGAAGAACAAAATGAAGCGTCAAACGCAGAAAATCAAGATCAAAGTAGCATCTCTGAGATCGAATATTATGATGCTGATAATGACGATGATGATGGCGAGCCGAATATCCACATAACGATTCCAGACCATCTAGTATGGAGTTTCGGATGCCAACGAAAGTGATTAGAACAGAGCAAATTTGTTACTTACTTGGTAATGGATATTTTAAATGATTCGATTCTAGTTGTAGAAGCCTTGGATCGGCATGATAGCAACGAATAGAAAGGCGCAATGTATGAAGAGTTAAAATCATTGAAAGCCAATCATACCTGAACAATGATGGAACTACCACCCCGAAAAAGGCAACTCAAAACGAAATGGGTATTCAAACTGAAATACAATTATGATGGAAATGTGGTTCGTCACGAAGCAAGATTGGTAGCAAAAGGATGTTCCCAGAAGCAAGGTATTGATTTCAATGAGACATACTCACCAGTAGTTTGATATACTTCTATAAGTTACCTCATTGTATTAGCAGCAGAACGGAAATTGAAAATATTAGACCAAATGAATGCTATGGCGACATTCCTACAAGGTTAACTGCAAAAAGAAATCTATGTTTGTTGGGCAGCCAGAAAGTTTCAACGATGGAACGAAACGCTTGTGTCATCTAAACAAGTGGCAGACAATGGAACAAACAACACGATGCTGTACTGCAGCCATTTGGTTTGATAAAATCAAAGCTCAACCCTTGTGTATATTTTACGGCGGTGCAAGTCTAAGCATCGCAATTCACGTAGATGACTTCTTAATTTTTTGGCGGAATGAAACTGTACGCGACCCGCATGAAGAATATGGGATCAGCAAAGCAGTGCGTAGATCTGAACATTACTTTCACAGATGATGTTATTGCAGTCGATCAATTCTCATATAGAGAAAAGATCTTGACTCGTTTTGGTGTGGAAGACTGCAAACTGAAGTCAACATCCAGCGACCCATATCAAAGGTTAGCAAAAAATATGATTGGAAACAAGGAAGACATGGATAAAACTCCATATCAGGAAGCTCAAGACCTGACATCGCGTTCGCGGGGAAGCACACTGGACAGCTGTGAAAAGGATATTCAGGTATTTAAAATCAACAATTAATTACAAAATATTGTATCACTATTCAGATAGCGAAGCCTTACATAGGTTTAGTGATGCTGACTGGGACTCAGATGTTGATATGCAACGATCCTGTACGTACTGGCTATGTATTTAAGTTAGCAGGAGGCGCCATTTCATGGAGCCGCAGAAGACAACTGACAGTGGCCATATCAAGCATAGAAGCGGCTTTGGTGGTAACTACGCAAGAAGCTGTCTGATTAAAATAGTTCTACGATCAATTCAATAATGAAATAGTAAAAATTACCATATGCTGTGAAAACCAAAGCGCTATTTCATTAGCAATAGAAGACAGTTTCAGAGCAAGAAAGATGCACATTGATGTTAGACACCACTACAAACGCAGTAAAATCAGTGACAAGTCAGCTACGATCAGATTTGTCCCGACAACAGAAAATACTACGAATTGTTTCACAAAAGCAATACCAGCTGAAAAGCATTTATTTTGGGTCAAAGGCATGGGCCTTGAACAATGAATTACATTGAATTAATACTTACTGGTTAATCATGAAGTTAATAATTTTATTGAATACTTAAATTCTTAGATTTTATACTTGAATAATCACTTTTAAAATTATTGTACATTTTCGAATCATAATTGACTTATGTACTTGATATTTTGTCTTATTATTCGATTTGCATTAATCATGAATTGTATTTATTTATGGCTTTTGAACTTTTTATAGCCGTTTAGGAAATACTCAAAAAGTTGGGGTGTTGAAATAAATAGAACCCTGCATTGACGGATATGGTGTAAATCCACCCGGCGATCTATTGTCTATACAATCAGCTGATGGTATTGTTCCGACCTCTTCAATGTTCGCCATCAAAACGATACATGCGTCTTCGATTCAAGTTCCCGGCATAATCTATAGAATCAAAATCGGCCTCGACTAAAAGAAAGCTCAAAGTATGCAAATACTGTGCTATGCTGTGGATATGAAACATAGACATTAACCCAAGCATCCACAAACATATTGAATGCCTTCGAGAAACGGGTCTTAAGGCAAACAATTGGAGTGAAGCTAGACAGGGACCACTGGCGTATCCGATAAAACCATGTGTTGTATGAATTTTTTGACAAGCCGGAGGTATCAATGGAAATTGCAATGGGCTGGCCACACGATTTGTAAGGACAAAAAATGGATACCAAAATAGGTATTCGTTGCGAGAACTGACGGGCAAAGACCATTGGGGAGCCGTGGAAAAGCTGGCCGGAATCGATCTACGAAAACAGTTCATCGCTGCTCAAGTTTTGAAATTGGAGGACGCGGTCAATGGATCGAGACAGTTGAAGAAAGTGATGATCCGAGAGGAACTGTAATACTATAGGGTTTTCCATTAAGAACGTAAAAGTTTTGTATCTTTATATGAATACACCCTTAAACTTTTTGAATAAACTGTCAATATGAAAACGTTCGCTAAAGTCAACATTTTATCATGATAAGTTCACGAACCAGCAACCTTAGAAAATTATTAAAAATTACTGCTGAGATTCTGAGTCGGTGGCCGCAACTGCAAGAGCGCTTACTCCAATTTTCGGCCGTAATAATCGTCCCAGTCAACAAGCTGCGCATACTATAGTGGATAAGTTTGAGTCGAAATTTTTACTGTTGGATGTTGCGGTGCCAAAAAGATGTTCTACCACTCGAAGCAAAGGAAATATCTCAGCCGTAAGCGCACCAATTCAAAGTGAGCCAAATCAGTCAATTCCACGTCGTTCTCAAGAATTGAGCATCGCTCAAACGACACTGTGGCGTATTTTGCAAAAAAATCTTAGCCTGCATAATTACAAGATCAAATTGACTCAAGAACGAAAGCCACTTCAGCGATCAAGCTCATTTATGGCTCACAAACAAACCCACGTATGCTTTTTAAGACAACGTTGCATCTGCAAAAAATTACTGTTTGGTACGGTTTTCATGCCGGAGGTGTGACTTGGCCGTATTTTTTCGTGGATGACAATGACCTTACATTACCGTCAATGGAGAGCACTATCGTGTTATGTTGGAAGATTGTTTGTGGCCAGCATTGAATGAACTTGACATCAACGATATGTGGTTTCAAAACAACGGTGCCACTAGCCACACAGCACATCTCACAATCGATTTATTGAAAGGCGAATTTGGTGAACGTGTTATCTCGAGAAACGGTCCGATCAAATGGCTGCCTCATTCATGCGATCTAAAGCCAATGGGTTTCTTTTCATGGGGCTATATCAAGTCACTGGTCTATGCCAACAAGTCAGCAACTTTAGACGAGCTCAAAGACAACATCCAATGTGAAATTGCCAACGTTTCGGTTGAAATGTGTGCCAGAGTGGTGGAAAATTGGGTCCAAAGAATTGACCACTGTAAACGGGCTCGTAGTGGTCATATCACCGAAACCGAATTTCATTCATAAAATGTAACGCTTGCACTACACTTACAATGAATTTGAACACAATTCCTCAAATATTTCTGTGTTTTACTCATAGATAAAAGTGTTATTTCCTTAATGGAAAACTCTTCAAGAAGAAGAAGCTTTCAAACTCATTTTATGAAGCATATGTATGAGTAAAGTTTTAAGATTCAGAAGCCCTTGTTTGTTATTAATTATTGCATAATACTCTTCTCGTAGGAGTACTCTCCTGCTACTTCGACTTATTTTATTGTTAGTTTCGCTAGCAGAAGATAGCACTAATTGGTTTTTAATCCGTATTTTTATTTTTCCTTTATGTATTTTGGTCTAAGATATGTGAAAAAAATTAGCCCATTTTTATTATCACATTCGATACCTTGTGTTCCGGGTTTTCTTGGTTAAATTTTTTCCATCTCCGTGGACTTATTTAATTCTGTAAGTACGTATAGCTTTAAGAATATCGTCTGAAGTCGTTTTCTGTTAAGGATTGTTCAAAATTTTATTTTTAGTTTCCTCATTTTTCTTTGATTTCGTGTTCTCTTTTTGTTTTGCAATAATTTCATGATCATTTTCTTTATTTTCTTTCACTATCTTATCTATTTGTCATTGCTTTTAACAATTTTGAGTTTGAAATTCACGCTTAAAAAATTATTTGGTATCCAAAAAATAAATAAATAATGACAGAAGCTTAATAACACCACACCTAACTGCTTAGAATATTGATATATTATCGTAACTTTTCGAAAAACGAGCACAGCGGAAACAACACACCGGCAAATTTAAATTCATCTTTTTATATTTGTTTACTCTACTGACAGCTTCTACGTAGACATATGAGTCAAATTGTTGAGATTCGGGAGATGCTATTAAAAAACGCTTCCGGCTGCACCCCTCACATGAGGCTTCAACTTATTTTCATCTAGAGTACTCGTATACTCTCGGATAAGTTAAATAAGAGTATAAGAGGTATCGCCAATGGGCTTTTTCAGACGCAGCGTTAAAAGTGAGCGTTAAACAGGTTATATGGGCAACAAGAGTGAGAGGCATTGAGGGGACCTGATGGTAAAAACAAGCCAACATTTCTTAGGGTGAACGAGCGTAACGCACATACACAAACGCATTTTGTTGATCATTTGGTGGGGGAAATTTTATACAAACGCAGGTAATCATTCCGAATTGAACATTCGGTTAAGATGGTAGTCGTCATGAAACGATTGCCTTTCTTTAATTTGCATGCAAAAATGGATGCGAGAAGCTACGCGTTATGTAATAAATTTATGAAAGCGGAGGCCATGTTCAATTTCAGGAAACAACACGACTTCAATGAAGATAAATTGCCTATTGTAAATCTTTAGAAAATTAACAGTACGCATAATCTTCACAGAATCACATTATAATAAGCAAGTTCACAACACATCAAGAAAAATATGCCACTAAAAATGATATTCATATTTGGAATATATTTTTCAGGAAGCGGAAAAACACGGAGGGTTCAAATAAATCCAATAGTTTGAATCGACAAACTTTAACAATCATAAAATACATTTTTCATCCAGTTTTTGTTACCTCGTGCACAATTCAAGGCTAAAACATAAATTCTCAATCGCTTATCTCTCTGTCTGCGCTCTCATGTTGTTCGCACGATGTTTAACGATCAAATGACCCTTTTGACACATACACTCGCAAGACATGTATCGTATACAAAAATAGGTTGGCTGAACTATGCAACGTGTAAACATAAGGGCGTAAGCGCGAAACCTGTTTGGATATGGGTTTTTACCATTCCCGTGTGAAAGAGCCCAATGAGAATGACAAATTTTAGCTCCGTTGTCTCGAAAGTCGAACTCCAGACCGTGTAACCTAATTAACGAATTATCTCTTCAGTTGTTAGAAGTGATTCTCTTTTAGTCGGAAATTCCCTTAGATAATAGAGTCAGTTCTGAACAAGGTCACAACCATTGCAACTGATAATGAGTAAGCGCGTCATAGTAAATTTCTGGGATTCCCACAACTTGGGGAAGTCAAAAATTTCTTGCAACTATTATAGCTACTCGTATGTATATGACATTGAAATATAAATAGGGTCTTTTGTATCTTAGATGGTTCAAACAATGATATGTACATATATGCTAATAAAAAGGATTTAAACTCATTAAAAAAATATTTATTCTTAAAAAAAACTCACATGGATCATTGAACCGTACCAAAATATAATCATATATGGGATTATTTTCCCGATTGGCGAACTCCTTGGCAATTTTTTTAGCACCACTTCGCAACTGCTCAAGATCATCATGCATTGAGCCGGTATCGTCAAAAATGAACACTAAACTTGTTTGACCCTCATTTGGAGGCGGAACACTACCTTCCCTTTTGTGTCGAGAAATTTCAAAACTTTCTGAATTATTCAGCACTTCATTTGCTCTTCCCGCAAAGTTCACATCAAAATCATACTCAACACTACAGTAAATACTCAAAGGCTTGCATAAGCACACTATTACGAATATAAAGATCTTAACGAGACCCATAATTTAATACACAACAAATCATTCAACCGCACTTCAAAGACTAAATCATTTAATAAATCGTCCAAATCATTTTATACGAAGATGAATTAATTATGATCTCTGTAAAGTGATAACACCATGGAAAGTTGCAAACGTCGATGATTATAAACATTGTCTCTCCATCCCGGTATTTTTTAAGTATGGGAATTTTGCAATATCAGTAAGTTTAGCTTTGAGAATGATGGTTTGACGATTTCTAGTAAGAATGTGGGTTTGAGATACCGGGCGGTTGGAAAACTTCAAACTCGTATAAGGAACTTATTATTTCACGTACATATGATCAAAAGACCTTTGATAGCACATAGTAATTTGAGGAATAGTGTTATGCAATAGAAGCAAAATTGCTCTCTACACCTATTAAAGATTCTGCGAAATTGTCGACCATATCAAAAAATAATAAGATAGGTTTTTTAAAACACGTCAAGTCCTTACTAATTTTTAGACATTTAATATATATATATATATATATATATATATATATATATATATATATATATATATATATATATATATATGTATATATATATATATATATATATATATATATATATATATATATATATATATATATATATATATATATATATATATACCCACTTGCCAGAAAAAGTATCCGTACAACATCAAAAGAAAGCAACATATTAGGAAATTCATGCTAAAGAAAGCTGCTACATGTAAATATTTAAGCAACAAAATTTATTTATTAATGAAAGTATCTTTTCTATAAATTTTTCCTGTGGTATTCTTTTAAAAACTAGATTTTACAAAATAAAAACAAAAAAGCCTCACTTAAACGAACCAGAAAAAGTATCCGTACATGACAATTTTAATTTGAAAAATTCAAATATTTTATTACATATCGGATAGCCTTTTCTCTTAAGGACCTCCTACAGGTGATTTGGCATGGTGTGAACCAATTTGGCTGTGTCCTGCCTGGTAATTTTGCCCCATTCATCGACGATGACGTTTTTCAGCATTTCCTTCGAAGTTATGCTGTGCTGACGGATCCTGCGCTCCAACTAGTCCCACAAATGCTCAGTGGGATTAAGGTCTGGGGATTTGTGCGGCGTAGACAGTTGATGTTTTGTGTTGTAGAGCAACCGAAGCTTCACGCTGTGTGCTTGGGATCACTATCTTGCTGGAACCAGAAATCGTCACCAAGCCTCAACTGCTGAACGCTTTGCTTGAAATTTACTTTCAAAATATTAAGGTAACCGTATTGATCCATAGTTGATTCTATAAACACAAGTTGGCCAACTCCTTCTGCCGCCATACACCCCCAGACCATCACTCTACCTCCACCATGTTTGACAGTTGATACGAGATTTTCTTTTTCGAAGGCAGTACCGCTCTTCCGCCACACTAACTTTCTTCCTTTAATGCAAAATTTGCTTTCGTCAGAGAATAGGATCTGTTCCCAAAACTCTAGTGGCATGTTTATATATTTTTTGCAACTCCACACGTTTCTTCCTGTTCACTTCCGAAATGCATGGCTTCTTACGTGCTATGTATGAGTGATATCTATCTCTCGTTAGTATTTTTCGTATGGTATCTTGGTGGAGAACCTTGCCAAAGAGTTTTTTTTATATGTACATATTTGTAACAATTTGGGAAGCAGTTACTCGAGAATTCTTTTTGACTGCCTACAAAACGTTTCTTTTTTCGCGTTCAGTTAGTACGGAGGGTCAACCACAACGAGGCTTTGACATAATCGAACCAGTTGTATTAAATGTTTTTACCACATACTGGACAGAGTAGTGAGTTCTGCCTACTATTAGACAAATTTCGCGGTAAGTTGTCCCTTCACTCTTAAGTTTCAGCATAATTTTCCTCTCCTCTGCACTGATTTCGCTAATTTTGGGCGTACTCATGTATTCTAGTGCACAAAAGATTTAAAAAAACTGCACTCACTTTTAAACCTATCACAACTTAAAGTAGAACTATTATCGGACCAAAAAACATTAATATGCATCTGCATATGTATGTCATCGCATAACTCGGGGAATTCCCCGCTTTGTTCTGTACGGTTACTTTTTCTGGTCTTTTGTGTTGCCGCAAATTGATTTTGTTTGAGTTTTAAGTCTTTTTAAATAGTAATTATTGTGAAACATACTGGGAATCATGCAAAATTGTAGATTTTTTGGTATAAAAGAAAGCACTCAATTTAAGTGTACATATCCTTTTTATTACAACGATAACTTTGTAACCTTGCATGTACGGATACTTTTTCAGGCAAGTGTATATATATATATATATATATATATATATATATATATATATATATATATATATACATATATATATATATATATATATATAGATAGATATATATATATATATATATATATATATATATATATATATATATATATATATATATATATATATATATATATATATATATATAAGGTGACCAACCGCCCTCCTTTAGGGAGGACAATCCTCCTTTTGCAAGCTATGTCCTCCTCTGAAAAATGTCCTCCTAAATGTCCTTCGTTTTCACAATTGTCCTCCTTTTCAATATTTGTCTTCCTTTTCTTAAATTTTTTGCATTTAAACTATAGTGGCACAGAAAAATCTCATATTTTTACCGCCACAGTACAAATATCGGATATTATGTTTGTACCAACGTCAATCCATCGATTCATAAAAATGCTCAGTAAAATACGATAAGACGCGATCTTGAGACGCATACACTCTGAACGAGAGATCTGACAAGAGCACATCAGTGACAGGTCAGTTTGTTGTGACACATCCCACAGATGATTGCACTGCTTCGCAATTTTTCGCACTCACTTCAGGAAATCGCCGTCGGGTTATTTAGGATTCTTCAAAAGTATTTTTTCAATACCCTTGAGAGTCAAACAGGTAAGCGGTCCATGGCATCACAAATTGAGAGAGCAAAAGTTTGAAATCAACCTTTGCTGATTGTTGATTTGGAATTTTTACTTAACCTTTAACCTCGATAGTTTTGCTTTTATTGAGGTTGGGAAAAAACCAAAATAGTTTTGAGTATATTTTCTTTTCAATTTACATGTGTACCTGTCAGACGATGCCATGATGAAATTTTTAAGTCTTTCATAAAGGTGCTGTGATGCTGATGAATTTTTCAATTTCTTAGTAGTATCTTATTAAAAGAAGTTTTTACCTTTTGATTAAACATTAAAATTAAACTTAATAAATGTGGTTTCCTTTTCAGTAACCAGATAAATTTTTCGGTTCACTAGCGTTATAAAAATTTTAGTTTTAATAATGAATTTTATTTGTTCATAATGTGCATCGTTTGAGAAGCTTTATACTTATAGTTCCTTTTCAATTTTAAATTGTATTTAAGGGATAGACAAATCCAAAAAGAGGAAATGTCACCTAAACGAGCAGCTGAAAAAGGAATTTCCATTCCTCATATCGAGAAAAGATTCCATTATTATATTTGCAATATTTGCAGAGCAGAATTTTGCATTGGAGTTGGGGGCAGATCAGCCATAACAAAGCACTTGACCACAAACAAACATAAGCAATCTGTATGTATGTATTAGTTTCCAGTAGTAAACTAACAAGTTTTATGAAAACTTTGAATTATTCAGGATATGATAGACAGTTAGCTGCAATGGAGGGAACATTTGTATTTCACACTATATTTCATAATCAAAGTTTTCGTAGTATGGATTGTACAACTAAATTATTGAAAAAGTTTCACAATGCTAAATTTTCATGTGCCAGGACAAAATGCGAAGCTATTTTAAAATCAGTATTTAAAAGTTACTGCGATAAAACGCTTAAAGAAGACTTAGAGACTGCTGCATTCGTCACAATTTTATCTGATGCCTCAAATCACAATGAAATTAAATTGTATCCAATACTCGTGCAACATTTTAATGTATCAAAGGGCATTCAAGTAAAACTATTAAATTTAGAATCTATTAAGGGGGAGACCTCTGAAATTCTGTCAAACGATTTATACAGAGTTATAAATGAAAATAATTTGAAATCCAAAGTTATCGTACTATCAGCTGATAATACAAATACCAATTTTGGTGGACGAAAACGCAAAGGCGTGAATAACATATATGTAAAATTGCAAGATATGCCCCAAAAGAAAATATTAGTAATAGGTTGTAATGCACATATCTTATAAAATGCAATCAACACAGCATCATGTGCGATGCCAATTGATGTAGAAGTAATAATAAGTACAATTTTTTTGTATTTTAGTCATTTCACTGTTCGTGTAGCAAGTTTTAAACAATTTTGTGAAGAAGCTAATATCGAATATAAAAAATTTTAGGATATTTAAAAGTAAGATGGCTTGCCCTTACACCTGCTTTAGAGCATGTTCTAAAATTGTTTGAACCTCTCCGTTCATTTTTTTTAAGTTTAGAAAAATGTCCTAAAATTCTGGAACTATTTTTCAACAATGAAATATCTGAGATAATCATGTATTTTGTACATAGTCAAGCAAATATTTTTCACAAAGCAATTCAAAAGACTGAAAGTGAACTCATTTCAAGTACAGAAGTTAGTCTTATTTTGAGTAAGTTTGTCCTTCAATATAAATTACGATTAGAAGAAAAATGTCTTCCTTTATTTATAAAAAAAAAAATTGTCAGAGTTGGAGGTATCAAATCCAGGCATAACGGAAAAGTTTATCAAAGATGTGCAGAAATTTTACCAAACATGTATTGAATATATCGAAGAATGGTCTGAAACAAACTTTTCAGTAAATAATAGGTCTCAATGGTGTTTTTTCCCTTCATCGCAAGTAAATTGGACAGATATTGCCAGATATTAAAATTGATGACAATTGCCTGTTTGAAGAAATTAGAAGACTAAACCTATTTTTGAATCCTGAAAAATTAATACAATGGGAAAAGCAACACGTATATATTGATAAAAGATGGGTGGAAATATTCAGCCATTTTAAAAACGAACATATACCATGTGAAAATTTATTTATTCTTGTTCAATTTACGCTGTGTTGTCCTGGAACTAATGCAGCAGTTGAAGGAGTTTTTTCTATTGTGAATGATTTTTGGACAACTGAGAAATTTAGAATGAACTTGCACATGCCATTAAATTCAACTTGAAAGATATTTCTTGTTCAGATATTACGAATATATTGTTAGAAGATGATACATTGATAAAAAATATTCATTCAATTGATAAGTACTCATATAAATAATTAATGAATACATGTATAAGATTTTATCAACAATAATTCAACTTATGTTATTTTAGGTAGCTTTTTTTTACATTTATCATGTAGTGTACTATTTTTTCAATGAATAAATTGAGTTTTTTGTATTTCATGGTCTCCTCCTTTTCATTGCAAATAAGTTGGTCACCTTAATATATATAAATATATATATATATATATATATATATATATATATATATATATATATATATATATATATATATATATATATATATATATATATATATATATATATATATATATATATATATATATATATATATATATATACATATATATACAGTTGGACAAAAAAGTCTCCGTACGGTGCTTATTTTTCTGTATAAGTAAGAATACCGTTCAGATATATCAATATTTTTTTATTTTAGTAATTAATATGTTTTTTATAAACTTATAATTACAAGATACAACAAAAAAAAATTAAAACTTATCCATTCGTTTCGATATAGTAGTTCAAACTGGTAAATTTATCAACATTTAACATCAAAAAAGTCTCCGTACGATATTACATCTCAATAAAATTATAAGAAAATGAATTTTGTAAAAAAATTTTTTAGTACTGAGTAGAATTCCCCTAAGCTTTGATGAATGCTGTCAATCGTCTGGGCATCGAAGCGACTAGTTTGGATGTTATTTCGGATCCTATAGAGTTCCATTCTTACTGGAGTTTAGCTTTAAGCTGTTGCCTGTTTTTTATTGCGTGTTTGCGTACTTTACGCTCCAATTCATCCCATAAATGTTCTATTGGGCCTAGGTCGGGTGATTGTGGTGGACTGTGTAGTTACTTGGGTACATTATATAGTAGCCATTCCTTAACAATCATTGATGTATGCTTGGGATCGTAGTCTTGTCGGAAAATGAAATCACTTTCTATGCCTAAAGCTGATATGCTTTCGCGCAAACTCGTTCTAAGAATGTTTAGGTAAACCCACCAGTCCATTGTGCTCTCAATGAAGTCGAATTTTCCAACTCCTGAAGCTGCCATACACCCCCAAACCATTACATTACCACCGCCATGCTTGACTGTTGGAATTAGATTTTTGCAATTGAATTCCTCATTTCCTTTGCGCCAAACTTTTCCCTTGCCATCTGATCCAAATATGTTAAATTTACTCTCGTCAAAAAATACAACTCGATTCCAGAAATTAGCGTCCTTATTTTGGTGCATTTTCGCAAAGTCTAATCTCTTCTTGCGATTAAGTTTTGAGGCCAATGGCTTTCGACCATGGAAATTACTTTCCCGTAGAACATTTCTAATGGTTTCATCACTTACCGTTACATTAAAGTCTTTTCTGACCTCGTCTGTTATTTTACATGCGCTGGTTCTAGGATTATCTTTTATTTTTCTTACTATTGATCGCCGCGCTATATCGCTTAAACTTTTTGGCCGTCCCGAACGGGGCTTACTTTTGAACGAACCGGTTTCTCCATATTGCTTAATAACATATTGGACACTTGACTTAGGTCAACCAATTACTTTCGAAATTTTACCCATCGACTTGCCTTCGCAATAAAGCTTTATGATCAATTTCCTCGTATCCACACAAATTTCTTTATTCATGGCGGAATATTGGATTTTCTGAAGTTGATATACATAAGTCTGCACGCGGCCGAAACTATACTAACTGTACTCCAGGAAAAATTGTGAACTCTTGTTTGTGCAAAGCATTGTTTACATAACTATGTAAACAATGTTTAAAAAATTTCGTATGGAGACTTCTTTGATATAAAATTTTGTAAAATTCACTAAATTGAATTACTATATATTAAGGAATGGATAAATTCCTGCATTTATCCCTGAACTTTGTTACAAAAGAGCTGTAGAAAACATTGCAATCAACAAAGTCAAAAAATATGGAATTACATGAGAGATGTTCATAAAAATCAAGAAAAAGTAGCGTCGTACGGAGACATTTTTATCTAACTGTATAAATATATATATATATATATATATATATATATATATATATATATATATATATATATATATATATATATATATATATGTATATATATATAGTTAAAAATCTTGGGCTATTTTTAAATGCTAAATGGGATTACATATATGACGACACCAAGATTTTATTACATTTTAATACAATGAATGTAATACAATTTCTACCATAAACTAGACTTTATTATATTTTAAACTTAGTTTTCATCAATCCGAGGATATTAAAACTTAATCCACGATAGATTGGAATATAACCAACTAAAGAATTAAATTCAAACTTCGTGGATTATTATTTTCAATACTAAATTATTGAATTCTAAACTATTATGAGATTTGAAAGTATCCCAATTTAAATTGATCTTGGGCTATATGTTAATCGTAAGTTGGTTTACATACAGTCTTCCACAAAAGTCAAGGTACAGAGAATCGGTAACTGAAAATTGTATTACTGAATCAATATTTTTATTTGAAAACCAAAAGTTATGAAATGGTAATAATACGAGTTCTGTTGAATTTAAGTTTTCATAAATTTAAAGGGATTCGGCAATAATTATCATTGAAGACAATAATTTTTTGTTGGCAATGTCTCTTTTCTACTCCACAAAAGTCTTGGTACAGTTGCAGAAAATGCCCTGTTATTTGTAAAAAGGGGAATCCCCCAAGTACATATTATCAGAGTGAGTTAACAACCGTAGGCCGCTGTCTTTAATATCGCGTCCGTATTCGTGGTGTATCTTTTATTTAATAAAATTTTTAAAAAATGAGTCGAAAGGAAATGAGTATTAAGGAGCGTGAAATAATTATTAATCTGCATTGAAATCAGAGCAAATCATATTCTGAAATAGCTGAACTAGTGTTGCGAAGTCGGTCAACCATTCAAAAAGTGATAAATCGATTTAAGAAGGAAAATAGAGTGGAAAATGTGCCCCGAACAGGTCGTCCATCTAAACTAAGTGCAAAGGACAAGAGAAAAATTTCGCGAATGGTAAAACAAGATCCATTTCTAAGCTGTAGAAAAATCTGCGATGTTCTTGGAATTAATGATAAGAAGGAAGTTAGCGCAGAAACTGTGCGTAGAGCTGTCGTAGAAGCTGGATTTTCATCTCGTACGCCTAGAAGAAAACCTCTTGTAAGTTCCATAAACAAACAAAAAAGAATAACATTTGCAAAAGCATATATTGACAAACCAATAACGTTTTGGGATAATGTTTTATTTTCGAATGAGTCTAAATTTTGTATATTTGGTGTAAATGGGCATAAGAGGGTCTGGCGAAAAGTAGGAGAAGCATTTAATCCCAAGAACACTATTAAAACAGTAAAACATGGAGGCGGTGGTGTTATGGTTTGGGGTTGCATGGCTGCTGCTGGAGTTGGAAATCTGACATTCATCGAAAATACTATGGATCAGAACTCTTATTTAGAGATTCTACGAAACAACATGAAACAAAGTGCAGCCAAATTAGTTATGCGAGAAGATTTCTTGTTTCAACAGGACAATGACCCTAAGCACACTGCGCATAAAGTTCGAATGTGGCTATTTTACAATACTCGCATGCTTGCTACACCGCCTCAAAGCCCTGATTTGAACCCTATAGAGCATTTTTGGAATGAGCTTGAGACAAAAATCCGAAAAAGAGTGATATCAAGCAAGGCGCAGCTTAAGGATGTTATATTGGAGGAGTGGGCCAGAATCAGCAGCGAATTTACTAAAAAATTGGTATATTCTATGCCTAAAAGACTGAAGTCAGTAATTCAGATGAAAGGATATCCGACAAAATATTAAGAAAAGTATAATTCAAATAACTATGCAAGACTATAATTACAATTTGTATCATTTTTCTTTAGGTGTACCATGACTTTTGTGGACTTCATTCATTGACTTTCCAACACATCATATGTAATAATATATTAATACGACAGAATTTTCGTTTTGTTTTACATGAATTTAAAGTGTAATGATTATAGTTGAAGTAATACCAAAAAAATTTTATCACTATAGGTTTTTTAAATAAAAATATCAAACAATTTTCATGATATTTATCACTGTACCTTGACTTTTGTGGAAGACTGTATATGACGACACCAAAATTTTATTATAATTTAATATAATTAATGTATTACAATCCCCAGCATAAACTATACCCTTTTATAATTTAAACTTTAATTGGATTAGTTTTTTCAATTCGAGTATATTTAAACTGAATCTACGATCGTTTGGAATATAATCGACTAAAGATTGAAATTCCACCTTCGTTCATTACTATTTTCAATACTTAGTTATTGAATTCTAAAGTATTTATTTAGGGCCAATAAAAAAAACCAGGTTTTATTTCAAAATATATTTTTTTTGTTGCAGATATGCCTATATCACAAACTTCAAAATATTCATTGCATTAAAAACTTAAAAATATTCATTCATAAAAAAGTTAAGCTAACTTTCTTGGTAATAAATTAGACACGACGATCCATGCGTCGTTTTCGATACAATGGCTTTCATACGGCTTAACATATTTAAGTTTCTTAAATTCGATAATTATCTCCGTGTTCTCAGGCAAAACCTTAAATGCATGTGTAGCCAATTCATACTATAAAGTTCCTTTTGGCGATCCCCATTCAAATTCTTCAAATAAATTTTTGCTACTGAAGTCATTTCTGATATATCTACTTTCGACAATTTTCAAAATTGAAATGTTTTTTAAAAGATAAATCACTCCAAACAATTGGCATTTTTTGCTGATGTCTTTGTGCTAACGTCTTACAAATATTGATAAAATTATTTATACTAGCGGTTTCCTTAGTGAAAAATAGATGCTTACCTTCATAGCGCATCGTCCAAGTATGAACGACTGGTCCTAACTTTTTAATTATTAAAGGACAGTGTGTCAATATGTGATGTTTTGGAAGTAATGGCAACTTCAAATTATTGATAAAAAACTTAAATGATTTGCTATTGATTCTTCGGAATACACGGTGAAAGTAAAAGATACAATATTTTTAGTAAAGACGTGATTCCCACCCAAAGATCTAGTATTTTATGTTGAATATCTATAAATATCAATGGAAAACACAGAATCAAACACAAATTTTGAGACGCCGAAAGTCCTATTAGGGTTCCAGATTTTTCAAAGTTTATTGAGGACAGAATATTTTCACCCTGAAGGTATCCAAAATTAAACGAAGATATTTTTGTTTTTAACTCGATGGAACTTATAACTTGTTTGTCAATAGCAAATTTTAGCACATGTTTAAGAATAAATGGTAACATATAGCTCCTTCTAAAATGTCATGCATCAGATCGACATTATTAGATTCGATTACATGATAATATTTTAGTTCATTCAGTTGGCAATAGTTTTTAATTCCTTTAGAATCCTGATAATTTGAAAACGACTTACATTTGTCATCAAAGAATAAATTGTCATATTTAAGCGGCTTCGTAAAAGGCAGTTTATTTCAGTTGTTGTACACATATACGGGTATTGTGTTTCATCCCGATGCATTTCACATATTCTACAATAAAAACATGCCCGAAATGATTCCACAAATCCAAGAGCTAAATTTGCTGCAAGGTTATCATGTGAAAAAGATACTAGTGTCCCCTTTATGTTTCTTCCATCTACGTAGATTCCAGCTGATTCTATAGACACTAAGTCTTCGACAATAGGGTGTAAAACTGTGTTGAAATTTACAAAGTTATTTTTTATATCAGCTGCATAAAAAAGTGCAACCAAATGTATATTATCTAGACAAGAATTATACTCTTATGGTAAGTTTCGAACTGAAAAATATATTGCCCCAATCTTGTGAATCGCAGTTTTACTTTCTAGCGGATTAACAATTTCAAAATTATCATAGAAGTGTTGCAGAAGTATTACATTTTCGTTTTCCTTAAAAAAGTTATATTTACGATAATTTTCGCTACAACAGAAATTTTTGAAGAGCTCAGCTTTACATGAACATTGGGAACCAAAAAAAAAGATTTTTGAATGAGCTATTTTTAAACATTGTTTTCAGTGTATCGATAATTGATTTGTATTGAAACGAGCACTGTTTAAATATTGGTATAGAAGAATATTGTTTATTAGTAAATTTCTTATCCCAGCGACCGCCAATACTTTTTTTGATTGGAGCAGCATAAAACTTATTAGAGGCCAGTTCCATTTCAGGGTTTTGTACTAAAATACAAAACCCTATTGCAATCACGACCTGTGTCCGTTTGTCCGTCCGTCCGTCCGTTCATATGTCACAGCACTTTTTCTCCGAAACTATAGAAGCTACAGCCATGAAACTTTGTAGAAAGGTCAGAAGTGGCGACTTCTTGAAAGTTTTGGGGTGGAAAAATTATTCAAAGGGGTTTAAGGGGGTCTCCCCATATTGGGGGGGGACCCTTAAAAAAAAACAAAATTCATCGTTGGTAGTCGAGCAGGGTGTCGTTGGAAAGGTCTTAATGAAAGGGGAAATCTACAAACTTTTCGCGTACCCCCCCCCCCCCGCGATTGGACACCTTTCATCAGAAAAATCTGAAAAAAATCATGAATGTAGGCCTTAATGAGTACAACAACAACAAATACATAAGAAGTCGAAATTCACTCAATAGTGTGATTTATCGATTTTACATTTTCTTGGATAAAATCTTAACGGTACCCTTAAATTCAACCAAATTTGGTATACAAATGACTATTTACAAGATTGAGTTTTATAAATATCAAATGGTATTTAACGAAGTTATAGCGGTTTGAATTTTCCTGTTTTACTATGGAGCAATATGCGCTGTATTACTATGGAAACATATGGCTATGGAACAATGTGCGCTTTTTATCGACTCTGACACTACAGGTTTGCTAGGATTTGCATGAGAGTTTCAGGAATGATAGGTATCATGAATATCTTTTGGAATTGGCTCAGCTAGTGGTATCAGTAATCGTAAAACAAAAAAAGTGGCTGTTTTAAATGCGAAGATTGAATAATTTTGAGTTATTTTTCCCCAACTTCAACGTTTAAGGTGCATGCTTTTAACACTTGATTCAGTTTGATGAATGACTGAAGATGAGTGCCTACAATTAATACTCATGCGTAAAACAAGTTAAGGAGGCAGTAGACAGCTCCTAACAGAAGGGGCTTTGTAACCACTCTAGAGTTCGAAAAATTCTGATGATTACAGCACAGGAGAGTGGCCAACCTTACACAATGTCCTAATACTCTGCAAGTTTGATGAAATTTCTATCATATTCATAGAAGTTATACATATTTCTCCAATTACAACAACAATAACACACTCTGTTGCTATTTTATGAACTTTCCATCGAACCAGACATTGCAGTTTGGATTTGATCTTCTTAAAATTTTCAGATAAGATCAACGACATTAATGCTTTTGGGATTTCATGATTTGAGTGATTTTTATTAGTTGAAAATGGAGAAGCAATGGATTTTCTTTTAAACGAGCATCTCTTTGACATGTTTCTTGATATTCTTCGTTGTCGGTGATGATTGCATTTTGTAGGTTGAGTACAAAACCCTTCTGACATGAGCGTAGGTCTGTCTACCCAACTTGTATATGATGATGCAAGATAGCTTGGTTCTCTCAAAATCTCTAACCTTGTATTCCTCATAAGCTCAAGTAAAGTTCCATAATCTTTTTTTGGTGAAGCAGGTATGGTGGCTTTGTAATGAGTCAACCCTACGCCACCGCCGGCTCGCACACATGCGCATCGCTGCCATATGGCTTTCGAGCGAACGTCAGCTTTGGATGACATTCCCATCCTACGTCAGTTTGAGTCGAAGAATGTCACCCAAAGCTGATGGCAGTTGGAGTCGGTGGAAACTGTCAAACAGGCCAACGCAGTGTCGACTCGTGGTAGGCGAAGGAAAACGTAAGGAAATAAAAAGGTCGTTGCAAGTTAATTGCACGACTCGCAACGAGAATTGAAAAACAAGAACCAACTGGGACATTCCTCCACCGGCAAGTGGACATAACCCCGAAAATTGAACCAAGGTTTATCTAGTGAATCACAAGCTAATGCCATACAAAAACGAACATAGGTACGTTAAGTCCAAATGATTTTGCCTTAATGTTAATGAACTAGGAGGGAAAAGAAGAAAATTTGGCAAAATTCTATTTACATACATTTATTATTAGACTTATAAAATTTTAATATATTTGCTAGATATTTTTTTTGTACCATTGGAGGATAATTAATAGCTTGTCCAACCCACGTTAATGATTGGTTGCATCATCTATGTGCTACGTTGATGAAACAAAGTAAATATTAATAATAACGATGAGATGTGCTATTGTTCGGAAAAAAATTATTTGATGCAATATTTATTTGCTGCCGCGAGAAAGAAGTTTAGATTATGTTGATGATTGGTTTTTACTTAGATGATGTTGATGATTGCTTTTTACTAAATGATGGACGGTCCTTTTTCGAAAATTAGTCCTTCACTCTGTAGGTCTCTCTTTTAAGCTTCCTTAACATCCTTCAAAATCATCCACGATAAGTGCTCCTTTCAAATGTAACTTGAACGATTATTCGAAAAAAGTCCTAAATAATTGGTAGTTCCTTCCGAAAACAGATCCAATAATAATTAATATTGTATTTCAAATACAAGTCCACTAAACCATTCTAAGTTCTATTGAAACCAAGATTAAAATGACTTGTAGATTTTCAAAATGACTAAGGTGCGATACAACAAATATACGAGTATATCAAACAGATAGAACATCCATGAATCATGAAATAACTAAATAAATGAGTATTGTAAAGCTACAAAGCTAAATATCTACTAAATAGCATTTTAAATTAAGCGTAAATACAGAACTAGACGGATTTATTAGAGCAACCAACGGTTGAGCCCCGTTTTGTATTTAAATTAAGACAAAAAACTCTTTACTTAAATATTAGCACATGACAAGCAACCACAACACGATAATGTGCCTTTTTAGGGTTTTGTACTAAAATACAAAACCCTATTGCAATCACGACCTGTGTCCGTCTGTCCGTCTGTCCGTCCGTCCGTCCGTCCGTCCGTCCGTCCGTCCGTCCGTCCGTCCGTCCGTCTGTATGTCACAGCACTTTTTCTCCGAAACTATAAGGGCTACAGCCATGAAACTTTGTAGAAAGGTCAGAAGTGGTGACCTCTTGAAAGTTCAAGGGTGGAAAAATTTTCCAAAGGCGTTTAAGGGGGGTCTCCCCATATAAGGGGGTGACCCCTCAAAAAAAAATTTTCACCATTGGTAGTCGAGTAGGGTGTCATTTGAAAGGTCTTAATGAGATCTTTTCAAAACAAGTCTTAAAATTGTCTTGTAAGTACCGAGGGGGGCAGGGGAAGGGGAAATGTACGAACTTTTCGCGTACCCCCCCCTCGCGATTGGACACCTTCCATCCGAAAAATCTGAAAAAAATCATGAATGTAGGCCTTAATGAGTACAACAACAACAAATACATGAGAAGTCGAAATTCACTCAACTTTGTTAGTAATAGTATGATTTATCGATTTTGTGTTTTCTTGAATAAAATCTAAACGGCACCCTTAAACTCAATAAAATTTAGCAAACAGATGACTATTTATAAGATTGATCTTTTCGAAAAGTTTCATAAAGATCGAATAGTATTTACCGAAGTTATAGCGATTTGAATTTTCGTGTATTACTATGGAGCAATATGCCCTGTATTACTATGGAAACATATTGCTATGGAGCCATATGCGCTTTTTACCGACTTAGACACTACAGCTTTGCTAGAATTTGCATGAAAATTTCAGGAGTGATAGGTATCATGAAGATGAGTACATACAATTGAAACAAGTCGAAGAGGCAGGAGAGAGCTCCTAGCAAAAGGGCTTTGTAACCATTCTAGGATTCGAAAAAATAGGCCATGAATCGATGATTACAGTACAGAGGAGTGGCCCCTGAAAAAAAATTTCATGAAAGGTAGCCAATATGAGTATCAACTGAAAGTTCTCTATGAGAGCTTTTCAAAACAGTTCTTAAACTAACAGTTTTTGCTTCAGTGGGAGCACAGGGGGGAAATACATGAAAAATGTGTTTCCTCCCTCGCGAATGGACACCAGTGATCTAAAAAATCTGAAAAAAATATCAAAGGAGATATTTATGGGTATAACTATAACATATACCTCAGAAGTCAAAATTCGTTCAACTTTGTTAATAATAGTATGATCCTCGAATTTCACATTTTCTCCAATTAAATCGACTTTGACATGTTTCTTGATTTTATTCGTTGCTGGTTACTGCATTTTGTAAGTTGAGTACAAAACCCTTCTGACATGAGCATAGGTCTGTCTACCCAACTTGTTCTAGATTGCTTTGCTTTAGCTTAGTTGTACTACATTAATTTCATATCCTCCTAACCTTTAGATAATTAAGGAGAAAAATCATTTTCAACCAATCTTAACTAGGATTAGTAAGATGGGCATTAACCGTATTTCAATAATCATGGAATAGTAAACACTAAGGCTTAATTGTATAAGAGTCTCATATAGACTACGAACAAATAAGATGTTTAATTAAAAGTAGTTGCAATATCCATATTCAAATTTAAACTTGATATAGAAAACAGGCAACTGTCTAGAATAGTTCCTTAAGAACAATCACTTCAAACTACATATAATATTGAAAATAATAAAATTTAGTGAGCAATATCTTCCATCTACATAGAACTAAGTCAAAAATTGGTTCAACGGATGTATCGACAAAACCTGCTTATAGAAACGAATGTAAATTGCGTGAAGCTCAAAGAAACGAAAACGTGAGAATAAGCAATATTTGCTTTAAATTTTTATAATCTCTCCATCTTTTATCGGTTTTTGGGAAATCTAGTTTTTGTTTCTCACGATTAAATGGTTGACTGCAGTTTTGTCTCTAGGATGAATTACAAAATATATGCAAATAAATAAATTAATAGTATGTAGAAATTGTTGTAGTAGGTTTGTGTTAGATCCTATGTTATACATTTCTTTGGTGACGAATGTCCATTACTTATATTTGAATGAAATTAAATAAACTGATTATGAATTGCTAAGTTTAAGCTGGACTTTCCTTTCCAGCCTGCCCTTCTTTTTTTCCAGCGGGAAGGAGAGTGAATGGTAAGTATGCCGTCGCGAGGGTAGGGTTTTAAAAATCCGCGGATGGCCGGTTCCGCGTCACGTGCGGTACGCGGTACCTTAGTTCATCTTGTTTTTTTTTTTAGTGTAGAGTTCTTTGGGATTGAGTTAACGTAGTGTACTCGTATTTTTCGGTACCACGTCGGTAAAATTCGGGAACGCGAAATGGAAATTAAATTTTTGTAATTGGCTGAAAGAATGAATGAATACGGAATAAAGTAACGTAGGTTTCTCTTCCGTATGTTTGTGTTTTCGATGCGTTTGAAACGGGCATTTAATGGTGGCTGAAATACGTAATTGAGCGTAATCCATTTTAAGAGCTGCGACCGGAACCCTCTCCGTTCTAGCTGGCCGACAAGCAGTCACCGCGAAATGGATTACGGGTGCACGAACTGGTTGACTGATTGGTACCGTTCGTTGGCACGACTCAAACTTCACGTCTGCAACTGATGAGAGGTCGGTTCCGACTTCGTTCGCACAATTTAGACAGGAAAATTCATTACAGCTTCAATTGCCTTAACTGCTTCTGAAAAAAACATCTTTTGTGGCTTCGACTATTTTATCAACATTTGTTTGAGTAATTGATAAGGATATAAGAAAGCACGAAAATTTTGACATTGTTTCGGATAACAAAATTCTTTGTTGAACTATTTTTTGAAGAGAGTGCACTTGATTGTTATTGCTTTGATTTTCAATATGTAATTCCTGAGAAATATGTTCTTGCTGAGTTGATTCTTTAAATTTCGCAGCGCTTTGACCGGGTTAAATTTTACTTTTCAAATTTTCAACAGGTGATACCGGGAAAAACTCCTGCTGATTTAAATTTTTGCATTGTGCTGCATGTCTACGAAGCCCACTATAAGAGCAGAATTCTCTATCACATATTTCAGATACAATACACTTTAGATTAATGCCAGATTTATCGTTCAAACAAGTTGGGTAGTCAGACGTACGCTCATGTCACAAGCATTTTGTACTCAGCTTACAAAATGCCGTCACCAGCAACGAATAAAATCAAGAAACATGTCAAAGACGATTTTATTGGAGAAAATATGAAATTCGAAGATCAATGTTGTAACAATATTTAACGAATTTTGACTTCTGAGGTATTTGTTATTGTTACACTCATAAATATCTCCTTTTTTTTAGATCACAGGTGTTCATTCGCGAGGGAGGAAACACATTTTCGTGTATTACCCCCCCTGTGCCCCACTGAAGCAAAAACTGTCAGTTTAAGAACTGTTTTGAAAAGCTCTTTTAAAAACTTTCATTTGATACTCATATCGGCTACGTTTGATGAAAATTTTTTTCAGGGGCCGCTCCCCTGTACTATAATCATTGATTCATAGCCAATTTTTTCGAACCCTAGAATGGTTACAAAGCCCTTTTGCTAGGAGCTTTCTCCTGCCTCCTCGGCTTTTTTCACCTATGGGTAATAATTGTAGGTACTCACCTTCAGTCATTCATCAAACTGAATCAAGTGTTAAAAGCATGCACCTTAAACGTTGAAGTTGGGGCAAATTAACTCAAAATTATTCAACCTTCGCGTTTACTTGTGAAACAGCCACCATTTTGGTTTGCGATTACTGATACCACTAGCTGAACCAATTGTCAAAGATATTCATGGTACCTATCATTCCTGAAATTTTCATGCAAATTCTAGCAAAGCTGTATGTCTGAGTCGGTAAAATGCGCGTATTGTTCCATAGCCATATGTTTCCGTAGTAATACAGCGCAAATTGTTCCATAGTAAAACAAGAAAATTTAAATCGCTATAACTTCGTTAAATACCAGTCGATCTTTATGAAAATTCCAGAAATTATTGAATTTGAGGGTACCCTTAAGATTTTATTCAAAAAAAACATAAAATCGATAAATCATACTATTACTAACAAAGTTGGGTGAATTTCGACATCTCACGTCTTTGTCGTTGTTGTACTCGTAAAGGCCTGCATTCATGATTTTTTTAAGATTTTTCATACGAAAGGTGTCCAATCGGGAGGGGGAGTACGCGAAAAGTTCGTACATTTCTCCTTCCTCTGCTCCCCCTCAGTACTGGTAAGGAAATTTTAAAATTTGTTTTGAAAAGATCTGGTTAAGACCTTTCCAATGACACTCTACTCGACTACAAATGGTGAAAAAAAATTTTTTTACGGGTCACCTCCCTATATTAGGAGACCTCCCTTAAACCCCTTTGAAAAATTATTCCACCCCAAAACTTTCTGACCTTTCCACAAAGTTTCAGTGCTGTAGCTTCTATAGTTTCGGAGAAAAAGTGCTTTGACATATAGACGGACGGGCGGACGGACGGACAGACGGACGCAGGTCGTGATTGCAATAGGGTTTTGTATTTTAGTACAACACCCTAAAAATTGGCATTTTGGAGGTGAATTTAATTCATTTTGATTTTTAAAAACGCAAAAATATTTGCAACCCGGGAAAGTACTCGTAAAACTGACGCGAAGGTTTAATCTTACACACATATAACAATAAAAATCTTAATCTTAGTTATGCATATAAAGATATGCTATGTTAAATTCCCGTATAGCCTTAATCTTACGTATATATCTGAGTGACGATTCGTGTATGTAGATATGGCAAGAAGTAAATGGTAATGTTTTCAGGATTTTAAAAAGGTATCTCCAGGCTATCAACCTTATTCTGAAATTTAGAGTCTATTTCTAATTTTCGTGTCGTTGGAAAACAATCAGTTCTTGAAATTTCATATATAAATATGGAAAAAAATTAAAGAAGTTTTTTATGCCTTGGTCGAATTCAATATTAAAAATGTAAAAACTCTTAAAAAGCAGATCAACTGCTTGCACAAAATTATAATCAAAAGGGAACTTAAAATGTGGTTGTCTATACACAGGAAGTACAGGGTGCGGCAGCATAACTTCCTTTTTTGAAATGCCCGCCCTTAAAGTGCTAACTGTTATAGCGCGGCGCTAGTAGTCTCATTCGAGAGAGGTGATTTTAAAGTTTTGCTCATCCCTTGGTTAGTCGCTATCATGCGTTGGAACAGTGCGGAGCGTGCATTTTAAACAAGTACCGCTGAAAATTTGTTTTGTTGAATTTTGAAAAAAGGAAGTTATGCTGCCGCACCCTGTACTGGCTTATTGCCAATTTGTTCGGGCCAACTGCAATGATAACAGGTTGCTGTGAAGATACCGAGTAGTTCACCTGTGGTTGATTAACCTAGAAACCAAAACAAAAGACTTTATGAGTTTGAACATAACATGCTAATGTAGTTTACCTTTTCAAAGTGGATAAATTTTTGTATTGCCTTCAGAAAGTTAGAACGCTTTAAGTGCTTCCCCTTGACTCCCAATGCAGTTGGTGGTAGCAACTTGAAAAGACGCAGGAATGGCCTTATTTCTGAACTCCAATCTGTAATTTAAAAATATCATTCTCATTACTATAATGAATCATAAACAAATTTTTTACTACTTATAGAAGTTTCAGTAGAACCCGTTAATTCCTTTTGAATTTCTTGAACAATTAAGCCTCATTTACACGATGATAGTACTATCACGATAGTCTGACATGATAGTTTAGTGTTTACACGCGGACTAGAATAGAGCGATAGTTTATAACGAGAATTATCATGGATGACAACTTGTGTCCCGCGGTGCTTGCCGTAATCGGTGAGATTTTAAAAATAAAAAATAAAAATGAAAAACAAAAGAAGTGAATATGGATCAGGCAGTGGATTCAGAAAAGGAAGGAGCTAGGTGAATCTGAAAAATTGGTTAAGGAGCTCGCTGTTGAGGATCCAGCAAGCTTTTGCAATTTTCTACGTATGAACGAGGACATGTTCAATACATTACTTAAAAAGGTAAATATCTGGCTTTAAGCCTACTGTTTATTATAGAAACGGAAATTCAATTGTTTTTTTCCATTTTATTTTTAAGGTAGAAGAAAGGATACAAAAAGCAAACACCGTAATGCGAGATCCACTCTCAGCAAAACTGAAATTAGAAATTGCTTGCAGGCATCTAGCTTCTGGAGATTCACTGGGATCATTGCAGTATCTATATCGAGTGCCAAAGTGCTCAATCAGTAAATTTCTGCCAGATGTTTTTGATGCCATATATGATGCATTGGAAGAATATATAAAGGTAATTATTAAAACACAAATTGCAATATTAATTTCGTGTATTATTTTGGGCTTAAAATTTCGTATACACGATCGCTCTCATCCCTCCCTGTTCTCAAACTAGTGTACCGCAGTTTCTTCAAAAGATTCAGTGTGATGAGGTAGCACATTTGAAGTGTTGGAAGAATCTTCAAAAGATTCAGTGTGATGAGTTAGCACATTTGAAGTGTTGGAAGAATCAATCAACGCCTGACGTACAGCTGTTGGCAGATGTGGCGGTTGATGAATAAAGATTCTCACATTGCTCCCTGCCACTCGTTGTAGCTATTGCTGAGCTAGACAATTGAAAATCAGTATTTCTTAAATGCCGAAGACGGGCAACTGTAATTAATTTTTGTATTGCTTCCTGAAGTAAAACTGCTTCCTCTAGTGGTAGGCAGCTCAACTGAACAGCAACATGTGTTCCAAAACTTGCAAACTCATTTGTTCCGGGCTGTGGTTGAGCTGCTACTTGCTTTAGCACTTCAACAGCATTGTTCAATGCGTCATCTACTTTTGCTTTTTTTTTTATCCGGCCAAAAGTTGCAGATCTTTTACGGGATAGCTGGAACCTTCCCGGTGAAGAAGCTGAGACTGAGGTTGTTCGTTGATGGTTGGCTGGTTCAATTTCCCCATTTCCTGCTTCTCTTTCTGTTAATGTCTGAAATAAAGACGATAAAATAATGCCTTATTTTTTTTTTCAGGTTGCTCTGAGTGAAAACGAGTGGAAGAAAATTATACATGGGTTTGAAACTTCATGGAATTTCCCAAACTGTGTAGGAGCGATCGATGGGAAGCATTTTGTGATACAATGTCCATCACATTCAGGTTCACAATGCTTCAACTACAAAGGATCATTCAGTCTTGTTTTATTGGCCTTAGTAGACCACTATTATAATTTCATCTTTATCGACATTGGGAAATATGGCAGCTGTTCAGATGGTGGAGTTTTTGAAAATTCATCCCTACAGACTGCCATTGAGAACGACCTATTAAACATTCCCAATGAATCTGTCATATTAGGCGACGAGGCATTCCCACTTAAACCATACTTAATGAAGCCGTATCCTCGACGAAACCAATTAAGTGTGGAGCAAAAAGTATTCAACTATAGACAATCTAGAGCAAGGCAAATAGTGGAAAATGGCTTTGGGATACTGTCTTCTCGTTTTAGAGTATTCCGAACACCAATATTACTTGCTCCTCAAACAGCTGTCAAGTTAGTCAAAGCTGCCTTGCCTTGCATTACTGGATAAGAAGAACGAGGAAGGACATTACGATAACTGTTGATATCGAAGACCATGAAACTGGGCGAATAATTCCTGGTTCTTGGCGAAATTATCCCCGACCAGGAGGTCGGACTGATTTGAGAAGAACTTTGCAGCGAAACTATTACTTCATGGAAGAAGGAGCAATCGATTGGCAGTTTGGGATGCTAGAATAATCCATGTATACCTAGAAGGAGCTTGATATTTTTTATGTTGAAAATTATAAACGAATAAAAGTTTAGTAAAATGAAAAAACTTACCAAATTGGATTCACTTTCATTTTCCTCCATGTTTTGCTTGAGGAAGCGATCCGCAATTTCAAACCATGCTAGCTTGGGATGATACATTTCGCTGGTAGCTGATCCGGTTACTTTTGATTTTTTGACTTTCGAAACTTCCTGATTGTAGGTGCATCTTATATTCCTTATTTTTTGGCGAAGCAGCTTGATAGTTGGCAGTCCAGACAATGGCAGCAGTATCTACTCTGCATGGTCCCGTTTCGAACGGTTTTTAAATTCTGGGCATCGTTTTTGCCACAGGCATGGAAATTTCTCATACTCTTCGAGAAAACTGATTGTATCGAAACTTAACATAGTGAATACACCACAACTTTTAAAATTTATTATTAACACCACCGCGAACAAATATTTAATGAAAACAAAGCCAATTCAATCAGGGTGGCTTCGAGAGTAGCACTCTCACTCTCAGAAACCTGTTTCCACGCGAGAGTTGATGTGATAGTGCTTATGACTATCGTGGGAGCACTATCAACTATCTAGCAGAGCTAGATAGTGTGATAGCGCTGTCGTGATAGTGTGATAGTAATTATCAAGCTATTTACACGATGATAGTATCCGTGAGAGTTGCTATCATGACAGCTACTATCATACCAACTATCGTCGTGCAAATGGGGCTTTACTGCAGACTTATGCCACTTTCCCGCCAAATTGTTCGAATTTTCACGATACCGAAGCTCAAATTCAAAGGATATCTAGAAAAAATGTCTATAGTTTTTTTAATTTTTCAATAAATAAAAACAAAAAGCTTACGAATTCGGAGTTGTATAAGAAAAAAGGAAAATATTGTTTTATGTTAATGCTTGCCTCGCAGAACTTTATCCTCTGTGATAGTGTTTTTCTGAGTTTACTTGTTATTAACTCTTTTTGCTCAAGTACAACACAATTTTGGAAAAATTCGATATCATCTTCTAATAATTTATTATTGTTTCTTGTCTCTTCAGGTTTTTCTATTTCAGATTGCGTTGCTTTTTTCTTCTCACACAATCTTCCAGTTTCATTCTTTTGCTATAAAAATTTTTCAATTTTGAGACCAAATATCCTGAATTTTTCTCCGGATTATAGAAAAGTTCCTACAATGATTCTATTGTAAAAGTCGGTTTATGGGAATCGTTACAATCGATTACTAACAATTCCACCAAAAGCACCATTGAGAACAGTATAAACAGGAAAGAGAGATATTATTGCTTTTGCAAACGCTATCTTCTGTTCTCTATTTGGGTAGTTATCGCACAGTTATTCTATATAACTAACAGCTGCTCTGACCATCTCTCTCTTTGATGAGTCTTTCAAAGAGGCACTGTTGCACCTTCGCTCTCCTTCAAGTATTCTTTCAGAGACTATTAAAATTTGAATACTGAGGATAACATATTCAGTAAAAAAATTATTAATATTTACTTCGCTGGTAATTATAATCTGAACACCATACGCAGCATCTCACCTACGCAATACACCACATTCTGGATTCGGTGAGCTTATTTCGATCCAAAAGCAGTTGCACATTTTATATTGAAGTATGATGGCCAGCAAATCCTCGGATTTTATTGCCGTACCATCACGATCTTTCAACACAATATCTCCCGTTAAATTGGATTCAGACGCAACTTTAAGAGACGGAACTATATATTTTGCATATTACGATAATCTGCGTTAAATTTACAGATACAAATTATCGAAAAATCTTGCTTAGTCTCCAAGTGACAAAGTTTTTCCTTGAATTAAGACACATGGTTAACATAATCTTGTTTATCAATAAATCTGACTATACAAACAGAAAAATAATTGCTTTGTTGAGATCAACACAAAAACCGACTAAAAGTTATGCTTACATCTATGCATGATTATCTTCTATGCACATGGCAACATAATTCTTAGATTTATAAACATTCAGGACCAAATACCATCTTGTCACGAGAATAAACCGCTATACATACAAATTGTCTCTTTGCTGTTGCAACAAAATAAAATTGTCGATAATTGCTGAACTTACTTGAAATCAGAGCATCTTGCGTTGTTATCTCCAGACCGTCATCCGTACACTTTCTTAACTGAACGTATTCCACAGTTTTATTATACTTTACTTCCACAAATAAATCACACATAATGATTGATCTTCATCAAAAACTTCGAGATCTAAAGGCAAACGACTTAACTCTTCGAGGAAAACAAAACGTATGCGAGCTTGCTGGGTGATTGATGTATCGTTCAAAACCACAAAAGAAATGCATACTTCAAGTAGAAATGTGAAAAGTTAATTGATTGATATTCGACGCAATTCACAGTTGGTTTTCATAAGAATTTGATGACAAAATTCTAAATTGCAGAATAAAATTTAATACAATATGGATTAAAAATGTAAATAGTACTGATGTAAGTATAGTTTTCAAACCTGAAAAGATTGAAAATGACAATAATTTAATACAATATGGATTAAAAATGCAAGTATTACTCATGAGGGTGTAGTTTTCAAACTTAAAAAGATTGAAAATACCAAAAATCGGAGAAAAGTTTAAAATATAATATAAGATTTATTGAAAATAAAAGTAGTCTTTCCCATAGTTTAGTTTTTATACTTAAAAACTATTTAAAATGTGACAAGTATAAGACAAAGTTTAAAAAATAGTAGCAGATTTTTAACTGTATATATATATATATATATATATATATATATATATATATATATATTATATATACTTATATATATATATATATATATATATATATATATATATATATATATATATATATATATATATATATATATGTATGTATAAACATATGTATATATATATATATATATATATATATATATATATATATATATATATATATATATATATATATATATATATATATATATATATATATATATATTTAAAAATGAACACTATAAATAATCGTGCGTTGATCGTAGAAATCGGTATACACCAAAAGAGTATACATTTTTTGGATCTCAGATGTGATTTTCAAAGATGCGTCTCGATAGAAATTGGAATAATTTTTGACTGCTTGGAGAAGCGTCTCTTTTGAGTGGATATTTTTGGCGTTCATCGAGGAAAGTTTAAGTTATGCCTCATATCAAATTTCAGAAACCTTTTAACCTTAGGCAAATGAATGACAAGTTGAAACCCTTCTTGAACACCAGTCTTCCTTAAATCTATTTCACTCCGATACGTGTACTAGACTTAAGAGGAGGAAAGCAAGATAAAATCTTCTAAATGAAAAGATATTGACTTTTTTACACAAAGAATCTCACATGCTAGCTGTACGAGTTTTGTACACGTGATAATTCTGTTTCCAACACACAGTAACAATTCACAAATTTATTTTCGACATGAGATGGCTACAACAATGATAGTTCAAACTAGAAACTGGAGGTCCGCTCACTCACGTTGTCTCGGTGAAAACTTCAAATCCACCAGTCCTTTGTTGTGAGATGCGAGCGTTCCAGTTTGGCGTCGTCTCTCATCACATATACTGAGTCAAGTTGGCTTCATGTCACCCAGTGAAGTTGGCTCCGTATTACAGATGGGTGTCGTCAGGAGGCGTTGATACGATGTGTTGTCATGGCATGCGGTTACACAACATCCATGGATCATTCATCATTCGAATCTTGAACATCCTGCCCGGCTGAACCACCACGGATCAGGATGATGTCCGCGTGTACCTCAAATATCCTGCAAAATTTTGCACACGCCGTTGGCATTGGTGTTTGATGAGATGACCCTCGGCTGTTCGCTGATCGTTATTGCATTCAACTGTTGCAACTCGCGATGTGATTCCGAAGCAGTCTCAATATGAAGATATCGACCCTTGCCACTTTAGCAGTTTTATAAATTCTTCTATTCGGTATATAGTGCCTCCAATTCTCTCAGGCTTTCTGTACATAACAGTACTCTTAATCTTTCCATAGTACTCATACTTTGATTGTACCAGATCTGGCATTCATATTGGCATCAGACGAGTTATCTCTCCGATGTCAACTTGCTAGATTTGTTGCAGTGGCGGTAACAGTTGATTCGGAATGTCAGAATTATTTCGCTTCCCAATTGTTTGGTCACATCGTTATTAACTATTCTTGAGTCGTGATTTTTAAGAAATTTGATTGACATTGCACGGAATAAAATTTGTATTATTTGTTGGACCAATTGGTTTGTTGTTATCCATTGGGCGTAAATATGTTTGTATGTTATTTGTTTTCCCTCATTGAAAATTGTATGACTCTTGAAATCGAAGAATTTTCTGTTATTTTTTTTTGATGATAAATGATTATTTTTTCCTTGTTTTTCTATCAACTTCCGCATGTGAGTTAACTCACTTCGATGTATCATCGCTTCCAAGGTAGTGGTGATGATTTCGGTGTTGATTTCAGGTTAGTACCACTAATATTGTTAAGTTGCGTATGAGATTGTTCAGCACTTATTGCGTTGCTATTGTTATGAAATTGCTTATTTGATAGAACTGTTGTACTACATGATGTCGGTATACCAGAATAGCTTACATATATTAGATGTACAAAGGAATGTTGTGGACTCTTCCTATTACCCCCCATGAAACCGAATTGATCATCTTTTGACGAAGCTTCTTTTCATGAAGGTCCCTTGAGCAGTTTTCCAAGGTAGACTGCTCGATTACTATATATTGAAGACAAATTTAAATAACTTCTCATGCAAATATTGGATGAATAATTCAAGTCATTGATTCATGGCATAAAAAACCATGTTTGAAAAACTTGAATGGTTACAAAGCCCTTCTGGGAGGAGCACACTCCTACTTACTTGACTTGTTTCAACTCTCATCTTCAACCATTCATAAGCAAATTCAACCAAACTTAATACGAGCACCATGCACTTTAAATTTTGAAGCTGGGGAAAATAACTCAAATTTATACAATCTTCTCATTTAAAACAGCCACCACTTTAATATACGATTACTGATATTACTAGTTGAACAAACCCTCAAAAATACTCGTGATATCGATCATTCCTGAAACTTTTATGCAAAGCCTAGAAAACCTGTAGTGTCTGAGCCTGTAAAAAGAGCATATTGTTCCGTTGCCATAGAGTTGCATAGCAATATAGGGCGTATTGTTCCAAAGTAATACAGGAAAACTCAAACCACTATAACTTCATTAAATATGATTCGATCTTTTTGAAACTTTCAGGGCAGGTCATTTCTGTATCCGATTTTGTTGAATTTAAGGGTACGTTTACGGTTTTATTCAAGAAAATGAAAAATTTATGAATCATAAAGGGTGGTCCAATCAAAACGCACGATATAATTGAAAATAAAACAAAAAGTTTTCAGAGAATTATATTAATATTTTTTATTATAATAGAAGAATCTATGACAATTATGTGTAAAACAAAATATTCCCCAAATGCTCTCCACGATTACGATCGCATACTTCTATCCGATGGTCCATATTTTCAATGACTCTGAGACATAATTGAGCACCATCCTGTTGGAATCACATATCGTTCACGCCCATAACATTATCATCTCGCAATAGCGAACACCATTCACGGTAACTGCTTGGCCGCACCAAATAGTTACTCTTTGTGTATGCATCGGCTTTTCAATTCTCATTTGCCCAAATGCGGCAATTCTGCTTGTTAACGAATCCACTGAGGTGAAAGTGTGAATCGTCGCTGAAGATGATTTTCTATGTAAAGTCACCATTCCCTTCTGTCTGTTCAACCAACCATTCGGCCTATTTCCGATGCTTGAAATGGTCAGTAGGCTTCAGCTCTTGAGTGAATTGAACCTTGTAAGCGTGTGAATTCAAATTTTTATTCAAAATTCGCATCAGTGATGTTCGTGAGATGTTCAATAATTTTTGGGCACGACGACGAGTCGAGGTTGACGTCTCTTCTGCCACACTATCGCGAACAACAGCAATGTTTTCCGCAGAACAAACTTGGTGAGCATGCACAGGTGATTTTACATTTCCCACAGACACAGTTTGCTGAAATTCGCGCATGATTCTCCCGATTGTGGCCACATTTGGTCGATTATGATGACCAAAAAAATCATACAGTATACAAAATGCATTTTGATTTGAACGCCCATTTTCGTAAAAGGGTTCAACAACTTTAACGCCCTGCTCAATTGTGTACCTCTTCATAGTTGAATTTGTCAAACACTGAAGCAATGAAATGTCAAATTAAGTTGGGCGAAAAACTTGACGTTAATGTGTGACTCACAGTTAACATCGTGCGTTATGGTTGGACCACCCTTTACTATTACTAACAAAATTGAGTGAATTTTGTCTTCCCACATTTTCGTTGGTATTGCACTCATAAAGGCCTCAAGAAGTCATCACTTCTGACCTTTCCACAAAGTTTCAAGGCTGTAGCTTATATAGTTTCGGAGAAAAACTGCTGTGATATACAGATGGTCAGACGGAAACAGGTCGAGATTTCAATAGGGTTTTTTATTTTAGTATAAAACACTGAAAAGAGCCAGAAGTATTATAGAGGTTAACGGTCTTATATAAAAGCAATAAGTTCAAAAAGGGCACATCTCTTAGAGTTATTACCTTATCCAATTTATTTCTGTACACGCCATAACATAGAACGTAGAACGAATATAAGGCAGTTTCTATTTTCAAATTAAATAGGTAAAGCGAAGCATTTAGAACACATTGATTTGTAAAAACGTATTTGCCAATGTTTGGGACATGCGCCCTTTTCAAAATTGCATATTCAATGATGAATATGATTTACCTGAAGAATTTGTCAACACGGATCAAAATTTGCGACCTCTAAGGCTAGTCAGATAATTGGGAATTCGACTGCTCCGAATCGACCACAGAAGAAAATTCTTCCGTTTAAGAAGCTGAAGTTAATTCTTCTTCAGACGGAGTATTGAACTCGAAATCCGTGGCGCCAACATTTATAACATTCAAAGAAGCTGTAAAACATTTGGACATTTTGAAGGGATGCTATAGAAAATGGCTATCGCTACATCATTGTTCATAAAAATTATTATAAGTTGTTTAAGACAAATCCTCTGTTATAAAAATAACAGACTTTTTTTGCAATGAAGTTCGGATGTGGGTTGATTCTTGGTTGTTCTACTTTAACATTAAAAACATTCAAACACAACGAATATGCATAATACAGGGTCTGAGTAATAATTAACCGGACTGACCTCAGGAAATTTTTTATTGGCATAATATGTACAATTTTTCTTTAGAAACCTTCAAAGAATTCCCCATTGGAGTCGATAACATGCTGATACCGGATTTTCTAATCCCCAAACGCTCCCTGGAAGTCGGCAACCTCGATGCTGTCTATAGCATTCGTCGTAGCACGTTGAACGTTTTTCAGAGTCCCAAACCGCGTCCCCTTAAGGTGTCTCTTGGTCTTGGAGAACAGAAAGAAGTCCGCTGGTGCCATATCCGGGCTGTAAGGAGGCTGTGGCAACGTTGCCCTCGACTGTTTGGCCAACTGTTCGGTGACGAGCAGGCAGGTGTGCGACGGAGCATCGTCGTGATGGAGGATCCACGAATCGGCAATCTCCGGACGGACTCGGCGAACCCGGGCCGTTAGTGGACGGAGCACCTCTCTGTAGTACTGGCCGTTTACAGTTTGGCCGGGTGGCACAAACTCTTTGTGAACAATGCCTTTCACGTCAAAGAAAGCAATGAGCATCGACTTCACCTTCGATTTGCTCATGCGTGCTTTTTTCGGTCGTGGTGACGACGGTGTGTGCCACTCCGAACTCTGCCGCTTTGTCTCAGGATCGTATTCGAAAACCCACGTCTCGTCTCCTGTAATAACGTGGTTAAAAAACTTTGGTTCGGTTGCTCGATCGTACGCTCCATTTTCACTCCGACGACGTAACTGAACACACACTCCGCTCTCGCTCGATGCTATCTCTCCAAGCGCTTGGAGGCAACTGCTGCAGCCCGGTTCTCTTTACCTAGACCCCCACCACCACTACAGCGCCAGATACCGGTTAGCAGACGCTTTGACGGCGCGGTGCAGGCTCAGTCCGGTTACTTATTATACAGTCCCTGTAAAGAGTTGAACAAAGTTACGGATTGCTACTTTTTGCTGCAAATTTATATTATACATAACATATATTCTTAGGAGGAGTTTTCATCCACCTACGAACAGAAGACTTTTAAATTGATCGTTCCGGTTATAAACAGACCACCATTAGAGGACCACCTTCCGGCTGGGCTACTTTTCTTCAGTTCTAGTGTGGTCCAATGAGAAAGGTTTTACTGTATATTAAAAGAACAGGGAATTTTCACAGAGCAACTAGGCAAAGCTTCCACAGGCTATTTATTTTTGATTAACTTGATAGTGCAAGCTCAAAGTGATAATCTGGAATGAGATCTAATGAAAGGTATTGATGAGAGCTTTACAAAACATATTATAAATTATTAATGCAGGGGTGATATAAGGACCATTTGTATTGTTTGTGCATGCCATAGGTGTTTCTTGGCTTTTTTAATTATTGGTTTCTACATATCTTAGGTTCAGTACAAAACCCGTCTGATGTGAGTACACTCCAGTCTGCTCAACTTGTCTGTATTTTCTATGTGGACTTACCATGTTTAACCTATGAACTAGGTTCAAAGCTGAAGGATATTAAGATGAAAATATTCAAGGAGAATATAAAGACAAAAATGCATGAAGCTACCGTTAAAATTAAGTAGGAAATTTACCAACAATTCATCGAGATTTTCTATCAACTCATTCTGAAATTCAAGTTATGCTCAAAAATTGAATACAGAATGACGATAAAGAAAATAATTGCTGAAATGTTAATCATATAAGTATGCTTGTTGAAATATATACGCATAAAAGCTCAACAGTACGCAAAACTGTCAACTTAGTTCCGCGTATATCAAAGTTGCAAGGAAAACACACATGCGAAATATTTCTCGCATAAATTTAATGACTCAAAGTCCATAAAATATAATTTCTCCCCGCCATCTATTGTTTTCACAAGGCCTGCCCAACCTCAAAGTTAAACTTCCGTAGTACTCTTAATATATAATTATTCCGGGTGCTTGGAAGATATATGATTTACGACAATATTCCACCAAGCCATTAAATTATCTTTCACAGTACGTGATCTATATGGATGAGTTAATATAGGTAAGAATGCACGCTTACTTGTGGCAATTAAAACATTACTAAGGAATAATTAAATTTTATGTATAACTTTTATTGTGAGCGTCAAGGGTAAAATGTTAAACTTTGACTTATGGCACGAGATTAGAAGGAGGGTTTTATGGTTGAGCTATGTATTTGCAGTTCAAAGGTAGTTGTATTAATTTCGGTTTGAATTTGCAACTATTCCTATATCCCCATTCTTAAGGAAATGAATAATTTTAGTCAAAATAAAAGTATATGTTTAAGCAAATATCGGATGTAATTTCCAATTCAATTAAAAACCTGTCTATCAAGGAAAATCTAGATGTTCCAATAGAAGTTTTCCTTCCGGAGTGAACTTTAGGGGTTTTGCTCCAGTAGATGTCTTTTAGTGTTGTTCAACTTCCGCTTTTCTGGATAAACCCTAAGAGGTGAATCGTTTTTGAAAACAGAATATTTTTTAACATCCATGTAATCCACATTCGATGTTTAGTCCAGTCAATGAAGGTAAAAATTAGATATAACCTCCGAATTCTTGAGCTTACATCAATTTTCATGAAAGTTGGTGAGTAGTTGGAGGATGCCTCAAACATAAAAAGTGATTCAGTGCCGACTTGTACTTTTTGCATTTTAGGGGTTCAATTTACCCCGGCTGGAGAAAGTTTGAAAAATGCTATGAGTGAAAATATGATTTGTTTATGGGGAATGATTTCTGACTCCCATCATTAGAAACAACCCCTTAAGTCAAAAATCATGGAAAAAATGTTGTTTTGTCTTCCTGAAATATTAAATCGCACATTAATATTGCATTGGCTTACTGCTTATAATATAATTCATTAATAAGTTGCAAGATTTCAACGCTTAAAAACGACCCCTTATCTTAAAATCAATTGCATATATAAATATCAAAATCGTTTTTACTAAATTTAACCAAAATAGTCCGCGTGGTGTAGTGGTTAGGCCGCATAACCCGTAAACTGATGGTCTCTGGTTCGAGTCTCGTTGGCGTTGGATTTAGTTCGAGTGGTTCTTCGGATAACTATAAGCCCATTCAGTTATGACACGTGCGAGTTTAAAAATTAGAACGTGTCATAGTTGTGTGGACGGACACATGGCCAAAGCGTGGTACTGACCATATCACCTTGTCGAGTGCCGATAAATTCAATCAAGATAATGAGATACTCTAACTATCTTCAAGCGAAAGGCCTAAAGGGGATGTAGTACTAAAGCAAAAAAAAAAAATTTTTTTTTATATATTTATTTTTTGTGAAATTTCAACCCGTAAAAATTACCCCTTTTCATGAAATTAATAAAAAAAATTTTTTAGCAGCTTCCGCCGAATGAGACTGTGGACTCCTGAAACTAAAGAGGAAAGAAAAACGAGCGGAACCCCGCAACAGCGTTTTCACTACAATCACCGTAGCACACTGATGCAAAATTCCTATAAATGACGAAACTAATCTCCAACCAATGCTTCCAGCAAACCATTTTTGAGACTTCGAAATGAAGTTTATAAAATCCCGTTGGCACCACCAGCCGGAAAGGCAAATTTCTCATAGGAAACCTTAGTTTTAAAAATAAATAGTTATTTTATTGGCCTCCACTTTGAAAGTCACTCACTGTTTAAGGACATATAAAAGTAGCAGGTGAATCCTTCTTCAAGAAGAATATTGCAAAATAATTAGTAAATCAAAGAACGTTTTCTGAACTTAATACACAGAAATTGGTTATTATGTATTTTAATTTGCCGCCATTTTATTTTCAGTCTGTTGGCCTCAATGTTTGATTGTTCATGATAACGAATACCGTTTTAAATAATTCCTAAAATTTTCATCAAAACCCTTACACATCTGTAGTGATTGGGTCGTTTGCGATCGTACATCTACACAGTATTACGTGTACACATACTGCTTCCTTTTATTTCAAATATGACACTAAATTGCGCTGTAATAAATTTCAATATGTTTCGAAAAGTCTTTTCGTGATGAGTTTCAGCGCACATATTAACCAAATAAGCTGTTAGACCAGCCAAACATCCTTCGCAGTATGTGCTGCCAGATCCTTTCTCTGCTTCTGCAAAATAATCATCAAGTGTCGTTATTGCTGATTCGAAGATATGCCTTTCAATATGATCATCAAGTTCACTCGGAAACCTTGTATGAAATTTGACGGATGTTTTTTCACTGTAATCCCGTTAAACGAACACTTTAGTGCGATTGCCGTGCACAATCCACCAGAACTACTCATTCCAAATCTGCTTCCCAGAAGCATCACGCAAAGTGTGAACATTGCATTTTATTTTAAACGAAATGTCGATAAATAGCAACGATGATGATGATGATGATGTCAATGTGATGATATTTAGTCAAGAATGCTGACGTTTAAGCAAACCGTGTAATGAATCATGTGACGCCGCTGGCGACCACTACTAACACACCTTGCTGCTAGGTGGCTTGTCATTTCACGTTGGTTGCGACGAGCGCACATCCAACGTCAATTTTGTCGTGGGATGTCAAGAGGATTTGACAGCCACATGGCAGTGAAGTGTGCATGTAGTGGCTGCCACCCAAGAAGAGAAGTGATAGTCCGGGGAAAAGAAAAAACGTGGTAGCGGGTTGGCGATCTCCGATTAGTTGTCAGGTTAGAAATCTTACAGTGTATATACGAAGTGTAATCGATAGATTGACTGAGTGGAGAGGAATTTGAGTTCGAGGGTAAATTATGAAGGTGTTTTTGATCAAATTGGGAACAATGAGGCAGACTTAGGTGCGTATAATGCTACATATTGTGTTATTTTCCTGCTATTAAAAGCATCAAATTCTTTCGTTGATAAAATTCTTCTGTGGCGTAGCACTCATTGTACTCGTTGTTTATTATTTCTTCTGGGTTTTGGGGCTGCTTTGTATGCCGATTGAAGAAGATCATTGGATTCACGGTCTGTTCCCGCCTCTGCAATATATGTTCGCAATCCCAGCAGCCTTTGGGGTTTTCTTCGTCGGAGGCTTGTCAATTTTTACATTGGTGAAGATACGCAATTACACTTGAAAGATCACGTTATGAAGTGGTCCTGATTGTGATTTTGCACAAACGCCTTCACGGAGGTCATGAAAAGGTAAGCCGGTAATAAACGCCAGTAAAGTTCCTTTGCTTCTTGATTGCTTTTCTTATCAGCAAACTGGTTGAAATAATGACTGTGATGGTGGATATATGTGTCCTGCAGAGCAACTGCGGTCAAACAATCAATAGCAGCCCTCGTCAAACGTCGCTTGCTTAAACTACGAAACTGGTGCAGTCGGTGGTTAATCATCGGCATTTTTGGTGTAACTTGTGGCCGCAATTCTACGCTCGCTGCCGGGCTGTAAAACTTCTTCACCAGCAACCGAAACAAAGGCATCCTCAACACGAATCTCGTTGTGGGCGAAACGTTTGTGCTTAACCAAGACAACTATTCCCTCGCTAAAGACCACCCCGACACAAATGGGAACCGAACTAAGCATATCAATTCGGAAATCATGTGTACATTGGATGTCGGACCCATTTTGTGAGTACAAGATTTATAAAGTTCTATGAACTGATAAGAAGCACACCTAATAAATGCTGCTCAAATGAAGGACAAACAAAAAAGAAAATAATGATTTATAAGCTAGTTACCTTTAAGTTTCTGATTCGATCTTACAAAAAGCAATTTTTACTCTAAAATTACATTTACATAATTTTAACTTACAACTCCACTTCGCAAGATTTTCTTAATGAGTTGAAAATTTCATAATTCCATTCCAATTAACTTTTAATTCGATTTCATAAGAATTGTAATTTTTAGAATTAGTTCTATAAAAATCATCACTGAAGATGACCCAAGGGAGTCGAACGCGTCTGCTTACACAGCAAAGCAAGGCCCGACGGCTTTTCAAGTAAAAAAAACTTTATAATGAGTTTAAGCCCTTCTAACACACTAAACCCAACTTTATATTCGTGCTCACATCATTACTTACCATAAAATTTACATTACTAGTTAGCTCAAGATGTGATAATAGTAGTATTTGATTCTAAATTCAAGCTTTTTATTGGGCTTTTTCATTGGCAATAAGAAAGCAATGTTTTTGCGGGTTTCTGATGTGCTTTTGCCATTAAAATATAATTTTAACGAAAAATTTGGTACGGGCAAAAGGCTGCGATCATTTGGTTTAATTTGTCTTTACCTTATACTCAGCAGTATTATTAATTTAGAGATTATATAAATCTTTTTGGATTTATAGTTAATAAGTTGATCACAACAACGTTTAGAAAATTTTGTTTGCAATCATAAATTTGTAGTGCGAATGTCTATTACATTGGTTCACACAGTCAATCCTTAAAATTCCTTTTAAATTATTTTAAATAATTTGGAGCTTCTTACAAGTACTGCTGAAGAAAAAAAGAATAACTTTTTTATGTTATTTACAGAGGCCTACAATATAAAACAAACGACAAAATATAATTAACGTAAATAAAAGAAGATACGTAAAAATAAATAAATGAATCTTACCTGCAAAATCTATAATCAGCAAATAAAACAAGTACATAAGATTATCTAAATATAATATTGATCAGTATTATAATATTTATTTAAATGAATTTAATCTGGGTATTACAATATATAACCTTCCAGATCTCCATTCTATTTGTTGATTTTATGATAATAAAATCTTTGTAGGTGTAAACAGTTTTATACAATTTTTCCTGCGTATACTGAGTGCAAAAATGAAGTTCTAGTTTTTTTCGACAGAACAATTATTTCCATTAGGCACATAGCATAGGAGTCAAAGTAGACCCACATTCAATAAATATGCGTAATTATTAAGAAGAGAGCTAACTATGATTACTTTAACATTACTATGATTTAGATAATTGCAGATTATTTAAACTACTCGTAAGTTGAATTAAACACTTTATATTGATACTCGTAGGACAAAAAAAACATTAAAATATAACATGAATTGCTAACTCTAACAACGACTTTCCTTTCCAGTGGTTCCCTTCTTTCTGCGGGAAATAGAGTGCATGGTAAGTATGCCGTCGCGAGGGTAGGGTTTGAAAAAATCCACTGAGGCCGGTTTCGTGTCGCGCGCGCTACGCGGTACCCTTGTTGGTTTTGCCTTTTTATTGACGTAGCTTTCGTCAGGTTTAAGTTAACGTAGTGTGCTTTTCAGTACCACGTTGGTTAGATTCGGGAACGCGAAACGGAGATTAGATTTTTGTTCTTTGACTGGTTGTATGAAGAAATACGTAGTAACGTAAAGCAGGTTTCCTCTCCGTGTGGTTTTGTTTTGGTGACGCGTTTGAAAACGGGCATTTTTTGGTGGCTGAAAATTGTAGAGGAGCGTAATCCACTTGGAGACCCGCGACCGACATCCTCTCCGATCTAGCTGGCCGACAAGCAGCCACCGCGAAAATGGATTACGGTGCACGGATTGGTTGACCGGTGGGTACCATCCGTTGGCACTACTCAGACTTAACGGCTAGAACCGATGAGAGGTCGATTCCTCGTTCGGCTCAAGACTTAAAATCATTACAACCGCTAGGTATCAATGAGACGGTGCGAAGTTGCAATTATACACGACGAGTAGGAACTACTTAGGACCGCAATTTTTAATTCATTTTATTCGGAACGCAGCCGAACTTTACCAGTTTCCCTCGAGATTTATCATGTTTTCTTCTTATCTCAATCAATATCACGCCGAATCACGACTTAAGTTTTAGCCCCAATCTAAAATTCCATCTAGGAATCGATCACAAAGCACAATTCTTTCATTATTCTCCAAACAATGCACTTTATACGCATTCCTTTAGCAACCCGAACATTCGGTGATGCATTTAAAGTTTTAACTTTCAACTCAAAGAAACTATTCCTGCATATTCTTTCGATTAAAACCACAATGCACATCCCCGAAGTGAGCGACACGTATCCAGAAATCCCTTCACGTAAGGAAATTTTCTTGCGCACATAGCTAAGCCGTCAAAAATTCCACAATCCAGCCGTTCGATCATTTTGATATGCTCCCGGTGGCGATTAGAATAAGACTCCACCTGTTACCAGTCGCCACCTTGCGGGACTACTTACAACGGCAGTTTACGAGCCTTCCATCCACTCTTAATTACATTGCGGAAGTGCAATTCGTGAATAAGCTCCGTTGTAAAGGAGTGGCCGTGTCCAAATTTCAATTGCAAATTTGGATTTTTAAATAGAAGAAGATTTGGATTTGGATTTTAATAGAAGAATAGAAGATAATAATGTCACAACGTTTATAAATTAATAATAAAAGATAAATAAATGTCATAGAGGATAAACTTATAAGGAAAAATTTAAATTTAATATAAAAAAAAAGATAAAAAATTTGTATTTAATAACAAAAAATAAAAAGATATTTTATGATTTATAACCATAAATTGAAATAATTAAATTTGTCAAATCTGCAATTAAAATTTTGGATAGGTGTTATGAAGGATTTTGGGCAGTTTGCATAGGTGACTGCCCGATAACTACATGCAATAGATAAATTTCAAGCGTCTTTAACTTAATTTTTATGAAACTTTCAGAAATCGTTTTCCATCAGAAAATTTATACAAATTTTTAGCAGATTTAAGGGTCATCCTTCGATTTTATAGATGATAATATATAAAACAAAATATTTTTTTGCATTGCGAATTTCGAGAGGGCACATTTTAAACTTACGCAGAAAATTTCACCACTTTCTTGCTTTGACGCACGGACGGACCGACGGACGCATGGACCGGACAGATATGTCACGATGTTAGTAAAGTATTGCAAAAATATTTTACAATCCCTTTAAAAATGGTCTGTTGCATAAATACTTCCAAGTCAGGCCATTAAACACATTTCCATGAAAAGTATTCATTATTTCAGTTGCTACTAAAATAGCGAATTGCGCTTGTTTTCTGACCTTTGCGAGCCGCCATTTTAAATGCATGCAATTAGTTTTTGGATTTTTTAAGAAAGTTATGTCTTAAGATTATATCAATCAATGTGCCAAATTTTGTTCAAATCAGGTTTTCACTCTACACAGGGCAAAAGTATTCAATTTTTAGTGAAAATGGCAGCTAAAAATATTACGTATTCAATTTTCGATTTTTTATTTTTAATCAGATTTTGATAATTTTTTGAACAATATACGAAATTAGTACACTTATCTGCGACTTTACGTTTCATCAAAATCTGTTGGAAAATGTGGCCACTAGAGGGCTTCAACAATTTGAAAAAATCGCATATTTGAACCTACCACTTGCTTATGGATGATCACCAAAATGACAAAGTGCCTAGATCTGTTGAATTCTATCTTAAAACTAAATTTCATATACATCGGATCAAAATTGCGATTCTTAACAGCCTTTGAAGTTTTGAGCTTCAAAAAGCCACCATTTTGTTTTTTAAGACCTAATTTTTTACATAGTTCTTTAACATAGATACTTATAGTTTTTACCAAACTGCCAAATTTCATCAACATTGGTTGAAAGGTTTAGTCACAACTACAACAACAAAATTTTGCACGCTTTTTGACCTTTGAGCAGTCGCCATTTCGTTTCAGAGGAACCGACTTTTGATATTTTATTGTGGGATTTATTGCACAGTTCAATAAACCTATGTACTGAATTTCATCCGAACCGAAATTATACTTTGGTCAGAACAGAAATCACGATTTTTCTTCGAAAATAGCCGCCATTTTTTTCGCTCGGTTGGTTTCGCTGGTTCATGAATATAACCGAGATATTCACTCAATACACTTTTCCTGAAAATTTGGTGAAAATCGAAGCAAAATTGTAACCTCTGGTGCGGTCACAAATTTCGTTTTATGACATACGAGTATACTCATCAAAATTTGTATATATATATATATATATATATATATATATATATATATATATATATATATATATATATATATATATATACTATATATATGCATATATATATATATATATATATATATATATATATATATATATATATATATATATATATGCATATTGGGACAACGAAGTACCCGGAAATTGTAATTTAAATTTCCCGGGTAAATGATATTTCAAAAAATTTATTTAGTTAAGCTGGCAGGACTGTCTTTAATTACTATGCCAAATACGAGCACGATCTGTCAACCAGTTTGTTTACAGCAGCTGCTTGAGTCGGTACACCACAGTAAGGCGTTGCGATTTTTGTGATTTCGTAATTTTTTTATCGTGACCGAATTTAAAGCCAAAAACGCAAGATTTGGCCCCCTGTAATTTTGATGAGTAATTAAAAATTCAGCGTTTTATTTGCAATTTCCGGGTACTTTTTTGGCACAATGTAAAACAAAACTCGCTGAAGGCCATCCCAAAAACTGCTTATGAAAAGTGTTTCGAGGGCTGGAAAATTGTTGGCGTTAGTTTAGTGCATCTGATAGGAATTACTTTGAAGGCGACAAAATAAATATTGATGAATAATTAAATATTCTGCGTTTTATTTGCAATTTCCGTATACTTTTTTGTCACAATATATATATATATATATATATATATATATATATATATATATATGTATATATATATACATATATTTATATATATAAGGTACTCTCCGCAATAGGTGAATTTCTTTCGGGAAATTTCTTACTTGCGTTTTTACTTTTTTTTCATATATTCCCTCACCTTACACCTTAAGAAAGTTAGCAGTCTTAGCGAAATTAAACAAGTTATAAACTTTACCTCCTAATTTTCCTATCTCAGGGCCTCGTTGTAATCCGCCAGATGTCAGTTGTTTTTCTTTCGTTGGAATTTCTTAGTCTCCGCAACTCCTTCGACTATCTTCTTGACCCCCGCCATCCTTTCCGCTCTCAATATAAATAAATCCTAGCGGCTTCGCCACTGTGAGAAAACAAAGAGAGTTATGTTCCGGCCCCTTTTATCGCTTCTGGCTTTACGGCTTAGCCATTTCAAAGCCAAGATCAGCTCGTGGTATTGTCGATGCACTTCTACTGGAAAGTACATCTTGAAGTTGTCTCCACACGATCATTTCCCACTTTGCATGCGATAACATTTCATGGTGGTGAATTTGCATGCTGTGCCGGTTGTCTTTGCTGCTCCTTTTGGGACTGCAGTATCACTGTTACGGCTGTTATTGCTGCTGAAGTGCCTACTGCTGACGCTGGGGCATGCTTTGCTGCTGCTACTGCGATGCTTGTCTTTGTGGCGATGCTTGCTGCAAGTATATGCGTGATGATGATGAGGATAATTGTGGGTCGAAGAAAAGAGTAGATGATGATGCTGGTTAAGATGGTTGATGTTCCGCAGATGTCGATTGGTGGTGATGACTCGATGAAATTGCAACACAACCAACCAACCGAGACTTGACATCCTAGAAGGGCTTGAAATATATAAACATAGAAAAACAGACGTTTAAATTATCTACGAACAACTTGTTACAAATTCGCACGCAATTTTCGCAGTACTAGACCACACTCTTAGACCAAAACGGAAACGAGATGAAACAAAACAAACGGACATCCAACAAGCAAAAAACAAAAACCTAATATCCCTTTACCTGGCCTAATTTAGTACTTGACCTAATTACCCATCCGCTCAACGCATGCTACGACTATTTAAAGTCATTTCCTTCAAACCGTCCTTTGAACACTGAAGATGATTCGAAGTATTCGAAACGCATCTGCTCACACAACAAAGCAAGGCCCGATGGCTTTTAAAGAAAAGAAGAAATAAAAAGAAAAAAAAAAAAAAAATATATATATATATATATATATATATATATATATATATATATATATATACAGTAAACCTCGGTTATAACGAGCCTCTAGGGACCGTGAGAATTGGTTCGTTATAACCGAAGTTCGTTATATCCAAATGTTAAACCAAAAACCAAGAAATATTTTTTCCGTAAGTTTATTTAAGACAAATAATAACATTTTCGTTAATGAACAAAATAAATATATATGTATGCACTTCGAGATAGTACCAAAAAGCAAACTCAATTTCCAATTAATCCGAAATAGAATATCAAATGCCCATGAATACGTAAATTCGTTACTTAAAATAGTCTGTCAGTTTTGTTTGAAGCTCTTGAATTTTCAGCGTGTCTGTATAAGCTTCAATTTCTACCAATTTACTTAAAATGTTTTGTGGTGCACAATGAAACTGGAAGGATCGACAAACTTCTGTTAGTTTTTGCAATATTGATGTAGTAGTTGCAATTGGACCCTTAGTTAACTCGTTCTCAGTTTTACTATCAGAGCTTCCATTATTTTCCATGGCTTGAATATCAGCAACTAATTCCTCATCCGTTAAAAATGTCGAGGTTAAGAGGCTGTCATCTACAATGAGGTAATCTAATGGGATATGGAAATCTTGAGGTTGTTCATATGTATTGCTGCTTGGAATGCTTTTTAATAGCCATTCATTAAGTGGTGAAAAATCCTCCTAATCAAATTTATCGTTACTGTTGGTCGCCAATAGTCCTGCATATTTATATGCATTTTTTATTGTCTCAGTAGATACTTTGTGCCAAGATTTGTGCAAAAGATTGACCCCATCAAGTAATGTGACATTAAGGCATATACCAGCATCAATGCTTTGAACAATGTTCAACAAAAGTGAAAATGACTTTTCAACGAACCGATGACACCCTGATCCATGGGTTGTAATTTTGAACTGGTGTTCGGTCGCATAAATACCAGCTTTACGGAATTCAGCTGCCCAATTATTGGATGCGCAGGACAGTTGTCAACTAATAGTGTGATTTTTCGTTTTTTCTGCGTTAGCTCTTGGTCCCATTCGCGTACATAATTGATGAAAATTGCGGATGCCATCCAAGCTCGATTATTAGCTTAATAATCAACAGGCAACCTTTTGATGTTTTTGATAACGAGTAATTTTCGTTTTTTCCGTGCCGGACATGTTGGCACACACTAAAACAGTAACCCTTTCCTTCACCGATCAACCATCTTGGCACTGTTCGCCTTTAAATTTCAAAGTTTTATCGGGACTCAACTTGTAGAAAATACCAGCTTCGTCAGCGTTAAAAATGTCATCATCGGCAGATCTCTATTTAATTGTAGGCCAAACAGTGGTTATCCAATTATTTACAACATTTGTGCTTACGCATACGGATTCACCAACAATTTTGCTTCTACAAACATTATGGCGTGCCTTCCACCTATCCAACCAGCCTTCGCTGCAGACAAACTTGTCATTAATTTTGCGACCAAATTCTTCTGCTTTTGCCCTTAAGACAGCCCCACTAATTGTTACATTACACAATCTTTGTTGTGTGAACCATTTCAGGAGTAATTTATCCACATCATCATGCACCGATTTACGCATTTTTTTTGTTTGGTCCCACTATTTGCACTTTCAAAGACAAGAAGCTGTAGTGAATAAAGAGTTTCCATAAAGTCTGTGAAGGACTGCAGCGATGTTCTGCTGCCTCGGCAGAGGAAGGTGTTGGTTCCTGCCGAGAATGCCCTCGTCCGGAGACGCGTGAATGCGCTGGCAGGCTAGCATTGCGGTGTCGTGGGGCGGGTTCGTTTCCCCGGCACGAGGACTCACTACAAAACATTTCGCATTCACGAATTGCTTGCAGGAATCGAAAGAAGACGACCGAAGTCGCAAACTTGTAGATAACCTCCACGAAGGAATTATGACTTGTTACGAGAACAAGTGCAACCTGACAAGAAAGGCGAACTTGGGGTGACCTCGTCTTTACCCAAATAAATTCAGGGCCCACAAATGAAAGAGGGGCAACCGGGTGGTGGTGGAGCCCCTTCATACCCACCCAACCGGAATGAATCCAATGTTAACTTGTTGAAGTGGCCAGGTATTCCTCTTCTGAGTGGAAAACTCATACAACTTGAATTATATGAACTTTCCCATCAGAAGGGGAGTACCCCGGTGACCAATTTATGTCATAGAATTATACAATTGAATTGCATAACTCTATGCCATAAAAAGGCACTTTGCTTGGGCCACTCAACCCATGAAGCCACCTGAAACAAAAGAAGGAATTAATCTGTACCCGGCGGCTGGCTCATATTTTGGGGTGGAAGCCTGCCACCGTACCGGGTTTTATACCCGATTGGAAAAAAAAAACCGGAAGGGAAAGACCGATTTTACGTTTAACAATTCATCATTTTTTTATTGTTATATAACTTCATAGAAAATTAATTAAGAACAAAAAAATTAAAATGTAAGCTACAAATACTAAATGAGTAGGATGAGTGTGTGGAAAAAAAAAAAATCTTAAGGCTATATTACTCAAATTAAACGAGTCTCATAAAAACAGCTTAACATTTTAAATTGCACTCTACAATGGAGGAATGTATACTTTTACATAGCTCGCCTGGAGAAATGATAATGAACGAAAAAAAAACCACTGTTTATATAAAATACCGTAGGTGCTATATCAGTTAACGACTTTGCGAGTAATAGGATGATATAATACGATCAGATGCCTCTTGTGCTTTGATGGCAAACAAATATCGTTAATCGATTATTTTCTTAAAGACAATGTTATGATCATGATGATAATAAAGCCGGTAAGTATCCAATTCAAATCTCTGTTGAATCTTGGGTTTATATAAAGTAGGACTTAAGAATGAGTACAAAGTTAAATCATCTGGATTCGCTTCACAATTTTCCGTAAGAATCTTCCCCACTATTTAACCGATTTCTTTACTTCTCACAGTTTTTTTCTGGCGTTTCTTTTAAATTTATCATTTATATTGTGCTGTTTATTAAACATTCAAATAGACTTTGTGTTGCTAGATGTAAGACGACATTAAGCATTGATTTATCACACAATTCAACAGAATTTTTAAAGCATAAACAGAAAACATCAACTTGTGCAATCATTCATTATTGTAATGCTTTGTGCTTTGAAAAGGAGATTCATTTGATTCCACGAATTTTTCGAAGCGAACAGAGTCAAGCCTGAGACTGATATATGCGAATGCGAGAGTACGACTCCAATTGACTTGTAAGGAGTGTCGAGAAATTCGTAAGACACACTGTAACTGATCTGTCATTACTACCCGATGGCACAATACGCGATAAAAGCATTTATGATCTGGGAACGAATCAATTCGACTTATAACAAAGTCAAGAAACCCGGAGAACGTTACATGAAAAATTCCAACTCAATTTGAATTGAAATTTAGAACATTTAAGTATTCGAGAGTTATTTTATGTGTAGCTGAAACTCTCACAATTCTGTCATTTATATAAGCGAAATCTTGATAATAATTAATTAAAATTTTAGATAGATAAAATTTATATAAATATAAAAAATGAATATTATAATATTATATATATAGAAATTAAAAGGGTACTTACAATACCTTTCCCTCGACGACGAGCGCTCATTGACGAATTTTAGGTAAGCAAGTCCTGGAATTCATTTTAAGCGTATTATTGTACCGGTTGTAACTTATGAGTCACGACTTCTTTCTTTTGGTAGTGTAGATTCGCATTCGTATAACAAATATTAGTACACGAGTATGAAGGCATAAAATATATCCTAAGTGTGTATACAATCATATAAAAATTCAGCTATCAAAGTATAAATACATGTAAACTTCTTTGAATATCACAAACGTATGGTCTTCGAACGTGGTAATGCTCGCTGCTACTTATTCTACTGCTTTTAATGTTTAATACTTCGTTTTCAGGGGTGTCTTGAGTCTCAATTTTATTCACAAGTTTATCGACTTCCTTTGTTGAACTATGTTTGAACACAAAATGCGCCTTTTTGCATCCAAACGGTGTGTTTTCCCAGAAACAGGGAGTACGGTCCCGCCGTTTCCCAATCAACATGTGCCGCTCCTTACAATGAAGATCTTCACTTCGGCCTTCCAACCACCTGTTGCACATCACTTCGTGACCTAATGCTGATGGCTCATGGCGATATTGGCAGCTGCTATCATTTTTTTACAGGCACTGTCGTAGAAAAAGTAGCAATCTGTGAAGTTTTTTCTTTTTTCTTCTTTTCTTTCGCTGTGCATCCACAGGATGGTAGAAGTTATCTCTGCCAACAACCGATTTTCCTAATGAAACTCCCTCGCCGACCATCCAAATACATTTTTCACATGACACTTCCACTAGCACTAGGTTGGCACTTGATCGTATGCAGTCTTTCGTACGGAGCGGTTTATGGGAAACTGTTCATTGAAAAATGTTTGAGACACACGGAATAACCTCGCTCATACCATGTAGAAATAGAAGTGCCATCTATGGGTGAACACGCGGTGGTGATAATGCACACTCGTTTCGATTGTTTTTTAAAATTCTAAATCGTCTTTTTGTAGATTCGATTAAGTTTTCAATTGAAAGCAATTTATGTTTATAATTATTAGGCGTAATTAAGGGGGAAATAAATCGAAAGAATAAGACAGGCACGCGTTAATTACCGACAAACAAAACAATTTTTAATTAATATTATGGTTGGAATGGGTAAAATTTGACAAATTTTGTGGGGTTTAAATGATACAATGATTTTATCGTTCATATAATTTAAGGGGTTAACCGTTTCGTTCTAAGCATTTGCATACCGCGTTACACCGCAATTAGTCAAATTATATTCAAAAGATATTGAAATAAAATCACTACACATTAAAAATATTAAACAGTTTTAGAATTTTGTTTCCCGGGTGTTAAGTACAAAAGAAATTTTTTCACTTATTTTTCATGCGAAAAAAAAAGAGCGAGTGTTGCGATGGGGAAGGTGACTGAATGGTTACTCCTTGTTAAATTGAGTTTGTGCTGTGTGCCTGTGTCAGCGCTGCTTTTAGAGCCATAGCTCCTAGATTACTACAAAGCAACTCGTCCTTTTTTCCCACATTGTTGCAATTGTCAACTTGCTTATATTTTCTCACGACACACATCGCTCTGTTTTTTTTTTTACTTTGAATTTCGCAGATTGTGTTAACTTTTTCTTTTAGGGGAGACACCATTCGCTTTTCACTCATACTATGTATGTTTGTATGTATGTTTGTATAACACTAAAACAACGGCGATATCAACTGGGAGCTGCCAGATTCATTCAGGCTTGCGAAAATTACCGATAGCCATCTAAAATCTGAAATCCAACTATGCATAATGGGAAATCCCAAATTACGCAAGCATATAAACCAGCGCTGAATTATTGATATGTGGGTATTCCCCTAATTGTTTGACCGAAATTTCGTGATATCCGATAATGATGACCCAGAAATTCGCTATATCCCATAATGATTACCCAGAAGTACGTTATATACGATAATTATGACCCAATTGTGCGAATATTACGTTCACTTTTAAGGAATGTTCATTATAGCCGAGTTCATTATAACCAGTACTATTTTTAAGGAAAATAGTGGAAATTAGACGGGATTTGCTAAGTTTCTTCGTTATATGCGAGGGTTCGTTATAAACCGGTGCGTTGTAAACGAGGTTGACTATATATATATATATATATATATATATATATATATATATATATATATATATATATATATATATATATATATATAACATACATACATATATACGAGTATATCTATATACATATGTATGTATATAAATTCAATTATACACATACCTGCACACAGATTTATCCATAGTTTTTATGCTATCGGGTTCATCTCAAAACCATTTTAAAGGAAATTTTAAGGACTATAACATAATGTACATTGCCGTGTTTTAAAATTCATTGTTTTGAAAAGTTAAAGGGCTTGGGTCACATGATCTTCGCAATAAAATTAACACTTCTAACATTTATATCTCAGTTGTTTTTATCCTACAAAAATTAAACAAAATAATCAAAATATTTGTTTAAAAATCTACATTTTTGATTCGGACTATTTGTATGTGTGCTTAGTAGTTTCAGGATCGGACAAAAATAAGATATTTTTTGGGAAATTTGGAAAATTCAGATTTTTTAAATCGTACTTTTGTTCACAAATAAGCATTCAAAATCTTTCAAATTTTTTGAGCTTATCATCTTTAGTCAAATAATGTAAATTCTATAGGGATTTTTTAAGTTTCCCTTTTTGTGGATGTGTAGGTTTTATTGCTCACTTTTTCTTAAAAAATTCGAGACCCCCATCTTATTTTCATCATAACTCGCTTAGTTTCAATGCTTTAGACTCCATTTGGAATTCTTTCTCTGGATCTCTTTAATTACTTTAAAAAATTTTCTCTGAATGTTTTCTGAAAAATGTATCGGCTTCCCGATAATTGGATTCAAGTTTTCACAAAAAAAAAATGTCCTTTTAAGTACCTATATTTCGCTTTGGATTCATTCAAAAAGTTGTTTCCTTGTTTTTTTTATTAGCTTTAATTTTAATGAGAACAATATTTTTTGAGCCATATATAGTTTTAGATTTATTTACCAAAAACTGTTTCAAAACCTGCATTTTTTTCACGAAAAATCAACATATTCAACCATTAATAACTCAAAAACTATTGACTTATCAAAAAAACTTTCTTGAATAAAAAGTGCTTAGAATTTGTCTTTCTATCGGTTTCTGGAGTTATTTTTCACAAAAATATATCCACCCCGCGGAAGGGTTAGCATCCACCCCATTGGTAAAAGCACTTTTGATATTGAGGCACCCTCTAACTGATCACCAGTTTTCATGCAAATCGATTAAGGTTCAAAGGATTCGGAGCTGAAATTTTTCATTGACTGGACTAGTTGTGGGAAGGCAAACATTAAAGTATAACAAAAAATAATCGGCAAAAATGATAACTTCTTTTGCCAAAAATGCTAAGAATTTGAAAACCCTAATAATACCAAATATTATGTTTCCAAGTAAATTTAGAATGGCCTTTATTTTAGGTATTGATTCATTATCGATGAAGTATCTCCCATGTGTAGAATTCAGAATATAATCTATTTTTTCACAGCATTCCGCAAATACTTCAACATACCTAGAGGTAACCCTCAATTCAATACCAAATGAGATTTCATCGAGCGAACTCTACCATTTCATTAACTTCCAATTAACTCGTAATGAAGAGATAAGAAAATCTTTCCGAAGAAACTCAACCATGAAGCTAAAAGGGTTCGGAAGGTTTCTTGATTCCTTTTAATAGAAGGTTAAATTATTCAACCGCCAGACAATGTCTGCCGCCATTTTCTCGAGAAAAGTATAATTAGAGTACTCGTAGTATATAATAGTATATCGATAATAATTTAGGAGTAGGACTTATTTCCAAACACTTTTGCAAGCCGAATTTTGGCAATTTATATATATTTAAGGGCTATGGCATTGTACAGGACCACATTTAAATCTAGTTAGAGTACTCGTAAGAGTCCAAGCAAAATCATTGTCAAGCATTCATCTGAGACTATGTTAATAGCCCAGGCAATAAAAATAAATTGGAATCTTTGAAAGCCAGTATATACTATTTAAGCATCCAATTTACCTAATACAGCAGCCTATAAAAACTTGATTGTGCTTTTGGCATCCTACTAATGGTCTCTGAACGTGAATAAGTAATGGAGAGAAAAACTTAAGATGATTTTTTCTGAAGACGAACTGCTCATTCTGCATATTCTTCGTAAAGGTATGCAAAATAGAATTATATTCTCAAAATTGAGCCCATACATTTTCCAATACGTCCCTCAAGGAAACTTACATTAATTGACTTTGAATCCCTCGAAGCATTTTTTACACAATAATGATAGATACGGACATTGGCTAACACAATAGAGAAAATATGTATACGTACTTTATATCGCATTAAGAGGTAATTGGAAAAATTATACTGAATATACAAGAAGCATATAGCATAAAAGATGCAAGAAACACTCGTTAAACTGTAGTCAACTTTGTTTGGCACCTTCTTTCATATTAAATGATCGCTTTGAAGAAAAATGACCTCTAATCCATTTCAAGCCAGTGTCGTATTTTTGCAATATATCATATTATTAACTAGATCTGACTTTGTTTTAATAAAATTCAAATAACATTATAATGTCTGGTTTGATAGAAAGTGTATATCTTAGAATATCCAAGAGTTGTAATTGATAATAATTTGAATTGCTCTACTTTCTATGAATATATTGTGCATACATTTTTATGATTTTATACAAGTTATAATATAGGGTTATACGTTAGGGGCATAACAATTTTGTATCTTTATATGAACGCACCCTTAAATTTTTGTAATGAACTGTCAATGTCAAAACGTTAGTTAAAGTCAAGTTCACGAACCAGCGTAGGGAAATAATTAAAAATTACTATTATCGAAAAATCATCTTCAGTGATGAAGCTCATTCCTGGCTCAATGGCTTTGGTAATAAGCAAAATAGGCTTTATTTGTCAGCAACAAACCCACATGTGCTTCTTGAGACACCGTTGCATCTGTCCAAAATTACTGTTTGTTGCGGTTTTCATGCCGGAGGTGTGATTGGCCCGTATTTTTTTCATGGATGACAAAGACTGTCATGTTTTAGTCAATGGACAGCGCTATTGTGTTATGTTGGAAGATTATTTGTGGCCAGAATTGGATGAACTTGACATCAACGATATGTGGTTTCAACAAGACGGTGCCACTAGCTACACAGCATGCCTCACAATCGATTTATTGAAATTTATTTATTTATTATATCCTTAATGGAAAACCCTACGGTTGTATGAGTATATGAATTCGTATAAACCTCGAACGCACGCAGCTGAGTGGCTTTGAGATGACTGGCTACGGCTGTTTTTAAAAAGAAGTATCGACCACCTCACCAAAACCAGAGCGTATGAATTATAAAGCGAGCTCAAAAAGAAAAGAATGCTCAATCTAACCGTATTCAGCCTTCAAAAATCAATTTGAATATGTATAAGCGTTCGCAAACGCTTTTGTGGGGAGATGTAAGAAAGAGTTTGAATTGGCAAGAATTGCACTCGGTTGGTGCTTGAATGGAATACAAGATAATGAGCTTTCACTTTTTCTAGATGGGAAAAAGCTCCTCTTTCATTAGATATGGATACATGCAACACAACAGCACGCCGATTTGTATTTTAAAGTTTAGTTATCAGTAGATAGCGCCTTCACGTTTTATCTTCCTTTTGATTCGGTCGGTCAGCTAGTGAACTTGTTGAAACTGCCAAACTTTCAAGATGCTATCACTTTACATCAACCAACCAAGTTGGATCGTCATAGAAATATAATCGTAGTCCGCATAGTGTAGTGGTTAGAGCGCTCACTATTTAAGCCGTATGTCGCGGGTTCGAATCCCGTTTGTAACAACGAGATTGGTTTCAAGCGATTCTTTAGATGGACTACAAGTCCGTTCAGTTGTGATACGCGCTGGTTTAGATAAATTTATCGAAGCTGGGTGGATGAACGAACGTACGGCTAAAGTGTGATACTAACTGTATCGATTGTCTCACATCATTCTTTTGTCGCTAATTTTTCCTCGTTTTGTTACTAAGGATATGATAAATGTTATCATTATCTTGACAGTTGAGTAATTAACCTTATTCCAATAATTATTATTCATTATATTAATAATATTTGGTGCGCGGTAGTTTTAGTTCCATTTTTATTATCATGGGTCATATTTTATTTACAACTTTTTGATTGTTAATGAATGCAAATTAGAGAAATATTAGGTAGTTTTTGTTCCTCCTTTATATGAGCACTATCTCTCGTTACTTTCCATCTTATTAGTTATACACAGATTTGGGCATTATTCGAATAAAATTTTATTCGCAATATAATTATTCGCGAATAATTCATTCACGAATAAATTATTCATAAATAAATTTCCTACGAATAAATTATTTGTGATATTATTCGATATTTTAAATATTAAATATTAAAGCGATAAGACGAATTGGTGCCAATCGTATATCGTCAACTGCCTGCCCAATTCCCGGAATTTAATGAATAATAGCGGCACAAGAAAGGGATCATTACAATACAAGAGAGCGTGATTTCTATTTAAGTGTAAGAGAGAGAGAGCGCACTTTCTTATCAGTTGTGGTCACAAAAGAATTATTTTGTTTTCGTAAATTGCTAATACTCTTGGTACTCTCCCCAGTCATTCGGAATAAGTTTACCAGAGCGGTGCGGCTAATCAAATCACAAGTATTATATTGTGGTATTTTTGGATTTTGAAAGTGTGTAATTTATTCATCGAAATTATGGAGTAAAAGAGTTTGGACTCACGGGATAATTCTCAGTTAAATCAAATTAGTTCAATTAATGTGGAAAGTTCTAATGAAAATGTTGCCAATGTTTCAGTGAATCAAAACAATGTAAAAACGACATTAACTTTGTTAGATGGCAAGTTTTTTAAGTATGACTCTTCATCTTCGAATGGAAAAAGCATTCTGATGACCTGTGTGAAGTGTGAACCTAAAGTTGTAAAAATTAAAGGTTGTCCAAACTCGTCGTCAAACTTTTTGAGCCATTTAAAAAGAAAACATGTCAAAGTCAAACACAATTTCTCAAACAAATTTTGAACATGATTTTGTACTATTCTCCATTAATTCAATGATTCCACTGAATGCAGTAGAAGATCCATTTTTTTTACGATGTTAAATAATTTAGGGTTACAAAACCACGGAATAAATGTCATCAACCGAAGAACATTGAGCAGAAGAATTGATGCTGAACATGCGTTGCAAATGTCCGCGATCAAATCGACGTTAGAAGCTACACAATATATATGCACTGTTGTTGATATATGGTCGAGTCGTAAACGAAGTTTTCTTGGAGTAACTGCTCATTGGATAGATACGGATCTCAGCCGACAATGCAAAACACTAGCTTGCAGGAGGTTTCCTGGAATTCATAATTATAAACGAATTGCCATGATACTTGACGAAATTTACACTGAATCTAATCTGAATTCCACGAAGATAGTCGCAACAGCTACTGATAATGGTTCCAATTTCAACAAAGCATTCAAAGAATTTGGTGTATCAATTTTAAACTCAGATTCGATTGATTTAGAAGAAGATGATTTGGATGATGAAGAAGATGATTTACGAGAAATTATTGATCCACGTGATTTTTAATTAGCGTGTCATTTCAAATGCGCTGCTCATACTCTGAATTTGTCTGCTACTACAGATGCTAATCGAATACTTAAAGTAGATAATAATACATCATTATCTGAAATGCATCATAATGTTATTGAAAAATGTAACATATTGTGGAATGCTGCTGGACGTCCCAAGTCAGCAGAAATCATTCAAAGTATTTTAGGACCTAAGAGAGAGAGAAGAGGAGTAAATCTATCCGTGTAAAACCCTGTATGTGAATTCCGATATTTGGCTTCTGGAGGCGGTTTTTACGAGGAAAGGGGAAGTCATTCCAAACGTCAAAATTTTGTTTACGTCTTCGCGTATTCATCGTGGTCAATGTGCGGAAAATTTCATTTTCTCGTGATTTTCTTGAAAACGGTAGTGAATATTTAAGTGGTGAACGTAATAAATACTGTTTCGGTTAGTTTCACACGTAATATAGTGAAATTTGATTAAATCAAGTGACTTAAACTTAAGAAAACGACAATGCGCTGTTCGGTACCGTGTTGCCCAAATTTCAGCAGTGGCTCGAGCAGAAAGTCCTACTTTAGGTAAAAATTGATAGTTTCATGCATTTAAAATCGTGAGAAAGTTTAGTTTTAATCGTTTTGAATTGTGAATCAAAAGAAAACTGCTCAAAAATATTTGCAATGTTTTGTTTTGATTGCTTAATATTTTGCCGCAAATTCCGTGGCTTAAAGCAGAAGCGGCTCAAAATTGTGGCATTTTTTAAGGGGGTTAGAATTCATTGTAATTTTTTATAATTTTAGAATTCCGAATAACATTAATACTAAAATGGAATGGTGCCAAATTCTCGGAATAAACCCGGAAATGAAACGTTTGCTAATTTGCGAAGATCATTTCACGTATGACGACATAATTTATTTGAATGAAAGGATACGATTATCACATGATGCAAAGCCGCAGCACTCATTTGAAACATGCTACAATTGCAAAATAGCTAAAAATGTAAGTCATCTATCCTTAAATTAATATTTGCATAGAATTTAAGTATTTCATGTTTTAGACTCGACGAGAAACTGAAGGCAACACCCTTACACCTACTATTGAACATGTAAGTAAATTTCATAATTGATTAAAATGCCAATTTCATATTTTTTCATTTTAGAATTCAACTACAAAAAGAACAAATTTTTGTTCAAATTCTGAATTCAATTCAGGATGTGTAAGTTTACATGTGTTTGCCATTTTCATTTCCAAGCATCTAATTTTAGTGCGATTATCAAACGATTTCTTCGTTTTCCGCGGACAAGATGATTGTCCTGGTAAGTGTAAGTGGTATTTAGCTACCCAAACATTACATTTAGCATGCTCAATTTCAGGACACTTCGACCAGAAACGACGAAATTGCGAACCTTAGCCATTCAAATAGTTTAGTGAGCTCTAAAACGGATCTGGAGGACGTATGAATTCCTTACATTAAATTTTAGTGCAATTTTCATCCTCTCTATTTTAGAACATGCTTTTACCGAAGCCCATGATAAATGAAATTATTTACGAGGAGGTACCTCTTAATTTTTTGCATAATGTCATCATTATTAACTCTACAATTATAGATTAGTGTTGATTCAAGCTCTTCAGCTACAGCGATGTGTGTGGAAGGCCTGGAGAGGGTAAGTTTTAATACGAGTATATGCTATGTAACATCAATTATAACATTTTTCGTTCAGATTTCAAATCAACGAGAGGTAAATCATGCAGCTTGCAGTATTGATGTGATGCCAGATTCAGGCGATGTATGTAATGGCTTTATGAAAATTTCGGGCCTATTTTGTATCTAATATTTGATTTTAGGATTTGTATACAGCAAATACGGTTCAAGCAGCCATTGATGACTCGTCAAATTGTATGGTGCTAAGACCAGATTCCGGAAATGTAGGTATATTTTATCTATTATTTTGTAAATTATAAACACCGTTGTTTTTAGGACTTGTTCAAGGTGGACTTAGCGACTAAGAAAATAGAAGCAATGTATGAATCCAATATGGAAAATGTAAGATTTGAGTTTGAATTTTTGATTTAATTATATTTGAAACTTTTTACAGTGCAACGCCCATCAAAATTTGAACCCGGCTCCATTGTTTGCGGACAGTTTTGAGAGCTTAAATTTCTATTATATTTCATGCTTCGTTGATTTTGGCATTTTTTTGTTTCAGGATTTAACTCTATTGAATGCTACCCCCAATATGAAGATGGCTGTAAGCCCGAATTTAGGGAGTGTAAGTGTTTTCCTGCATTATATTTGAATACCAATTTAATAATTTTCGTTCTAGATTACCATTGAAGCTGACTGGGTTATAATGGTCGATTCCGGAGCTGCCACAGAAGGCAATTCTATTAATACAACCGATCAAATAAATTTCCCTTCTAGAACTATAAGTTTTTCGTTTTTGGCATGATAAACGATTTGTCTTAGACTTAATTTCAAAGTGCTGTCGTAGTTTTATGTTAGTATTAACATTTATGTGTAGTCTTAGGTAAATGTTTGGACGTCAAAAGCTTTGTTCTAAAATCGTATTGGGAACAAATGTATTTTCTTCAAAATTTATTCTTTAATTATCATATCAACTTAAAATCGAATATTATAAACTAAAATAAAGAAGTAAGAAGTACCAGTTCATTCTTTTAATACTGCCATATGCAATACAATATAAGTTATTCAATCAAAACAATCAAATATGACTTTTATCTGATATAATTACTAGGATTCACTTTCCAGTTTCGACAAACGCAAGAAAACTTTGTCACAGGATTTAAATTTATATATGAGAAAAATCGGTATACTATCGGAATTTTCATCTTTTGGGGTAAAGACTTTTGCTTGTTTAAAACTTAACAAATAGTATTTTTCCAAAGTAGGCTACGTGAACGTCGTGTGTAATTTCCTCTTTTCAATTAGGGTGATAATTTGATGCTTAATTTTTTTTCAAAAAGGCGAATAAAATATCAATCAAAGATTGCTTCGAAAGCTCAGATGAGGATCCAAGCGTTCAGGATCTAATAAAGAAAAGCAGGACGTATATGGAGCTGAAGAAGTTGAGAGAAGTTGTCATTGAGCGCGACAGAAAAGTTAAATTATTGCAAGATAGACTTAGGTACAAGCGACAAAGAGTTAGCAAAATGAGTTCCTTGCTAAAGTTGTTGAAGAAGAAGAGTCTTTTGAACAAACAAGCCAGCAAAAAACTCTGTGAAATTTCGTCAAAGAATAAACTAGTCGAAAGACTAATACTAAAGCGCAAAGGAGCTGCGCCCAAAAAATATGACGAGCAGCTCAGAACGTTTGCTTTAAATTTAAATTTTCTGTCGCCAAATGCTTACAAATATGTCCAAAAAAATTTCGACAATTGTCTACCTCATCCACAAACATTGGGCAATTGGTATTCTAACATTCATTGTGCACCTGGATTCACTAAGCAATCTTTTACGGCTATTGAAAAAGCATGTGAAGAAGCGAGAAAAAAACAACAAACTTTGGTGCTTCATTTAAGCTTTGACGAAATGTTCATACGGAAGCAAATTGAGTGGGCAAACGAGAAATCGTATGGGTACGTGGAAATTGGTGATGGTAGCAGTGAACAAGAGATTGCCACCCAAATTCTTGTCTTCATGGCTGTAGCGGTAAATAGGTCTTGGAAGATACCACACAGCTTCGTTGAGTGCGGAACAAAAAGCGAACGTAATTAGTATTTGTTCCAATCATCTACTAAGCACAGGCGCTAAAGTCATTGGTGTTGCGGCAGCTGTCAATTTCAGATCTTTCAAGCTACTAGGATGTGACATAGCGAAAATTGATCACAGGCATAAACTTCAGTTTGAAGATATTGATCATGATTGTTTGATTCACCCTGACCCTTGTCACATGATCAAACTCATCCGTAATTCTTTGGCACGTTCAAAAGTATTTATGCATGGTAAAAATAAAATCAAATGGTGCTATTTAGAACGATTACACAAACTCCAAAATAGAGAATCGTTACACCTGGGTAATAAAATACGCCAGGCGCTTATATACTTTGAACAGCAAAAAATGAAGGTGAAATTGGCAGTGCAACTATTTAGCAAATCGGTAGCAGATGCCCTTGATTTTTGCAAAGAGGTACTAAAGCTTCCAGAATTCAAAGGTAGTGAGCCATTGTCAAAGTTTATTCGAGTTATCAACGACAGCTTTGACATATTGAATAGTCGAAAGATAAATGAACCTGAAACCACCAAACAAGCTCTTTGTGAAGGCAACATCAATGAAATTAAAGAGCTTGTTAATTAATTCAGAGTTTACCTTTCAGAACTGAAATTGGAATGCGGAACGAACATCATCAGGTACCCGCAAAAATCAGGATTTGTTGGTATGATAACCTGTCTTAAGAACATCGAACCAATTTACGATCGATTCATTTCAACGGGTATCCTCAAGTATATCCCCTTGTATAAAATAAATCAGGACCATAAAGAGCTATTCTTCTGGTCGATTCGTTCAAATTTGGGACGAAACAACAACCCGACCATACGACCATTCATGCATACTTACAAAAAGCTCTTGGTTCGATGTGCAATTCGTGAAGGAGGTTTGGGGAACTGCGAACCTTTAGAACAGCTTCACTATCTCAAAATATTTGAAACACAGTCGTTAGCAGATGATCCAGAACATGCAATCAATTGCAATGTTGGAAGGAGACAACTATTGGATGGTAGTGAAAGCATAGATGATAGCAATATTTTGAATTTCAACAACACTATCTATGAAAATCTTGATGAGCAATTCATAATGGAACATAGCTACGCTAATTATCCAACGAAATTGACAGAATATGTTTCCTATGTCGTCGATTATATCGCTGGGTTTGTTGTTTTCAAAATAGAAAAAACGTTAAAATGCATGGAGTGTTTAGCTTCCATCGAAGGCGAATTTGTGGAGAGATCACTCATGGCCTACAAAACAAAAGGCTACTTAAAATCACCTTCGGAAAGTGTAAAGCAAATTTGCCAAAAGACGGAAAGCATCCTTAGACGAAATATAAAACTAATGACAAACAATGAAAAGATACTGGACAGAAAACAATATTTTAAAATTATAATAGAAATTCAAAAGTATTTTTTAGAAAAGGAGTTATTCAGTGACTACAAACAACATATGATTGGAAGTGGTCACTATTGCTCCCTTTTGAGTTTGATAATTAAAAAGTACCTCAACACCCGGTATTATTTTATATCTAAGAAAAAGTCAGAAAGATGCTCTATTCGCCAAAAACTAAATAAGACAATTCACTTTTGCGGTATGTAAGGATATTGAACAGAAAATATATTGCCATGATTATTATTATATCAAAAAAAAAAATCGCCATAAATTAAAACGGTCTTCCAGACCTGGGGACTAAATGAGATACACACAACGTGATTTTTTTTATCTGATTTACTTATTTCAATATTTGTTACACGTGGTTTGTGTCTAAATCTCCTAACTCCAACCTCCACGTGGTAGTCCCTGGAAACAACTCACAATGTCTTACATAGCATTTTGATTTGGCTAAGGAGTAGGTGGACCAGTTACAAATTTAACCTGTATGTCAATATATTATCAGATTAATACTCAATAATTAGCATAAAGGCGATTTGAGTCTGTTAAAAAATATTCCTCAGAAAATTAAACAGTTGTCATTCGATCATTGATTGTATTTAATCTAAAGTTAAGTTAATTCTCGAATTTGCCTGAGGCACTTTAAATGAGGAACTTGTAAAATATACAAATTCATTTTGAGTTAAATTTTTATATCATGGTGCTTTCAATTTGAATTTTCCCGCCATTTGATTAAATTTGCCCCTGCTTTTCTGAGACTACCTTTGGTTTAAGCCACTACCAATACTATCAAGGAAGCCAAACAAATACATAGCTGATATTCGGAAATTTTCTGGGCTATCATTTACTCCTTTTCTTCCCTCCCAAAGTTTAGGACATACACTTAGCAAACCTAGCGTTACAAGATGGAATAGCTTATATGACGCTATGAAGCAAATTTACTCCCTCAAAGACAAGAATATTCAACTGCATAGAGCTTTGTGCCTCAGAAATTTTATCAGTGATCGTGAATATGAATATATAAATGAATGTATCACATGTTCATGTCCTGTTGCCGAGACTTTAGATATACTGCAAGGAGAAACAATAATGTATTATGGACTTCTGATTTCATGTTTAATGGCTTTACGCAAGGAACTGCAAAAATTAGAGAACATTCCATTAACGTACTGCCATGATTTAGCAGCAGCATACAGGCAAAGCGTTGAAAGAAGATTCGACGAGTTTTTTAAACTCTTTACGCCTTAAGGTCAACATGCTATAATTGCAACGTTGTCCTACCCGAGATTCAAGAACAAATGGTTTAGTTGCATTACACCATATGAACAAAGAAAAATCAAAATATTATTTAAACATAAAATAGAAAAAGAAGTGTCCAAGAATCTTTCGTATTCTGAAAATAGAGTTGCTGCTGATCCAGAAAACTAATTTTTTGATTTTAAATTAGACTCAGGAAGCGAAACTGACATACAAAAGCAATTACTGAAAACCAGGGCTAATGTAATAGTATCTCAATATTTTGCTGAAAAAGATCATTCTTTCAATGTTTTAGATCGCTATCCTGAAATAAAAACTATATTTCAAAAATACAATACACCATTGCCTTCATCTGCATCAGCAGATCGCGTTTTCTCTTACGCCACTATGATAAACCTGCCAAAGTCAAGCAGATTGTCTGACAACATGTTTGAAGAAAGAGTAGTGATGAAAACGAATATTAAGAAATAATCACAACTGTAAATACATGATAATTGAAAGCAAATAAATATTTGATTTAAATGCCATTATTCCTTGTTTTATTTTTATTCATTAACCGGCTAACGAATAAAACAATTTATTCGTCATTCGAATAATTTTCCTTTGAATAAAAGAAATTATTTATTATTCGTGAGTAACGAAATAGCAATTTATTTATTTGTTATTCGTCATTCGAATAAATTTTGTTCAATACTGGTTATACATCTGTGCTAAAAATAAATCAATTCACGATTTCGATATTGGTATAATTGTTTGATTCAACATAGTAGTAGTGTTCATCTTATTTGCTGATGATTTAGCAACTGAAATTAAAAATTAGGTACTTACAATTGTTTAACTGTTCTAATAATATAAAAGACCTAGGTAGCAGCTGAAAGTGAAAACAAGAAGTAGGTAGTTTAGTTAAGTTTGTGATTCGAACGACCTTGTGCACTTATTAGCTCTCGCGAAGCACAATAAATATTTTGCTTAGCATAAACACGTTTATTATTTTTTATTTTTTACAACCTGCTGACGTGTAAGCCACCATAACAACGTTGCGGACTGTTTATAGAATTTTTATCATCCTTGATACTATTTCCAGGCAAATTTCTGAACTCCTTGAATTTATTTTTGAAGTTTTTCCCTAGAATCAAAATTTTCTTTCCACCTGTTCCATGCATACTGGATCCCCTCCTTGGGTGCAATGAAATCTTTAATATTACATTCTTCAACTTAAAACTGACTTGATAGTTTCTTCAACACACCGATTTATATTTACAAATTCTTATGTAACTACTTACATCTATAAAATATTTACTTCGATCTTACACTAGACTCGATCTGGTTTAGTTCGTGTTTTATTATTATGGTTTTTGAGGCATGGGCGTGCAGACTGCTAAATCCTTTAATTAGGGTTTAGGGTGCGCTTGAGCAAGGAATAACCCATGTAAGTCTCACGTGCGAGACGTGTGACGTAATTCGTCCCATCTTTTAGTTCATGCTGTCCACAGTATATTGTCGAAAAAAAGTTTATGCTTATAATTGTAGTACTTATGAATATATGTATCGTTTTTTTCAGTATTCTTATTTTTTTGCATCCTGAATCAGCGTGCTTGAATTTTTAGGAAGTCTAATAAGTGCATATTTGCATTCTTAATGAAATTATTTAATAATTGTGATTAATATATAGTATGGTAAATGTTTCCTTCCTTTTTTGTTGTTCAGTATATTAAATGGTTTATATTTTTAAATGTAAAGCAATTATTTTATCGGCAAAGGGATCAGTATGATTTTGCCAACAGTCTAGGGTTATAATGTATACAGCTCTTACCTTCTTCGATTCGATTAAAGCATCTGACATAGTTTCAGTCAACATGTTAGCTTTGTTAAATATAGACTGGGCCAAATACAAGTTTCTTTTTAAAAATGCAATATAATGAACAAAAATCAAATTTTTTTCTCATATTTTGGCTTCATTTACAAGAAAAAACCTTCCTGTTAGTTGTGAAATACAATTTTATTCAAATGGTCGCCACGGCTGGCCTGACAGTAGGCCATCCTCTCAGCCCTATTTTCCAAGATATTATTGATGGTTTCGGGCCCTATCTGAGCAATGGTTTGTTGAATATTCAATTTTAGTATTTGAATCAATTGTGAATTTTCCACAAAACATCGATCTTTCACATCGCAGCTTCGAGGCAGCCAATTGACATCGTCAAGGCAGCTGATTACACGATTTCCTAATTTCGTGCGCAAAAGATCGATTGTTTGATGAGCTGTATGGCATGGCGTACCCTCCTCCTGCCACAAAAGGTCAGTCAAGTCCAAATCCTCAATCTTCGGCCACAAAAAGTCAGTTATCATCCCTCTGTAGCTCTCCACGTTGACAGAAACAGCATTTTCAGCCTCATTTTCAAAGAAGAATGGGCCAATGATGCCACCATTCCAGAATCTACACGTTATTGTCAATTGCTGAGGATGTATTGGCTTCTTGACAGTCACATATAGGTGGTTTTTCTATCCCCAGATGCGGCAATTTCATTTGTTTACATAGCTGCCGAGATGAAAATGCGCCTCATCAGAAAAGATGATTTTTTGAGAAAAATCGGCAATCAATTTGAGCTGCTCTAATCACCAAACTGCGAAGCGATAACAAAGCGGATGGTCATTCGGCTTCAATTCCTGAGTCATTCGGATCCTGTAAGCGAATAATTCGAGGTCTTTGTGAAAATGTTTCTCATGCTCGTGCGACTAATGTTGAGTTGCTGCGATCGATGGCGAGTTGATGTTCTCGGATTCAGTCACACACTCTCGGCTACAGCAGCCACATTCTCCAGGGATGCACGCCATCCGAGTGCGAGGACCGTTAGTATTGTCCATTAGTATGCCTTTCCTATGAACTATCTTCATAAATTTGCGTACAGTAGGCACAGTGGGTGCCTCATTTCGGCCAAACCTTCTTTTCAAAAAACGCCCGATTTGAGCAACACAGCACTCACTTTGGAAATAAGATTTGAATTTTTTCAACGTTCTTCAAGCGCAAATCGATTCATTTTGTTCCATGAAAGGTTAATACTGACTCACTAACATAATTTTGAGCGAGAAGCAGCTGAGTGTCAAAATAACATGTGATTTAAAAAGAAACTACTATATGGCCCACCCGGTATTGTTTAAGTTTTTTGTTGCGAAGTGGATTTGATTATTAATTTGATTGAAATTATTTTCATTTATTGTGTTTGATCTGGGCTAGGAGCAGGATTGTCTTGGCAATTAGTGTCAGTTTTTTGAGCCTTTTTCTATTCTGTGGATGAATCTTTTGATTATTCTTAGCTTTTTTGTATCTAGGCTCTCATTTACGCCACATGGGATTTTTTATCCATTTCAAATCCAAATCTGCGAAATGCTTATTCTTGTCAAGATACCCTTGACTTTTTCTTTTGATTTCAGTTAAGAAATATATATAGTAAATATATATAAAAATTTATTTCTCCTAAGTATACAAGTGGTGGTTTGAATGTGGCGGCAAAATCGATTATTGTATTGTAATATTTAACACATTCTTCTACTGGGTTTGGTAGTGATAATTCCTTGTTTTATAATGTTTGCCTGAGTAAAAAGGTTCGTAAATGCATTTAAGTTTGTGTGGATGACATCTGCATCAGAATTTCCTGTCTTAGGATTTTGTAAAAATAAAATAGTGCGTGGAGTCCCTCCGCGCGGAAGAAGTGAAACTTCGTAATGTGAAAATGAAAATAGGAAGGGTTACAAATTGATTTCTAGTGCACTCATATTGTTTCTTTAAGACACACTTTATTAACATTGCTTGCAATTCACAATTGATCTCATCTTTTAATTATCATTTTCGAGTGGAAAAATATCCAACCCTATAACATTTACAATAGGATCATGATAACTAAAGCAAGATACAAAATATTTGAGTTCTATTTTTTCAATATTTGTTGCAAAAACTGCATCGATGGTAGTTCTCCCTTTGGTTGTTGGATCATTCCTACCATGTACCATTTCCAATCCAAATTTGTCTTTACGGAAGGTTGATAATGTTTCAGCTTCAGGTAACGAGAAATTCACATAAAAATCTCCTGCAAATATCACAGGCCGCTCATAATAATCAATTTCTTCACCAGTAACGTCTGTCAGAGCTTGTGAACCAGTAGTGGATAGTGGCAATAAAGATTTTGCAATAAATAATTTAAAATCCCTCATGGCTGCATTTGATGAAATATGAATGGCAATTAGAATCAATTTCTTTGGATTATTTTCGCTGTGGTTGACTATGCATTCTACAGCACATATGTCTCCAATTCTTTTTGACGTTGAAATTGTCACACTGAAAAACAAGTATATGAAATAATGAATATTATAAATCAAAATCGAACAACAAGTACGTATTTCAGCTAATTTCACCATGCTCACACTGTTTACTTCGCTGCGTAGCAAGAATACCACGCGCATGTGCTGATATACCGGCTTACTCTCTTTCTCTCTACTACTTTCTACCCTTGTGTATCTTTCTTTCTTTCTCCCTCTTGCGTTGGAATATTGGAAGCTACTCGTTGCTAACGTTCGCACTGGCCTGTAACAGGTATACTTCACGCATGCGTTCGAGTGCCACGCATTCATTCTCGCTCTGCCTCTTTCTACTCTCCCTCCCCAGGAGCGTTGAACGTTTAACGCAACGGTGCTTTCACACCCCCTCCATGGTAGCATTAAGCATTTAACGCGACCTTGTTGGAAGTCGCATTAGAAGTGACACTTCAAAAATTTCAATTTTTTCTTGATTAAACCAGTTGATAGTTTTCTGTGAAACTCGTACAATGGCAGACTCGTTGCCTGTGCCTTTTTTTTAGGTTTTCCTATTTTTTTTATCATTATCATTAAGGCGTTTATGATCGTATCCAATTGTCAATCTTTTATTGATAGATAGGAATTTGGAGAATTTATCGATACCGATAACATGTGGTTCTTTTCTTTGCACCATATACATTATCTATGAGATAAATTTCACTAATTTAGTAAGAGTTTAAGTTTCCTTGAATAGTTTCTTAGTTGGGCTTCTGTCCTATTTACTTTGATGGCAAATCTCACAATTATTTATTTAATTTTGAAAAAAATGATTAAGTTTCGGATAGTAATATTTGTTTCTCATTTCGGGATATAATTTGTAAATGCCACTGTGGTTTGTTTGTTTATGCATTTTTACAATCCATTCCATTAATTCGCTGTGCGAGCAATCATGAAGTAAAATGTTTGCGTTGACTACATATGCTTTTGCATTTGTTGTCTCCAAATGTTATATTTTTTCTAAACTACAAGTAAATGCTTTTTGGTAGCTACTCGTATTTGCATTTCATTGGTTGCTATTAAAGGTTCATGATTGTGGAGGGCATAACATATTCTACTTGGGTTTCTGTGAACTCTTTAAAGAAAACATAATCTTTATATTTCGTTTAATACAGGTATATTCTTTCTTTGCTAATTTTGTAGTACCTATTTTATAATGATTAAGGCAGATTAAGAATTGTCATTTTTCTGATATAGGAATATAATGCAACTAATATTCAAGAGAGGTACGTTGTGTTGCTAGATCACTTTCAATCTCTATTGCATTTATTTCAACGTGGGATAATACGCCTGCTATTACATTGTCCTGACCTTTTCAGGGTTTTGTAAAATAATTTTACAAAACCCTACTAAAATCGCGTCCTGTCTGTCCGTCTGTCCGTCCGTCCGTGTGTCACAGCAGTTTTTCTCGGAAACTACTTAAGCTAGAAACATCAAATTTTGTGTGTAGGTGTAAAGTGGTGATCTCTTCAGAGTTCAACTACAAAAATTTTTTTTAAGGTATTTAAGGGGGGTCTCCCCATATAGGACAGTGACCCCCCCAAAAAAAAATTTCATTGAAGGTAGCCGATATGGGTATCAAATGAAAGGTCTTGATGAGAACTTTTCAAAACAGGTCTTAGTTTGGCAAAATTTGCTTCGAGGGGCGCACAGGGAGGGGAAATACACGAAAAATTTGTGTCCCCCCCCCTCGCGATTGGACACCTGTGATCCGAAAAATCTGAAAAAAATCAGAAATGTAGGCCTTGGTGAGTACAGCAACAACAAATACGTTAGAAGTCGCAATTCACTCAACTTTGTTAGTAAAAGTATGATTTATCGATTTTATGTTTTCTTGAATAAAATCTTAACGGTAGCCTTAAATTCAATGAAATTCCGTGCGTGGATGTCTATTTATAAAATTGATTCATCCTGAAAGTTTCACAAAGATTGAATCATATTTAGCGAAGTTATAGCGGTTTGAATTTTCCTGTATTACTATGGAACAATACGCCCTGAATTTATTACTATGGCAACATATGGCTACGGAACAACATGCGCTTTTTACCGACTCAAACGCTTCAGTTTTGCTAGGATTTGCATGAAAATTTCAGGAATGATAGGTGTCATGTATATCTTTGAGAATCGGTTCAGCTAGTGGTATCAATAAATAGTGGCTGTTTTAAATGCGAAGATTGAATAATTTTGAGTTATTTTTTCCCAACTTCAACGTTTAAGGTGCATGTTTTGAACACTTGATTCAATTTAATGAATGACTGAAGATGAGTACCTACAATTAATGCTCATAAGTGAAACAAGTCCAAAAGGTGGGAGAGAGCTCCTAGCAAAAGGGTTTTTTAACCATTCTAGGATTCGAAAAAATAGGCCATGAATCGATGATAACAGTACAGGAGAGTGGCACCTGAAAAAAAACATTCATCAAACGTAGCTGGTATGAGTATGAAATGAAAGTTTTCATGGGAGCTTTTCAAAACAGTTGTTAAACTGACAGTTTTTGCTTCAGTGGGGGCACAGGGGGGAAATACACGAAAAATGTGTTTCCTCCGTCGCGGATGGACATCTGAAATAATTATCAAGTGAGATATGAGTCGAAATTCGTTCAACTTTGTTAATAATAGTCGAAATTCGTTCAACTTTGTTAATAATAGTATGATCTTCGTATTTCATATTTTCTCCAATAAAATCGTCTTTGACGTGTTTCTTGATTTGATTCGATCTGGTGACTGCATTTTGTAAATTGAATACAAAACCCTTCTGACATGAGCGTAGGTTTGTTTACCCAACTTGTTTATAGTTAATATGGAAATCGTATTCAATCTCTACAGTTTCGGATAATCTGTTTTGAGATTTGCCAATTATGTAAGAGTTTTATGGTCGGTATGCAGTTCAATCGTTTGCTCTTAAATGTAAGATCTAAAATAGTTTAGAGCAAATATTATGGCAAGTAATTCTTTCTCAATGGTTGCTAGGTTTGTTCCTGTAGAATTTAGGGTTCTGGATGCGAGCCCTATTAGTTAGTTGTCATGTGACAATACTGCAAAATTTGAAGCACTGCGATCTTTGAGGAACAAGATAAAACCGGAGTGGGCATCCATGTGTACACGTTGTCGCAACTACCCCTGCGACCGCCTGCCTAACTACGTGTCTTTTTGCACCTACCCCTGCGACCGTGATTCTAAAGCTAGTTAAGGGGAACCCAATGGGTTGTCACAAGAAAGTAAACAAACGCTTATGCATTCGTAAATATGGTTTTATTGCAAATAACACTTTACAGAACAAGAAAATAGCATTGAATACAAATAAAGCATTATGGCCACTTAGGATAGAAAACACTGTCGTATCGATAACCCATCGTTTTCTAGCAATAACGCACATTACACTTTTAATTGAGTTCCTCGCTCCGATTTACAATGTCACTCCTTAAAATGTTGTTATCCCTAAACCAGGTGTAATATTACTTTCACTACAGTCAATATGTACCTCCGGACACGTTCTCGAACCGAAAAAACGACTAAATTCCGAATCGTATCTCACGCGCCAGGTAAATTTCGCGTCCATGTTTAGTCGTCAAATTGACAATCTGGCTCTCGAGAGGAGAAATTGTGGAAATTATTGGAAATGAAATGACAATCATGCCCAGAAGGTGGTCATATCATTTTCTATGGAGCTTATATGAGCATAGCCTCTCCATTTGTTCCGTTCCTCAAAGACTGCGATAGTCTTACTGAAATTTGGGATTTGAAGAATTCGATGGCTAGAAATGTAATGTTTTAATTTGTTGGATGCGTGAGTGAATTCTGTATTGCTAACATCTACTATAGTCTACGTGGTATAGTGACTAAAGCACTCACCTTGTAAGCCGAAGGTCCCTGGATCGAGTCTCGTTGGCGGCAACAAGATTTGTGTCGAGTGATTCTTCGGACGGACTATAGTCCATTCAGGGCTGATATGTACTAGTTTAATATCAGAACGCCTCGCAGTTGGGTGGACGAACACACGGCCAAAGCATGGTACTGACCATATCACCTTCCCGAGTGCCGAAATTTTCGATGAAGATATGGAGATACTCAAACTATCTCCAAGTGAAGGCCCAAAAGGGGCCGTAGTGCAAAAAACAAACATCTACTGTCCATTCCGGGCGCAATCCATGTCTACCTGACATTCTCGCCAAAAGGATTTAGCTTGCAAGTAGCCACCAATCCTAGTAGACTTTCCTTTGATGTTTAAAAATTTTATTTAAACTTTTTAATAAACGCACTGTTATTAATAGTTCATGGCTCTATTAGACGGCATATACGGCCTTTCAGTATTTCCTGAAGAAACTTACCTTTACGTTCAAAACATTTTAAACCTTCAGAGATCCTACAGACAAATGAACTTAATATATAATAGAGCATTTCTTGAATGAAAACAAGTTTCACAGGAAACAAGGCGAAAAGCTTTTCATACCCAAATTAAGAGTTTATTTTCATACTCTTTAACAGAATAATGAACACAATTTTGAGAGTTAGAAATATTCTCTTTGCTTTTAACTGAATACAACATCATCACAGTTCTCTTAAAGCTTTCGGAAATATATTTGTACACTTTCGAGATCCCTTTTCAACCATGCAGCATTCAATCGAATTGTTTCAACTGCTTGCGAAACAGCTCGTTCTGTCCCTGAAAAAGGATGTTCCCGGAAGAATGTTTCAACTTCAACCGCTTTTTCTTCACTGGTAAAATTCTCCGTTATATTTTTAGCTAATCTTGGCTTCAGGAAAAGACTCTGAAAAGAAGCAAAAGAATTATGTTATGCAGTGATTTTTTGAAAAATTAATAAAAATATTAAAGCTCATAAACTTGTTAGCACTTTTAAAATGACGTTCATGGCTAGAAGAATGTTTATTGATGACGACCAAAGATGCGATGCGATGAAGAAAAATGTAAAACGTTGAGTATGTAGAAGTATGCTCATCCGAGAGGACTTTGTAGCCAATTTATCGGATATAAGCACTTTACAGAAACTAAAATACATGCAGTGACTCACAACTTATTTGAAGCACTTCAATCAAAATCAAGAACTTTATGTAAATAAATATAGTTTTATAATTTAAAATAAATACTTCTGAAAATTGGAACACACAAGAAGAAAGAACAAGTTGGGTAGATGGACATACTACTTAAATATCGAATCTTGCTCAGTTTAAGGGTACATATACGATTTTATTGGGGAAAATGTGAAATTCGAAGATCATACTATTACACTGGTCTACATCAAAATTGCCTTTTACATAAAAATATACTATATTGATTGTATTTCACTCGCTGAACATAAATATACAAATTAAAATTCATAGTTAGCTCTTATTGTGCATTTATGCCATATAAATATAATAGCGGGTAGTGCGACAGATTCATCACATTAATGATGATAACTCAAAATATTTCGTGGTTACTCACAGAAATTTTATTATTTCACATTTATTTGTTGCGTTTAACGCTGACTGTGTTCTGTTCAACAGCTAAAACGTGAAATTGCTACCTTTTTTTGACATTTTTAGTGAAAAATCTACAGTTTTCGTTATGTCGCGTAAATGTGTTAATAGTGCAGACAATTTTTGCTACATTTGTGGTAAGGTGACCCTTACTAACCAAAGATGCTCAATAACACAACGTTCAGAAACTGCTTACTTCCATTATTTTGGAATTAAAATTAAAAACCAAGACAAATCGTGGGTACAACATTTTAGTTGCACAACTTGCTCCACAAATCTGATTAAGTGGCTAAACAAAAAGAAACGTTCATTGCCTTTTGGTGTACCAATGATGTGGAGGGAACCTACCAATCATGCGAATGACTGTTACTTTTGCTTGACTCCACCCATCCAGCACGGTATATCACGAAAAAAGAAACGAAGCGTATTATACCCTGACGTAGCCTCTGTATCGCGACCTGTACCACACGGAATCGATTTACCTATTCCTCGACCTCCCGAAAAATACCAGCAAGATTCTGAAGAAGCGATCAATTCAATAGAAGTTGACTACAATGAGCCTATAACTTCACAATCGTCACAGTTTGTGGGTGATAATATTGTTTCTGACGAACCTCATAGAATTTCGCAAGATCAACTCAGCGACCTTATACGAGATTTAAATTTGCCAAAAGATAAAGCGGAATTACTAGGATCGAGACTTAAGCAATGGAATTTGCTGCAACCGGATGTCAAAATCAGTTTATACAGATATCGTCCGAAGAACTTGATACCCTTTTTGAAATCCGAAAACCAGCTTGCATTCTGTAATAACGTAAATGGCTTGATGAACGCTTTGAACATTGAATACCATCCACAAGAATGGCGGCTGTTTATAGACTCCTCAAAATTTAGTTTAAAAGCTGTCCTTTTCCACAATGGTAACACACAACCATCGATTCCGTTATGCCGTGCTGTGCATACTAAAGAAACATACGAAAATATGAAATTAATTTTAGATGCTATATCATACTCAGAGCGCGAATGGCAGATTTGTGGTGATCTAAAAGTCATAGCAATGGTGTTGGGTTTACAAATGGGCTATACCAAGTACTGTTGTTTTTTATGCGAGTGGAATAGTCGGGCTAGATATTTACATTACATAAAAAAAGGATTGGAATCCTAGACTAAGCCTGTATCCTGGAGAAAAGAACGTCAAGCACCTTCCTCTAGTTCATTCCCAAAAAATTCTTCTACCACCTTTACATATCAAATTGGGATTAACTTTGTGAAGGCTCTCAACAAGGATGGACCAGCATTCAAATACCTGCGAAGTAAATCTCCACGTATAAGCGACGCCAAAATTAAAGAAGAAATCTTTATCGGACCTCAAATAAGAGAGATTCTAAAGAACCAAACTTTGATTCAGTTTTGCAGGGCTTTGAAAAAGAAGCATGGGAATCTTTTAGAGCAGTCGTTCATGGTTTTTTGGGCAATAAGAGAAATGAAAATTATGTTGAACTGAACAATCTCCTTCAAAAGTATCAACGGTTGGGTTGCAATATGTCCCTAAAAATTCATTTTCTTCACTCTCATCTTGATTTTTTCCCTTCTAACTGCAGTGATGTAAGTGACGAACATGGTGAACGATTCCACCAAGATATCTCGACCATGGTAAAGAGAAACCAGGGCCGATGGGATACGTCAATGTTAGCGGACTACTGCTGGAATTTGAAAAGAGATACCCCTAACAGTGATTACAAAAGACAAACGAAAAAGAAGAAAAAATCTTAATTAAATACGTAATTTTTTTTAATTGTAATATTTTCAATTTTATATAAGTAAAAAGCAAAAAATAATAGTAAATAATTATTATAGTTTTTTTTATAAAACGTTTTGTACTTTAACGTGTTACTGAAAGCCAAATTTTGTATATTAGGTATATTTCCGAAATAAGAGCTAATTAAAAAAATAGATTCTTGTTTTCCAATTCAGTAACCTCAAAGCAATATAAAAATAAAGTATTCAATTGAAAGGCACACAAAAAGTTACACTTTGTAGACCAGTGTTATTAACAAAGTTGAGCAAATTTTTACTTCTGAGGTATTTGTTGTTGTTGTACTCATAACCTCCATAATTCTTTTCAGATTTTTCGGATCACAGCTGTTCATTCGCGGGGGGAGAGAACACACATTTTTCGTGCATTTTCCCTCCCTGTGCGCCCCCGAAGCAAAATGTGTCAAATTAAGACCTGTTTTGAAAAGTTCTTATCAAAAACTTTCATTTGATACCCATATCGGCTACCTTTGATGAATTTTTTTCGTGGGCCTCTCTCCGTTATGGGGAGACCCCCCTTAAATACCTTAAAATTTTGTCTGTAGTTAAACTTGGAAGAGAGCACCACTTAACATCTGCAAATATAATTTTATGTTTGTAGCTTAAGTAGTTTGCGAGAAAAGGTGCTGTGACACATGGACGGACAGAACGCGATTTTAGTAGGGTTTTGTAAAATTATTTTGCAGGACACGTAAATGCGCGTGCAGGCTAGCGTTGCGGTGTCATGGGACGCGTTCTTCTCCCCAGCACAAGGGCACACTACAAAAAATTTCGCATTCACGAATATTTTCAACATAAGAGATGGTCGAGGCCTAGGTAACCTACCGAAGGGATGAACTATTGAAACGCGACTGACTGAGCTCGATTAATAATCGTGCGGCGCGACACAATTGCGTCCTTACTCCGAACATTCATGACCTCTACTAAGAGTGGGGCATTCAAGTGGAAGTGGTGCCCCCTCAAACCCCCCATCCGAATGAGGATCCATTGTAGTCGTGGCCATTATTTTTAATTTAAAAATAAAATGTTTCAGATTTATATTAAAACTTTATTTGATGGAATCATATAAAACTTTAATACAAATATGAAACCTGTGTGGAAGGCTACTCTACCCAGCAAGAGCTTCTGTAACGACTAAGAAAGGATGGAACTACAGCCCGATGGCTAGCTCAGAATAAGAGGGTGCAGCAAACGTAGCGTCCCATACCCGGTCGAAGGATCGGAAATGAGAAGACCGAGGTTTATCATTTTTAGTAATTCAATTTTCATTCCTCTTGTTTGGAATCAGTTCATAGTGGAGTGGAAACTTAAAAGAATCATCGCTGGGAATGCTTAGCAGTCTTCATTATAGGGTAGATTACTGAAGAAATGAAATATAGGAATACAAATCATTGGTGATTTAAAATGAGTTTATTACCAAATAGTGGGGTCTAAGAACCAGTGCTTCTAAATTTTGGTATAATTTTGGTTTGACTATTAAAATTATCAAATTGAAAGGAAATAGAACAAAATTTTTTTTTTTTTGATTTCCTGCCAAATCTCAAACTAATTTTATGTGATGATGCGAGAAAGAAAACGTAGTAGCATTAATTCAAAAATAAGAAGATTTATTCAACTTTTTGCATCTTGTATTTCTCTAGTAGAGCAACCGCTATAAAACTACAAAAAATAAAATATAAATGATTAATTAAAATCCCTTGAAAGGAGCTTAAAAACTTAACTTAAAAACTAACACAAATCATGCAAGATGTTACTGAATTTTCAAATCGACTAAATTTCGTTCAATTTCTCGGTCGGTGTCGAACAGATGAATTGAATCTGTGTATTTATAAAATAAATCGTATCTCTCTTAAATTCATTTCACACAATATTTTACTTTAGGGACGAAGAAAATGAATTAATCACACAACAAAACGTTTATCAAAAATTTCATGAAATTTTGATTCTGTTTTGACAATTTGCTAAAAATAGATGTAGCCTTACTTCGAAGTTGTACTTTCTAAGCGCAAAACTATTTGACTATTTACATCCGTAGGAATTTCTACAATCACAATGTCCTGGCTTTACATGAGAGTGAATCAGTCTTGAAATCAGCATATGCGAAACTTTACCATCGATGTATTTCATTTTGAAGCCATAGTCTAGTAACTTCAATGAATACCTTCAAAGACTATTTACAGAATCAACAGGTATGCCCTTCTTATCACCGAAGATCCTCTGCAATGGCTTGTGATCAGTATGCAATTCGAATTTGCGTCTGTAAATATTTTGATGAAACTTCTCACGGCTAACTACTATGCTTCCTTCATCATTTGACGTTAGTTGCGTTCAACATTGTTAAATAAAATCGCTACATTAAGAATGGGTTTCGTTGTGGCATCCTCCATTTGATGTAGCAGTGTAGCACCAATGCAGTATGGCGAAGTATCTGCGGCAACTCTAAGTGGTTTCGTTGGATTTTGGTGCGCCAATTCAAGGTTAGGATACAACGCTTGCCTCAGCTTTGTCCACTCAATTTGATATCCTTGCTCAGTAATTTGTCTAGTGGGCCTCGAAGGCCTTTGAGATGTGAAAGAAACATTCTATACCAATTGATCGCCGCTAAGAATGCATAAGTTGAGTTGCGTCTGCTGGTCTTGGGAAGTCTCGAATGATTTGTAGCTTTTCAGGGTTTAGACATTATCCCCCTTTTATCGAAGATGTTGCCTAAAACTTTGGTTTCTGGTTGGCCACAAGCGCACTTCTCCAAGAATAGAGTCAATTCCAACTGTCCAAGTACAATACCTAATAGTTTTCCATTATCATCTGGTCTTTTCCTGGAATGACGCACGATGTTGATTGTGAGTCACACCTTAACGTCAGGTTTTTTACCCAACTTAATTTGACATTTCTTTGCTTCAGCGTTTGACAAATTCAGCCATGGAGAGGTACACAATTGGGCAGAGTTTTAAGGTTGTGTAAGCCTTTTAAGAAAATGGGTGTTCAAATCAAAATGCATGTCGTGCACTTTGTGATTTTTTTGGTCAGCATAATCGACCAAATGTGTCCACAATCGGGAGAATCGTGCGCGAATTTCAGCAAACCGGGTCTGTAGGAAATGTAAAATCACCTGTGCATGCTCGCCCTGTTCGTTCTGCGGAAAACATTGCTGTTATTCGCGATAGTGTGGCAGAAGAGCGAATTTCGAATAAAGATGCGAATTTCGAATAAAGATTTGAATTTACACGTTTTCAAGGTTCAATTGACTGAAACCTACTGACCATTTCAAGCGTCGGCAATACGCCGAATGGTTGGTTAAACATACCGAAGGGAATAGTAACCTTACAAAGAAAGTCACCTTCAGCGGCGAGGCACACTTTCACGTCAGTGGATTCGCTAACAAGCAGAATTGCCGCATTTGGGCAAATGAGAATTCACGACTGATTGTTGAAAAGTCGATGCTTTCATAAAGAGTAACCGTTTGGTGTGGTTAATTGGCTGGCGGCGTCATCGAGCCATACTTCTTCAAAAATGAGGACGGCCAAGCAGTTACCGTGAATGGTGTTCGCTATTGCGAGATCATAATGGACTTCTTGTGGCCAGAAATTGAGGTTATGGACCTGGACATTAGGGAGTCCCAAGAGAATGGTGCCATTCGCCACACAGCCAACGAAACAATGGCTCTTTTGCGCAAGAAATTGAATCGCCGTGTTATCTCAGGTTTTGGCGATGTTAATTGGCCACCACGATCATGTGATTTGACACCGTTGGACTTCCTTTTCTGGGGATATCTAAAAGAAAAAGTGTACGTCAATAAGCCAAAAACAATTCAAGAGCTAAAGGATGAGATAATTCAGCACATTAACGATATTGAACCTCAATTATGTCTCAGAGTCATTGAGAATATGGACCATCGGATAGAAGTATGCCACTGTAGTCGTAGCGAGCATTTGGGCAATATTTTGTCTCACGCATAATTGTCATAGATCTTTTTGTTATAATAAAAAATATTAACATAATTCTCTGAAAACACAGATTTTTGGTACATTTTGCCTGCCCCTGGACCTCCTTATTCATAAAATGATTCATCAAGACCTTTCATTTGATACCCCACTCGACTACCTTTGGTAAAAAAAAATTTAAGGGTTAATTCTTTATTAGGAGGACCCCCATAAAAAAATTTTAAATTTTTGTGAAGACCTAAACTTTTGAGAGACTATGACTTCTGGCCTTTTTACAAAGTTTGAGCATTCTAGCGTCTATAGTTTCTGAGGAAGCTAGCTGTGACGCACGGACAGACGGACAGGTGGACAGATCAGCTGAAGGACAGACGGACGGACAGACAGGTCACGAAACTAGGAGGCCTTTGTAAAAAAAATTTTTTACAAAGACCTTAAAAATTAGACGCCAGGTTTCAAAGACAAGATGGCGGCTTGTCGAATTGTGAAATTTCAAAGGCTTCTAAAAGTCACAATGTCAACTCATATCTAAAGATTTTGTCATTTTGGTGATCATCCATGGGAAAATTTCAAAATGGCGGCGGCTTAAATATGCGATTTTTTTAGACTTTTGTGGCCCTCTAGAGGCCACGTTTTTCAATAACTGTTGATGAAACTTGAGATTATGAGTGTTTGTATTAAGATATTAAAATAATCTATCGAAAATTTAAAACTTAAAATTTTAGCTGGCATTTTCACTAAAAATTGTTTACTTTTACCTTATCTAGTGTAAGACTACGTTCTGAACGAGACATGTCACAGTAATTGATGAAGCCGTAAGACACATATATTTTAGAAAAAACCAAAATCAAATGCCTAAATTCAAAACTGTGGCCGCCAAAGTTCGCTCAAAAAAGCGAATTGCACTTATTTTTTGAAATAATGAATATTTTTATGGAAATATTTGAAATGGCTTAAATTGGAAGTAATTACACAAAAGTACATTTTTCTTAAACATTGTTTGACTTTCAAAGTGGCGGCCAATAAAATGATTGTTTGTTTTAAAAATAAGGATACCTAGGAAACATTTGCCTTACCGGCTTGTGATTTTTGGCTGTCGTCATATGACAACCCAAGGAGAATGCACGAAAAAATTGTTCTCATATGTTTGTCATTTTCACGGCACAATCTTTTGCAGAACTATTAGATTTTGTTGAAAGCGAGGACAGTAATGAGATGCAAATGATTGTTGTTCAACTTCCGGATACGAATGATTTGATTGACGAGGATCGCGAGGAAGAAATCGATGAAAATATTTAAACGTTGTCCGGGAATCACATGTTGCCCCAGTAGAAAGAAAAACATCCCAGAAAGATCTAGAAGAAATCAGCAAAAAGCCAAACGTCGTGGTAAAAAAATAAAAAACTGGAATGGACTGGAAGGAAGGATCCTGAAAATTTCACTTCCTGCATCTTTGAGGACATTTGTGGAATGACTGCCGCTCGAGATTTTGAAATATCTTTTGGCGATGGGGTGCTCAACTTGGCTCTTGCTGCTGGTACAGAATATAGTTATTCTAAAAATTTACCAGATGTCAAATTGTTTAAAGCCGAGCTGAAAGCTATTTTGGCTAATTTCATTGTTTTTTGGTTTGCCAAAAAGGGCAATGTATTGGAACAGTGGGGATGATTTGCTAAAGCTTGTGATACAGGAAGCTATGAAAAGAGATGGATTTAGTGCAATCATGAAAGGATTGCCTTTTAAGCCGAAAGATGAACTGGACTTAATAGATAAATATTCAAAAATCTGTCAACTTATGAGTCACATACAAAATAAAGTGTATGGAAATGTATACGCATTTGGAAAGCATATGCCATGATGAAGCCACGGTTGGATACTTTGGCAAATAGATTGCAAACAAACCATAAGACATAAGCCAATTAGATTCAGCTATATATTGTAGTATGGTGTCAAAGCTCTCCAAAGTGTTGCTTGATCACTTTTAAGCCATACCAAGGCAAAACTTATGAAGGGAATGTGACTATGGAAAAAGATTTCCGGAAGTGCACAACAACAGTCTTACAACTCAATAATCAGTATTGAACTGATAAATCTGTTTATCCATATCACATCTATTGTGATTATGTATTTGCATCCTTTTCCTTACTGGTGGAATTGAAGCTCTGCGGATATAATTGCACTGGTAAAATTAGGGACAAAAGGCTGGGAAATAATAGTTTCAGTTGTGTAAACGTGAAAGGGGATTTATTGAAGTTGCTAGAGCAAACATCATGGAAAAGGATCTTTTTGTCATCTCTATGTTTTGCAGTTTTTTTTTAATACCTCCATTTCCTACCACTCTCTCCATCACTCTTTCTTCGTCGCACAACGCTCGTGCGATCTGCATTCACATTACGTCGCTTGGTCCTTTATGTCACCCAGACGATGTTTAACACATCGGTATAAGGGGGCACACAATATAATGTGAACTAGTCCTTTTCATGAACATCTAGTCAAAAAAAATCATGATCAGCTCTCAGAGATAAAAAAAAATTCAATATCATACGACGCATTCAAAAAAAACTCTGAGTAACTGTCCCCTCAGTATCTCGCCGATAGGGTCAAAAAGAACGCAGTTGATACTGAAAAATCGATTAAGCCCTGGTGTAATAGTAAAAACAAAAAATAAGCGTGAACATCATATACTCGATCCAAATACTCGTATACAATGTATGTAAATATGGGAGGTACAGATAAAATGAACCAAAGTTTGAATTCTTATAGGGTATCTATCAGAGGTAAAAAGTGATGGTGGCCTTGTTTATATGGTTGCTTGATGTCACAGTTCAAAACGCTTGGTTATTGGCACACCCTTCTCAACATCTAGAAAAAAAAAATCAGCTTGCATTCCGCCAAAAGGTGGAAGGAGGCCACAATAACCGGTGGGAGCTAGTTTCTACCGATATGACAAAAACTGTCAATAATGCTCTAAGTGCAATGTAGAATTATGTATTCCTTGTTTCATTCCATATCATTCTATACAATAGATGTATTTTAGCATTAAAATGTTGATATCATTAGTGTAACTTTTTAATAAAAAAATTTATTACAATATATTATTTGTATTCAGTCGCCTTAATATTGTCGCGTGTTATGGTCCGCGGCCAATAATTTTAATGTTCCGGAAAAGTGAAAACGCAATGTCTTTCAAATTAAATTAAAAGAGTTTATTTAATTAATTAAAAATGCACAATCACTTATTTTACTATTTCACAATTTTAATTTTCACTTAGTCTATAAATTTGTAATTCAACTGTCCACTTAAAATCACTTCGCACTCAAACAAACAATCGCCTTTACTTCGCGTTCCAATATATCGCAGTTTTCTATCGCGGCTGTAATGAATGATCCCCCCATGCATTCAGCTCGCCTTTATATAGGGTCTCTACCTATTGAACCCATTTCTCGTACATTGGCGAATGTTCTGCCGAGAGGTATCTGTTATATTCGAGCAGTTTGATGAATGGGGTGACGTCACTTTCAGATGTTGATCATGCTTGGTGGGTTCTCGTAGCTTCGAGTACATTCATTTTGTTGATGTTCTTAATGGTTGTGAAAACAATTGCGACAGTAGCTCACAGAATTATTTGTACATGCAACACTGCCCCCACCTCAGTTCCTTTCGCCCCGAAAAGATGTGTCGCCACTTGTAGTCAATTCTCCCTGGAGGTGATATGGGGCAAGGCGGTCCAGGTGCACGATTTTCATTTTCGCTCGTGGCTTACGGTGTTTCTGTATGCGGTATACGACGTCGTTGATTCGCTTTGTAACTCGGTATGGTCCCTCCCAATTATGCTGCAACTTTGGAGACCTACACTTTCGCCGTTGCGGGTTATATAGCCAGACCAAGTCATCTTGCTGGAAGCCAGTAGAATTTGCCTTTAGATCATACCTGGTCTTCATGCGGTCAGAAGCCGATTCGAGGCGTTTTCGCACTGTCCGAAGTATCTGGTTCAACCGTTCTCTTAGCTCACTTGCGTACTCCGAGATCGTTTGGGGTTTCTCAGGGGGTGTCCCGAACTTTATATCAGCTGGCTCTGTACGCCATCAAAAATAGTGGGATATGTCGGTCCCAGTCCCTTTGGTTCTCGTCAACCATCTTGGCCAGATGTTTATTAAGCGTGCCGTTGAAACGTTCGACCATTCCATCGGATTGGGGATGCAGCGGTGTTGTTCTCGTTTTCCGTATTCCCAGCAGCTCGCGCATTCCGCCAAAAACTAGTTACTCAAAGTTTCGGCCTTGATCCGAATGTAGCTCGCAAGGTACGCCGTACCTACTGACCCAATTCAACACTAGCTGTTCGGCTACGCTAGTTGCTTCCTGGTTGGGAATGGGATAGACCTCGGACCACTTGCTGAAATAATCGGCCACAACCAGCGTGTATCGATTTCCCCATTTGGATTCAGGGAAGGGTCCTGCGATATCAACAGCAATCCTTTCAAACGGTACACCCACGTTGTAGGTTTGCATTTGTCCTCTCAGTTGTCACTTTGGACCTTTGACGGAAGTGAAAATTGTGCATCTGCGACACCAGTCCTCTACGTCTTCTCGAGCATGAAGCCAGTAAAATGTTTCCTGCAATTTCGCTAAGTCTTGTTAACGCCAAGGTGGCCTCCCGAGGATCCTTCGTGCATCTCCTTAACCAAATCGTGGATTCAGCTTTTGGGAAGTATAGTTTGCATCCTATAGGAGCTGCCATCTGCCGTTTCCCATTTCCGCTTGAGTACGCCACCCTCCACCTGAAGGAAGTTCCATTGTGCCCAATAGCTTTTCGGGGTTGCGACATGCATTGAAACGTCTTTCCACTCAGGTCGCCCAGCTGTCTCCTTCCATATGAGCAGTGGTCCGATGCCTTCATCGGTTAAATGGGCATTTCGAATCTCCTCCGGTGACCAACCTTCATCGAATTCGGTCTTTATCAATCGCGATCAACGGGTGGTTCCTTTTCCTCAATCTGTCGGCAATGCTTGCAGTTAACTGGACATGGACGGTGGGATAGGGCGTCAGCATTTCCATGAACTCCGCCCTTCCGATGAACAATTTCGTAGTCGTATGACTGCAATCTTTCGATCCATCTCGCAACTTGTCCCTCGGGGTTTTTGAAGTTAAGTAGCCATCTCAGCGATGCATGGTCCGTTCGAAGAACAAATTTCTGGCCATATAGGTACTTGTGGAACTGCTTGGTGGCCTCTATTATAGCCAATAGCTCCTTCCTGGTCACGCAGTCGTTCCTCTCACTTTTTGAGAGAACTCGACTGTAATAAGAGAGGACTCTTTCTTCGCCATTTATCTGCTGGGAGAGTACAGCTCCAATACCGCCGTTGCTTGCATCGGTGTCAACTACAAACATTTTTCCGGGTTTTGGATATGCCAGCACGGGTAATTCACACAGCTTCTCCTTCCGGGTCTCAAAGGCTGTCTGGCATTGTTCATTCTAGACATACGGACGATTTTTCTCGGTTAGCTGATGGAGACATTTAGCTATTTTGGCGAAGTCTTTGACGAATCTCCGATAGTAGGTTGCCAGACCCAGAAAACTTCGTAGTTGGCGCTTGTTGTTTGGTGTTGGCCAGCTTTTCACGGCTTCAATTTTCTCAGGGTCTGTTTTGACCCCTTCTGCTGATACGACGTGTCCCAGGTATTTTACTTCAGCTGCAAAAAGGGTACACTTGTCGGGACTAAGTTTCAAATTTGCCAGTCGCAGTCGGGAGAAAACCTCTTCTTCCCAACATGCACTTCGAACGTTTTCCCGATGACAATGATGCCATCTAGGTACACCAAGCAGGTTTTCCAGGTTAGGACACGTAGCACGTATTCCATAAGGCGTGTGAAAGTGGCTGGAGCATTGCAAAGCCAAAATGGCATCACCACGAATTGCCACAATCCGGTCCCAACAGAAAATGCGGTTTTCTCTCGCTCCTTCTTGTCGATTTCTACCTGCCAGTAGCCACTCTTGAGATCGAGTGTAGAAAACCATTTTGCGTCGGCTAAAGTATCCATGATGTCATCGATGCATGAGAGCGGGTAACTATCTTTCTTAGTGACGTCGTTAAGCTACCTATAGTCGACACAAAAACGAGTGCTACCATCCTTTTTCTTTACTAGAACTACTGGCGCGGCCCATGGACTTACAGAAGGCTCCATAACGCCTTGTTTTTCCATGTCCGAGATCAGTGCGCTCACTTCTCCTTGTTTGGCTATAGGAAGACGTCTCGGCGCTTGTCGAATTGGCTTGGCTCCCTGTGTATCTATAACGTGAGTTACCATACTCGTTCGGCCTTGGTCATCCGGGCTTGTTGAGAAGATGTTACTGTACTTGGTGACCAGATCAGAGGCTGGCTTGAATAGCTGCACTGGCAATTTGACCTGCTTCAATATTGCGGGCTTTGTCTGCGTCTTGCCTCCTTTTCCAATGACGGTCGTGAGTAGCTTCCAAGGAGGTGATGGTGGAAACAGGCTGGCAGCTGCCGATGACTTCTCCCGCTTTGATGCTCGTGGTTGAGTCTGCGGTGTTAAGGACTCTAACCGGCACGTATCCGTTCCTTATAGATCTTACAAGGCTTCGTCCTACAATCAAACTTCGCAATGCGGACGTCTTCGTTGGCTCTATCAGATAAGATCGGTGGTCTCCAGAATCACCATCAAGCTTGGCCCATACAATGCTTTCAGAAGAATTCGGTACATCGGTGTCAGCACATACCACTACATTCATCTTGGAAATTTGAACGCTGAGATCCTCCATCAATACTTCGACATTCTGCCATTTCAATACACGTTTGCCAAGATCCAACGTGATTTCATGTGGTCGCAGAAAATCCATTCCGAGACTGCAGTCATCCATAATGTTTGCGACCAGAAAATCATGTCGGAACGTAAGGTCTCTCAACTGTATCTGGAGTTTGACCTCTCCATGGATAGGTACAGTTTCTCCCGTAGCTGTCCGTAGTGAGAAAATTCTGCCCTTGTGAAGTAGTTGTTGCCTCACTAAGTCTGGTCAGATAATCGATCGGGTTGCACCAGTGTCGATTGTTATGGTGCAATGTTCTCCATCAACTTGACCGAGAAGGCATAAGTCTGCTTCTCCACGATGTAGTCTTGACACGGTGATTGTGGTGCTGGGGACGTCGATCCTCCTAGTCAACCTCTGCCCCACGAAGTTGGCTCTTACATGTTTCCCGACCCCTCAGCTTGAAGCGCTTCCATTCTGGACTCCTGACTCGGTCTAGGTCTTCTCCTAGCTGCACACCCTGGACAATAGATCAGTTTTCTTCGCTTCTTGCAGTTTCTTTGCAGGTGCCCCTTCTCTCCGCAATTCCAGCATCTAGGCGCCCCATTTACATGCGGGTCTCGCTCAATTTCCACGCACTCACATCTGCACTCGTCTGTCACTACCTCGCGAACCCGGGCAGTGGTACGAGTCACATTTTTTGCTGCCTCAAATTCAGACTGTAAGCCAATGCGTCCTTAACTGTTTGCTTTTGAGCTAAACGCACTGGTCTTTTAATGCGCTGATGAATGCTTCTGTTGCTGCGTCATCTCGATGTTCTGGGTCGTACGCTGGGTAAGCCAAAAGTGCCAGTCGCTCAATGTCTTGGGCTAGTTGCTGTAAAGTTTCGCCAGACTTCTGCATCCGATGCCATAGCTGTGACCGATAAATCTGCTTTAGATGATCGTCTCCATAACGCATGTCGAGCGCATTCATTATAGCAGCCGGGTTTGAGTGCGACCCAACGGGGATCGTCTGCAAGAGCGCAGCAGCTGGGCCTCTTAGAGCAAGAAGTAGTGCAGTTGCTCGTTCCGGCTCATTCCAATGATTTGGCCTAGCGGCAGCTTCAAACTCGGTTTTGTAAATAGTCCAGACCGTTTGCCCATCGAATATTGCTGCAGTTGTAGGCGTGGCTGGTGAGGTGGTAACTGATGCCTTCGCTGCTTCCGATTCCTTTTTCATTTTTTCCATCTCATGGTTCATTCTCTCCTCGACCTGATAAACCTTTTCCTCGACGCGTTTAATTTTTTTGGTCAGACTACCGAGCTCCGCTTTTATTTCAGTTGACTGTTTTTCAACGCCTTGATTTCGACTGCTTGTTGGTCCAGTTTCTGGTCTAGCTTCGCAGTTAAACTGGATGACTGTTCATTTAGCTTCGCTGATTGTTCATCTAGCTTCACAGTTAGACTGGATGACTGTTCATTTAGCTTTTGCTGATTGTTCATCTAGCTTCGCAGTTAAACTGGATGACATCAACATTAACATTTGCATTAACGCATTTTCTGGCTCCTTTAATTTTGGTGTTTCTACTTCTGCACCTTCTGCGCCTTTTTCCGCTCACCCGAATCCAGATTCACGCCTTCCGACTCGATCGCGTCACGCAAGCGTGCAACCAGTATGGCCTTTGTACCTTGTGTGGCCAGATCTCGCTGTTCCAACTCCTCCTTGAGCTCCGATATGGTCAATTGATCGATTTTTAGATGAAAGTTTCCTGGCATTTTTATTGTTTCAGCTACTTTTCCACCAGTTCCATGTTAAATTACACTATTGTGTACTTAAGAAATGTTTAAAAGTTTTCACTTCCAAAATTTTCTATCCCACTTCTGACACCACTGTCGCGTGTTATGGTTCGCGGCCAATAATTTTAATGTTCCGGAAAAGTGAAAACGCAAAAACTTTCAAATTAAATTAAAAGAGTATATTTAATTAATTAAAAATGCACAATCACTTATTTTACTATTTCACAATTATAATTTTCACTTAGTCTATAAATTTGTGATTCAACTGTCCACTTAAAATCACTTCGCACTCAAACAATCAATAGCCTTTACTTCGCGTTCCAATATATCTCAGTTTTCTATCGCGGTTGTAATGAATGACCCCTCCATGCATTCAGCTCGCCTTTATATAGGATCTCTACCTATTGAACCCATTTCTCGTACATTGGCGAATGTTCTGCCGAGAGGTATCTGGTATATTCGAGCAGCTTAATGAATGGAGTGACGTCACTTTCAGATGTTGATCATGCTTGGTGGGTTCTCGTGGTTTCGAGTAAATTCATTTTGTTGATGTTCTTAATGGTTGTGAAAACAATTGCGACAGTAGCTCACAGAATTCTTTGTACATGTAACAATATCTGCTAATTTGATTTTTTGTACTCGTTTTTTCCTAGCGTCATCAAATGACGACATTCAATATTTCAGGATGTCTGTTCTTCCATGAAACATGAATTGCATTTTCAAACGAGTTCAGGTTCTAATTTCATGTATCAGTAAAGGTTTGAACATTTCGCACAATATTTCGAAATCTCGAAACTAATGTATTAAAGCTTAAATCACCTTTTGTGCAATTAGTTAAAGTTTGAGTACATAATAAAATTTATTTTAATAAAAGACACTTTTTACTTTCGTACTTAATTTAATCTAAATTATAGGCCACGCGCCAACTACGTGCAATAGTAAAGGATGTTCTTTTAAGGGTTATAGAACTTTGAAATGAAATAAAATACGGATAAATTATTTTGATTGCCATAAAATAGGTTTTATTGGAAAGATAATTTCCTGCGTTTTTTGTTTAAATATAATTTTGGGCATGTGAGCTAACCAATAATGGGGCCATATCTTGCCAATAGCGCGACGAATATTGTCTTCCGTTCCATCTTATTTATGATAAAATGGCAAACCAAACTAATCATAAATCGCACGAAAGCTGTTACACCATACTTAGCATTAAAAAGTATTGTCAACTTAGTTCTATACCTCTAAAAAAACACCCCTTAAACTTCATCATTCGTATATGGTGTCAAATGTCACTAACGAAATATACCGGAAGTATATACCACCTGCCCATAAAACCTATTCGCGATAACATGATAAACCAAACTAACCATAAAACGCATGATAGCTGTCACCATAAGTAGTATTAAAATGTTTTGCCAGCTTACAAGTTCTAAACCTCTTAAAAAATACTCTTTATCATGCGAAAATACTGATCCTGGCACACAATAAGTGACACTGATAACTATTGCCATACGAGTATACCTGTATTGTAAATAGATCTGAGTCAACATATACAATACTACAAGTAATTAATCTTTCAAAAAAGTGTTACTTTCATAAACGAATCAAAACCACACTTAAGTTGCCACAGCATGACAATATGTAGTATATCAAAATTAACTTTTACTATACTTACAGTGTATTTTTCAGCAAAAATTGAAAAATTCCTCATAAAATAATTCCAGACTAGATCACGCCCAAGTGAATTCCTTGACACTTCGATCAAAATAAATGCTGAATCCTGATTCCTAACATTGTCCTGCAATGTAACCATTGTCTCTGTTTAGCTAAAAATAATTTTTCTAATCATCGCAACTTACAGACAGGGCAAAGTCGATCACTCTGCGTAGTAACTCAATGTCTTTCGTAGAACTAAAGGCAAAACCAATCCTTTCCTTTTCTTCATTTAACTCGGATGAGTTATACATTTCGATCAATTTATTGAAAGTTTTCTCATCTCCTACGTTCATGGCTGCCTTATAACAAATGGATCGAAGATCAGCAGGAAGCAAAGTAGTGCCGTTGATATGTTGTTCGAACCTTGGATAATATTTTAAATAAAATGCTGCTATTTGAACCTTATCAGGTATTAAGTTAGCAAACCTTCTTTTCCCTTCGTCTAGGGTTTTTGAGCACCCAAACGCAACTAGTCGACCTAGAACTAAGCTTCTCAAGAACGTACACATCTGGTTCTCGTCTGGTTTCGGAATCCATCCCAGTTTGTCTGCAATTGGGGTTAGTAAGTCAATGGCAAACTCATTCAGTGGTTTGATTGCATCCGTTAAGGCAAAAAGCGATTGAAGCTTGTGCAGGCAACTGCAAACAGATGACCAAACAGTGAAGTTTGACTCATCTCTGTAAGCTCTCATAAACTCTAATACCTATATAGCGAGAAGGAGACGGCTAGATGCAAAATTTTAAGAATACGAAAACTTACCTGGATGGTAGTCGATTTACCAGCGAATACCATTGCAAAAAGATCGTCAAGCAAACTTAACCTATCCGGTGCGGGAAGTGTCTGATTTTTTATTGCAGCTAGCAACGCCTTTAGCATCTCATCACTGTACTTTGTTCGGTAAAAGCTCACACTTCCAGAATTCAACTTTATACTTGCACTTTCAGGAACATTGTCAATGAAGATTTCCATCGACTTTTCATCCATTAAATACTTTCTCTCTACTAGCTTGGTGCCATTCTTCATACCAACTACAATTGGAACTAACCATAAATATTTTTTATCTTCGCTTACATTCCCCAAAGAAAATTTGGATTGATTCAGGCTTAGGAATCGCTTACATCCATCTTCTTCCATGTCAATATTCACAACAGGATAACCCATTTGCTTCGTCCATGTAGACATAATGTCTGGGATAGGTTTTTCACTTACTTCTTGCAGTGCACTCCATAAGTCTCCGGTGCTTGCATTCTTATATTGATGCCGCGTAAGGTACAAGTTCATCCCTTTCCGAAAACACTCGTCCCCTAAGTAACTATACAACATACGAATTATACTAGCACCTTTTTTATAACTGATCATATCGAAAATTTCATCCAACTCTGAGGGATTCTGAATTGGAATCTCAATGGGGTGGGAGCTTTCTAATGAATCCAACTCCAAAGCATATGTATAAACGTCGGTCGCGAATTGTGTCCAAATATCGTTCTCTGGGAATATGTGGTTGACGCAAAGGAATTCAACAAATGTAGCAAATCCTTCATTTAGCCAAATATCGGTCCACCATTCCATAGTCACCAAGTTCCCAAACCACTGGTGTGCTATTTCGTGGCTCACAGTCAACGCGATGGACTGCTTATGCATGAGTGCTGTGTTTTCAGAATCTACTAACAACCGTGCTTCCCGGTAGGTTACCAAGCCCCAATTCTCCATTGCTCCAGCCGAGAAATCTGCAATTGCAATTAAATCCATTTTCGGGAGAGGGTAGGCAATTTGAAAATAATTTTTATAGTAAGGAAGAGCTTTAACAGCCACGTCCAAAGCAAATTCGCCCTGAGCTTTCTTTCCTAATGGAGTGTAAACGCGAACAAGGACGCCGTCTTCAGATTTGCCTTCTACAAAGTCGTACTCGCCTACTACAAATGCAAGCAAGTACGTAGACATCACAGGAGTTGTATCATATTGGATTTTCTTGAGTTCGTCGTTTACCAAGGATTCTTCTCTCACCGGCATGTTGGAAAGTGCTGTCCTGTCCTTGGGAACCACTAGCGTAACATCAAACGTTGCTTTCAAAGCAGGCTCATCCCAGCATGGGAAGCATCTTCGTGCATCCGTTGGGCAAAACTGTGTGACCGCTGCATACCGTTCATTGCCCGCGGGAGTCACATATTTACTGCGGTAGAACCCTTTCATTTCGTCATTTAAAGTACCCTTGAATTCAATAAAAAGGTTCGTTATGGGTCCGTTTCCTGTAGTCACTGCAAGCGGATTAGGTAAATTCAAAGTTAATGTCTCTTCCTCAGCATTTAATTGGAAATCTTCAACAGGTGAAATTTCACCGTCATTTTCACGGAATGTGGCATTATTGATTACCAAGTCAAGCGCATGAAGGATAATTTTCGTGGTCGTATTTTTGATCTGCAAGCAAAATAAAAAAGAAAGCAATAAAATATATTCTCGGATGTGTCTAAAAATAGGATGCAATTATATGATGAAGAGTCAGGATTCGTCTTTTATGCTAGTTCAAATTCACTTTATTCATATTTTAACGCTTAATATACAGTCCAAAGTATTTTTTAATTGTTCTTGAAGGAAGTTTGGATGGTTTTTCGAAAAAAATGTTGATTCCTTGCAATGTGACCGTTAGTGAATAGCTTAAATGTATGTATCTAGTATTTAGAATTCCACGTTAAGCAATAGTAGCGTGTAGATCTGTTTTTAATTTTCTGCTGACATTTATTGTATTTTTTTTAAATTTGTTTAAATACATTTGTTACTATTATTATATGTATAGTCAATTATTTTGTTTATTCGATATTCGCAGCGCATTTATCTTATTTTTCTTGAAAAGCCGTCGGGCCTTGATTTGTTGTGTGAGCAGACGCGTTTTGATTTCTTTGAGCCAAATTCAATGTCTGACTATTCAGTGGAGTCAAAACGCTCACTTGTTTCCCCAACCTATAGTTGAGTTTCAAGACATGAGATCGCACACAATATTTAAAAGTGGAAAGCCTACTGGAAAACGAGAATTTGGAGTGGCCTTCATTGTGGATAGGGAGTTCAAATCACACGTTATTGATTTTAAGCCAGTCAATGAACGGTTGTGTGCGATCCGTATAAAAGCGAAATCCTTCAAAATCTGGCTGATTAATGTTCACGCCCCGACCGAAGAAAAAAACGAAGAAACGAAGGAAACGTTCTACAATCACCTGGAAAAACTGGTCGACTCATTGCCCACAAGCGACACAAAAATTATCCTGGGTGATTTCAACGCGAAGGTTGGCAATGAGCTATCTCATCGGGGAACGACTGGAGGATATAGCCTCCACGATGAAATAAATGACAGCGGCCAGCACCTGATTGACTTTGCATGTAGCAGAAATCTAGTCATACGTTCGACTTGCTTCCCACATCGACGCATTCATAAAATGACTTGGATATCACCGGATGGCAACACACAAAACCAGATCGACCATGTTCTGATCCAACAACGTTGGGCCTCGAGTAAACTTGGCGTCCGTACATACTGAGGAGCCCATTGTAACTCAGATCATTACTTGATCAAATTAAACTATCGATGTCGTATGTCAAAGGCATATTCAGCGAAAACCAGCCCGCTACAAAAATTTGACATCAAAAGGCTCCAAACGGCATTTGTGGCCGAAAATTTCACGGAGACCCTCGACAACCAGCTGGCTCCCATCTTATCAGATGCATCGTTAAAGACGAGCGACGAGCTCTGGATGGAAATGAAAGCGGCTATCAGGACCGTGGCAGAACAGACGATCGGACATCAAGCCCGGCGCAAGAGGAATGATTGGTTCGATGATGAGTGCCAGAATGCGTTAGATAAAATGAATCAGGCGTACAAAGAATACGTAGGTAGGAAAACCAGGACGAAGAGAGAACACTATGAAAATCTCAGAAGGGTAGCGAATAAGATAATTAGGATTAAGAAAAGAAAATACTATGACGACCAATTGAGAAGTATAGATGTAAGTTTAGCGAGCAATAACACAAGACAAGCATAAAAAGTAGTGAAAAGCCTGAAACGTGGTTGTCAGCCCAAAACCACGCTCTGTCGTGATGACAGCGGCAATATAATCGCTGATGAAATCAAGATTAAGGAAAGATGGGCATCATATTTCAAGAACCTCCTTAATCCTCCGCACAGCTGCAGAACATTGGAGCCTATAGATGTCTGCGGAGAGCTTCCATTGGCCCCACCAACTTTGGATGAAGTTTGTTCCATCATCAAAGCCCAAAAGAATAATAAAGGGCCGGTCATCGGTGAGATTCCAGTGGAGCTCATCAAATATGGTGGCAGCAGTGTTCATCAAGCTATTCACAAAGTCATCCAGTACATTTGGCAACAAGAACATATGCCGAAAGAGTGGAGCCAATCAATTATATTCCTCATCCACAAAAACGGTGACAAGCTACAGTGCGAAAATTATAGAGGCATATCACTACTTTGAACGGTGTACAAAATATTTTCTAAAATCTTAGAAAATAAAATCGGATCATACACCAACAGTATTATTGGGGAGTATCGAGGTGGTTTTAGGGCAGGTAGATCAACAACAGACCAACTGTTCACAGTCAAGCAGATACTTGAAAAATGCTAGGAGTTCAACATAGACGTACACTAAATTTTCGTTGACTTCAACCAAGCATACGACAGTATTCATCGTAACGTACTGTACTAAATAATGCTTGGTTTTGGCATCCCAGCCAAACAGTCCGTCCTACCAAAATGACAATGACGTCGACGACCTCCCAAGTCCGCATCAATAACCAACTCACCGAAACCTTTGATACAAATATCGGACTAAAGCAGGGAGATGGGCGGGCCCCATTGTTATTCAATTTTGCTCTGGAGTACGTCATACGGAAGCTACCTGTCGATACGCACGGTGCATTACTATACTAGTCGAGCCAAGAAGTGGCCTATATGGACGACATCAACATTCTGTCACGGTCACTAACAACTGCCAAAGAACTCTCCCTGAAACTCGACAGCGAAGCAAAACCAGTAGGGCTACAAATCAACGAAAATAAAACGAAGCTCATGACGCAGTCGAGGCAAAATACCCCAAATACACAAAATATCACACTTGGCGAATACAGTATCGAAAATGTTAGCGAATTTGTGTATTTAGGCGCTAAGATAATGAAAACGGGGCAATGAAAGAGACGAAATACGCCGAAGAATACAGCTTGCAAATAAAATATTTTATTCAGTATTGACTATCGTGGAGACCAGCTGCGTACACAGGAAAACAAACCTCCAAGTATACAAATCTGTGATAAGACCTGTGTTATGCTATGGGTGTGAAATATGGACCCTAACCCAAGCATCCGCAAATATATTGAACGCCTTTGAGCGACGGGTCCTGAGGCGAATAATCGGAGCGAAGCTAGACGGGAACCAATGGCGAATCCGATACAACCATGAGCTGTATAAAATTTTTGACGAACCGGAGGTCTCAGGATTGTAAGACGGCGGAAGCTGCAATGGGCTGGGCACATGAATCGTATGGACGAACAACGGATACCCAAGAAGGTATTCGTTGGGAGAACTGAAGGCCGGCGGCCAGTGGGGAAACCGAGGAAACGCTGGTCTGACTCGGTCGACGAAAACAGTTCATCGCTGCTCGGATTTCGGAATTGGATGACGTGGTCAATGGACCGAGACAGTTGGAGGCGCTGTTTGCAGGAAGCGATGGCCCGAAAGGGGCTGTAGTGCTAAGAAGAAGAAGAAGAAAACGCTCACTCAATAGAGCAAGGCCCGACGGCTTTTCAAGAAAGAAAAAAATTATTATGTAGTTCATTAAGCTGCTTCTTCATTATCAATTGACTTGAGATAAAAGTAAAGCAAAGGCTGTTTGCTGGAAAACCATAATGGAGAAGCCGGATGACTTTGACCATCAAAGCCAGATGGCTTTGACCATCAAAGCTAGATGGCTTTGACCATCAAACTAACAGACAGGGTTCTAAAACGACTCATCTCGCAAAACTATGAAACCACTAATGGTAAAAAGAAGCCAATCGAGAAGCAAAAAAAAAATAAGATGAGGCTTTTAAGATTAAAAACAAGAAACTGAAAATAAAAATTGTTTTAGTCAATTGTTTTGGTTATTTGATATCCGCAGGCCAATTCTCTTTTTTCTTGAAAAGCTGTTGGGGCTTACTTTGTTCTGTAAGCAGACGTTTTTCTACTCCTTTGAGTCATCTTCGACTTTTCAAGAAAAAAATGTTTTCTTTCATGAATCTATTGACTAGTTGCAAGAAGAAATGCAAAGAATGTAACAAGGAAACAACAAAAATTAGCTGAAAAGAAAGAAAATAAGAAGAAAGCAAATGAAGGTAGAGAATATACTATATATCAAAAGCTAAAGGATTCAATTTTTGCGCAATCTACTATCAAGCACTAGCACTGTTAGATTACAAACGAAAAAAGTGATCAGACTTCGAAAAGAAAATCATGAGCTAAGATCTACTCAAGAAAGAGACTCGCAAAAGCAGTGAAGAAAACTACAAAATGAAAAATTTCAGAAGGAATTCAAAGTATTAGAGTCACTTCTGGCGAGTTCCTCTGAAAATGGCACCAAAAAGGCAGAAAAAGTTATCCCAATAACGTTCCGGACAAAGCGTAAAAGATACGGTTCGGCTATTTTCGCAAATAAATTAAGTAGTTTCAAAATCAAAAGAATTAATGCAGTAAAATTAACTACCAAAACAAAATCACTGGCTGACTTTAAGTCATCTGAAGGTGCGGTGAATTCTGAGGAGGCTCCACACTTCATCTGTCCCCCAAAAAGTGAAAAAATCTGACCTTTTTATCGAAGGGTCTAGCCGACAGGAGGATACGGTCAATCTTCGCCAAGTGCTCAAGGAATTTATTTCTGTGGAAACCTTTGTAACAAAAGATCAACCGTAGAAAAGAAGAATTTACCACTTTAGTTGGTACAAACTTCGAAAAAAAATAGTGCAAGTGCCCTTCAACAAATAAGGTTCTTGAATTTCAGAATAGCGAGGTGGGAACACCGCCAGAAAAAGAAGTCAGCCAGTGCTGCCGATGTCAACGATTTGGTTAATCGGCTATCAACTGCGGCATGCACTATCTGTGCGTCAAATGCAAAGACGATCATGCCTCCGGTGAGTGCAAATTGGCTCAGACGGAGCCTAACGAAAAATTCTACTGCGTTGACTGCGGTGTATTTGGTCATCTAGCATGATATCAAGGATGCTCTCGATATCAAGATGCAAAAGTTAAATTTTTCCAAAAAAACACAAGTACTCTGCAGTGTCATATCTACCAATTTCACTAAGCATGGGGTATCATTTGTACTCGCCGCTAGAAGAACAGCAGAAAACGCTGCAAATAATGGAAATAATATTACTAGCAATAATGACCTGCTTCTTTAAATTCACCAACAATTTAATTCTTTATCGCAGAGAATCGACAAACAAGTGTTGCGAATTCCGGCGTACCGACATTCTCTCATTCGCAACTTCAAATTACGGACGTTACATCTCCCCTTCCTTTGGGCACATACACCCTTTTCATCAGCAAATTTATTGATTTTTATTTCCCTTTAACAATTTCCCCTTTAATTTTTATTTCCCCACCATCTCCATCCTACCCTTTTCCCTTATTTTCAATTACAAAAAGAATAGTATATAATAATAATTTTAATTTCCCAACGACAACATTCCATTCATCAATTCCCACTTACAAAACTTCATTCGATACATTTTCCCTAACAAAACCTAATTCATTCCTTCATACTAACTAATTTTATTCGGTAGCTCCCACTAACAAATTTTAATTTTCATACTAACAAAATTCATTCACGTTTCCCTACTAATAAATTTCATACCCACGCCCATCAAGAAAGAGTTGAAGTTGCGTTGGTAGCGTCGTGGATTCTCGGCAGGAAGTCTGCTGGGACCCTGGGCTCAAGTTCTCCGAGTGCAGGAAAGGACTGTTTTTGGAGTATCGGCAAAAGCAAAGTTTTCGTATATATGACATTTTGCATCTAATCAAACGCTTCCTTGGTTATGCAAATTGCCATATATGCAAAATGGAAGTTATTGCATTTGTCGGTACGAAAAAGATGTGTGGGTAACGGAATCAAAGTGTAATGAACTTCGATTACGTTACCCAGATGCGGCAGCGGTAATTGAAAATGAAAGGATTGCGAGGTTGGAGATGGAGTTCTTGGGTTTGGGGCAGTCAGTATTTGACTTCGAAAATAAGAGGGAGTGCTTTAGGCGTTAATTTTTGGATTCGTTTTGAGTTTGAAAAGTGGAAGAAGTTCTTTGGCGGTGTGAAGAAGATTTTTTAATTCAATAATTGGAAGTGAATTTTAACTTGGATTTTGGGAATTATAACTTAGATTTGGGATTTTCAGTGTGGGTGTTAAGTGAATTTCGGGGAAAAATATTTTTAATTTAGGTGTTAGTGGATAAAGTTTTATTGGACGAAAGTTTAAGTGTCCGAATATAATTTTAACGAAGACACAATCATAATTCAAAGTGTGTTGTGAGAAGATTTGGGCTCCGATATTAATGAAATAAATTAAACCTATAAATAAAAAAAGAATTAAAAAGGAGTGAGAAAAAAATAAAAAAAAACCGGTTAATATCAAGGCGTTTATTCTAAACTGAAGAGGAACGAAGATACAGTGCCGAAAAAAATAAAAATGGGAAGTTCGACGGTTTAAACAAGCCAGTGCAAGAGTTACAAAAGGGGGCCATTTTACTATCTTTCTTTGATTTTTTTACCATTACAGAGATTTCAACCTTAATTTACAGTGGCCCCACACTTCTTTCTTTGTCTTTTGCCGAGCGCTCGGAGATTTGCAGGAAAAGAAGTGAGTATAGATTTGGCTTTTTCTCTACTTTTTTGCATTATTTCAAATTACGTTATTTTTCATTCATTTTGTATATTTAGTTAACCTTCGTTTAATTCATATTTCCATGAATTAGATTTTGAAGGGGCAGATTTGCTTTTGGGTGTTTAAATCAATTTCTTTTTTTTGTAAAATTTGCTAATTGTTTTTATATAAATTTTCTTATTTTTGTTAAATAAAACGACCATGGCTGAGTAAGGCAAAAAAACATTTTTCATTTCTTAAAATAACCTCCCCCTTTCCCGTCCGTTTCCCTTTGTGTTAGTTAGTAAATGTAAGGTGGCTCAGCACGAGCAGAGCGTGTCCCGGAAGACCCACGACAAGACTGACCGCTAGCCGGCCTCAGTATGCTACCCCGGGTAACTTACCCCTCTGCTGTAACATAATGTTGCAACAGATGGCGCCGCGGAAGTCACTGCGGTTGCAACACAAGATTCAAAAATTAACTTTGTTTTCCAGCGTTCCAATCTTCCAAATGCCTTAAAATAACATCTCTTCCAGTCACATTCCTATGTATAGGCTTTGTCTCATCTCGATTAACGTCAACTCCATTGTTACTAGACATCGACGTGACTATCTCTTTGAATGCAGTGCTAAGCGGAAGCCTGACATAATGCTTTTCACAGAAACCCACCTCAATTTATGGGACTCCATGACGTTAAAGATTTTGAATTCGTAACGATAGGGAAAACGATGATGGAGAAGGTGGCACTGGGAAATTGGTTAGAAGACCCTTTTGTTTTCAAAATATTGATAAAGTCGAATTCAAACGCTTTGAATCTCTTGAATCCGTTAACAAAATTTCACTGCCAGGTGAGGATAACCTCTTCGTTATCTCTGCCTGTGCAACTAGTCGCAACGTTTTCAAGTTCAAGGACGAGCTCAATTCCGTGTTTGAAATACTCAAATTGAGCAAGCTGCATAGTTATTACATTCTTGCCGGTGACCTGAATGCCCGGTATACATCATGGTTGAACGCCAACAATAATACAAGAGATGTAGCCCTGAAACCGTAGATAACAGAGAACCAAATTGAATTCAAGTGCAATCTTCATGGATCGGAGTTTCCAATATACCCAAGGACAAATTCATATTTGGGCATTTGCGTTGGTGATGCAGAATTGAACTCAGCTTTAATATTCCTCAATGGAAACTGTAGGCGCTTCCTTACGATAGGGACCATAATGCAATCGTAATGGAAATCAATCATCAAAGGGATGATATCTTTCTCATTCCAGTTTAACATGAAAGGAGAAAGTTTCAAAAGAAGTTTAATCGGAATTACCAGAAGCAATGTCCACCTTCTGATTATGGCAACGCTTACTCAATGGTGCCTAATAACAGAAATCTAACCAACGATGAAATATATCTCTATTTGTCAAAGTTACAGAAGCTGGCGTTGGAAACAATTGAGAAATAAGTTCCCAAGATTAAACATCGAAACAATATGGAGGGATATGAAACACCAACAACCGAAAGGTGAAAAAGCTCAGAAAATCCTTCTTCTTACACGCGTCAGCAATATTTATCGGTGATTTTTGGCAACAGCCAACCCTTGTCGGCATTGTTGAAATTACACCTGAAGAATTTCTGTAACTTAATCCGTTTATAATTCAGGGGTGAAGTCAGCAATCAGTGGGCGGAAAAACTAAGAGGTATTAGCCCACAGGACCCAGATCGTGTTTTCATGAAATTAAATCGACTATTTCGTATGGAACCTCAGAGTCGCTAGTGATAGGAAAAATCTTTTCAACAGGATTGGTATCGAAATTGATAGTTCGACTCCAGATAGAAACAGGATTATATGTGATTGATTGCAGAAACTTGCCCTGATTGGAACTCATTTTGCATGTCCCAAACCCTGAGAGAGGAAATCAAAACTTTCAGAGATTGTTGAAGCAAAAGTTTCCGACTTCAAATCAAGCCTGAATGGCGAATCAATTCTTTATTTCAATAAAACATTGATATCTGACCTCATACCGAGCATGAATTTTATTGATTATTTTGTCATATTTGGCAGGATAAATAACAAGAAATCATGTGGTATTGACGGTATTCCAAATATAAAGGGGTATCTATTAAGGACATAACAACTTTATCTATTAATAAAACACAGAAATATTTGAGGTATTGAGTTCAAACTTATTGTGAGTGTAGTGCAAGCATTACTTTTTTACGATTTTGGTCATATCCCGTTTACAGTGGCCGATTCTTTAGACCCAAATTTCTACTACTCTGGCACATGTTTTGACTGAAACGTTGGCAATTTCGCGTTAGATATTGTCTATTGTATATTGTGAGGCGTGGTGTGTCGTTTTGTTGAAATCATATATCGTTGGGGTTAAGTTCATCCAATTTTAAGCCCCAAATAATCTTCCATCATAACAAGCTTTCTATTGACGGTAACATGACGGTCGTTTTCATCCACGAAAAAATACGGCCAAATCACACCTCTGGCATGAAAAACGCACCAAACAGTAATTTTTTCCAGATGAAACGGTGTCTTAAGAAGCACATGTGGATTGGTTGCTAACTAATAATGTATATTTTACTTATTAACAAAGACGCTGAGCCAGGAATGAGCCTCATCGCTGAAGATGATTTTTTGATAATAGTAATTAATAGTAATTTTTAATAATTTCGAAACGTTGCTCGCCCCTGACTTTGACTTAACGTTTTGATATTGACAGTTTATTAAAAAAGTTTAAGGGTGCGTTCATACAAAGATACAAAATTGTTGTGTCCCTAATGCAAAACCCTACACTTCATTTTTGCATTAACGTTAAATCAAACTTAAAAACTGAGATAAATGAAGTTTCATTGCTCAGAACCATCAAATAGAAGTTGTAACTTCTAGAAAGGGGTGGGCAAAAATTTTAAAGATTTATAAGAGGGCTATCCATATGGAGGAGAGACTTTTAAAAATTTTTTTTTCATCAAACGTGGTCACGTGGGATATCACATGAAAGGCCTCAATGAGATCTTTTGAAAACAGATCTTGCAATTACTTTACCAGTGTCGCGGGGCATGTGAAGGTGAAATGCACGAAGTTTTTGCGTACGCCCCTCGCAATTGGACTCCTTTTAACCGAAAAATTTGACAAAATCATGAGTATAGACCTTTGTAGACACAACAACAACAAATATGTCAAAATTTATTATTTATGAGTTTTACACTTTCTTCAAAAAAATCGTAAGGGAATACTTAAATTCAATGAAATTCAAGATGCAAATGTCAATTTACGAGATTGATGAAAATGAAAATTTTAGAAAGATTGAATAGTATTTAACAAAATTATGAGGGCTTAAACATTCCTGTATTACAACAGCAACTATACACAGCTATGGGACACTATTCACTTCCAATAAACTCAGACACTGCGGGTGTACTGGAATTTCCATGAACGTTTCAGGAACTATATTTATAATGAATATCTTTAAGAATTTATTCCACGGGTAACATACTACTGTGTCCAAAAAAAAGGTGACATTTGAATTTAAACTGCAGCTTACCAAACGACGCGTATCTCAAACACTAATGAATATTTTGACATGTAAATTTGACATAGATGTCACTGACAGTACTACCAACCTAAAACAAATAATTCTCCAAATCCTTTGACGCGCACAGCTTAAATTCAAATGTCACCTTACTTTTTGGTCACAGTAGTACGTAATCATAAAACAAAACGGCGGTTGTTTTAAGTGAGAATATTGCATAAAATTGTGTCATTTTTCCTGAACCTCAACATTTAAGCTAATGCTTTTGACAATTGATTGAATTTATTAATGAATAGCTGAAGATGAGCAGCTTAACATAATAGGTGAAAAAATCGTGGAGGTATATCCCATAATAAATGACAAAGGTTGAAATTCGTTGAACTTTCTTAATAATAGCGGGATCTGTAAATTAAATAATTTCGCCAGTGTAATTGTGTTAGTATGATTAAATTGGATGAAAGTAGGTTTTTAAGTAGTCCTTCAAAATATCCTTAAATTCTATAAGTTTAATAGAATGTACAGAATTTTTTGCCGTTTGAATTCTCCTTGATTACAACAATCATATACGGTTTTTCTACTACATGGGCTTTCCATCGAACCAGATGCTACACTTTTGATTGCATTATCTCCAAATATATAATATAACAATAAAAATTTAAAATTCGGCTTATTTAATGATTTTAGCGATATTGCAACAAAATGTGTTCTAAGAACAGCCATTTCTATACCTCCTACATGCTAGATAAAATGCCTAAAATATTTTCCGACCATCAAAATACTCATTCGGGTTAAGCCTTTAAACGTAAAAATATCAAACCGAAATTCGCACGTTTAAGGGATGAAAAATCGATTTAAAGTTTTTGGGTAGTGACACGTAAAAATTTGGAAATTTTTCGCCTTTCAGCCACTTAAACTGCTCTTAAACTTTTCCAAAGTACCATAAATTTATACTTTTTGGAAAATTCAGACGCCATTCTGTACACCAGTATCAAAACATTGCAAATCGGTTGGAAAGTCTGGCCACAGCAATGTCATAAATGGAAAAAGTTCCCAAAACCTGCCCCCCAAAAAATTATTATCTCGCTTATTAGACCACTTAGAAAAATAATGTTTGATTTAGTTTGTTTGTTTACACTCACGTATCACTTATCAACAATGAAAAACATTTTTTAAATTACACATGACTTTTTATGCTGACAAGATTGTTTTTTCACCGTACTCCTATTTTAACCCTCAAAAAATACAGCGCTCTTGTGCAAAGCACTACAAATTTATACTCAACGTAAACAACAGAACATCAGCTAAAAAATGAGACCAAAATTTTGACAATCGGATGGAAACTGTGGTCACAGTGAACGATCAAAGCCAGAGATCTGCCATGGAAAAGGACGTGTTTTAGGAAAATCCATGTCCTTGCCTCCTAAACGCCATAATGAATTGTATTCTCAAACAAAGAACTACATATTTACTCTTGACGGAAACTACACAAAGCCAGCTACAAGACAAAACCAAAATTTTAACAATCAAATAAAAATTGTGGCCACAGTAAGCGATCGAAGCTGGAAATCTGCAGAAAAATCGAACGTGTTCTAGAAACAGCCCTTTTTATGCGTCCTACATGGTAGGTAACATGCCTAAAATATTTTCTAAACTAACGATGATATAAACATAGATCCCTGTTTGTCAAAGTTACAGAAGCTAATGTTGGAAACGCTTGAGATAGTTGTTCCGAAGATTAAACATTGAAACAATTCGGGAGGATATGAAACACCAACGGTTGCATGGTTAATAAAAAGACTAAAAAGCCTTGTTCTCACATGAGTCAACAATATTTATCATCGATTTTCAGACTAGAAGCATCCCTCGTTGGCTTTGTTGAAATAACACCTGAAGAATGTCTGGAACTTCCTCCGTTAATACTTCAAGAATGAGGTCAGCAATCAATGGACGGAAAAACTGAGGGGTATTATCCAACTGGTCCCTGATGGCGTTTTTGCGGAAGTGAATAGCTCATTGCATAAGAAATCTAGACCCCAGGTATCGAATCTTGAAGTTGCTAGTAATGAGATAAATCTTCTCAATAAGGCTGGTGTCGAAATTGAAACAGGATTATTTCTGATAGTTTGCATCAACTTGCCCAGATTGAAACTCGTTTTGAGTTGGTTCATCTATCAAACCCTGAGAGAGGGAATCAAATACTTTCAGAGGTCATTGAAGCAAAAGTTTCCGACTTTACATCAAGCCAGGACGACAAATTAATTCTTCATTTAAATGAAACATTAACTTCTGTCCTCATACCGAGCTTGAATTTTATTGATTATTTTATCAGCTATGAAAACTAGCGTTTTATATTTGGCAGGATAAATAACAAGAAATAATGTGATATTGACGGTATTCCGAGTATAGTGCTGCGAAATTTGCCTGAGGGTACCAGTTGAAATTATTGCATATTGGTCATCAACATGTTGAGCAATTCATATTTCCAAAAGAGTGGAAAAAGGCTAAGTTATCTCTGATCTTGATCTGCCCTGAAAGCTATCGTCCAATCTGCTCGCTACCTAACATCGGCAAGGTGTTTGAAGTAATACTGAACAAACCATTAAACGCTCACATTGAGAAATATGAGCTGATGCCGAAATTCCAATTTGGTTTTTGTGCCAAGCATTCGACCATATATGCGATAACGAAAATTACCTCACACATTTTTCGGAAACTGAACTACAGAGAATGTGTTAGATCGTGTTTCATCGATATGGAGGAAGCCTTCGATACTGTGTGGTTAAATGGACTGATTTTTAAGCTCCTTCAGGACAGGTTCCCCAGACACCTTGTCGCCATAATTTGGAATATGTTAAACAGAAAATCATTTGTTGTAACTGATGGAAATCTGACAACAATGCGCGACTTCAGAGTCTTGAAGGGTCTACAGCAGGGAACAGTTACTGCGCCTCTGCTATTCTAAGTATTCATTCGCAAGCTATTGAACGGCTTTGATTTTAACGTCTCGCCATCGCGATCACTGGTAGCGTTTGCTGATGATTTGATAATCTATACGGTAGACCCAAAAGCTACAATGGTTCAGAGCAATCATAAAAAATGTTCAATGATGTGCAGCTCTACACCGGCAATTGACCAATGAAAATCAATGCACAGAACGGCGGAACAATTTTGTTTCGGACAACGCTGCAGGGGGCCAGTCAAGGTCTGAAACGAATTGGAAGGATTTCCACATTATGGCTAGCGAAGTTGGTTCAGAACGGGTTCCACATAAATCCTGGTTTCGATACCTCGGTGTTGATCCCGATCAGTATCTGTAGTATACTGAACATGTCAAAATCATGCTCAGAAAGGCAGTAAAAGTAGTCAAGTCCCTTTAACGACTCTTTCATTCTACATACATTTATCAAAAGTTCAAAGTTATCTGTTACAAGACCCTGGTTAGACCAGTTTTGACAAAATGATGTCAGATCTGGTGCAACCAGAGTGCTAGTACTATAGAAAGAGGTTTTTGAAAGGAAATGTATTTGTGCATGTACTCGTTTGTACAGAAAGCCTGAGATAGATTGGAAGCATTGTATATATTAAATACAATAAGTTACTACAATTGAAAAAATCAATTGCTGGTAGCTTGGAGGGTATTAGGTTCCTGAAAATCTGCCTAAAACAAAACATTACTCCAAAATTACATATGGTGCTATTAAGAAGTCACTTGGATAAATCCAATCAACAAAAAAAGCTCTTGGATGAAAATTTAATGAAAGGTAGTGTAAAATACCTCTACAGCAAATTGGATTCCGTGACAATCTACAACGAATACATCGTCACAGAAACGGCGAAAATTAACATGCCTTTCTATTTAAAAAATTGCGGAAACGAAGAATTTTAACCAAAAAAATCCACAATTTGCATGGGAATAAAAGGCGTTGAAAACCGAATAGTAAACCACTTATAATACCGAACTTGGTAGTGAATAAGTCCAAGAGCGAATTCAGTCAAGAAGAATTAAACTTTCTTAATAAAGGACTAAACAATGCTGTGCCAAAAAGTAATCCGCTAGAAGATTTAATTATAGGCATAGAAACGGGGATTAAGAACCTTAAAAATGAAGTCAAAGAAGATATCAGAAACAACATAAAGAAAGAGTTAGCAAAAGATAATAAATTATATAAATCCGAAGAACATAAAATCATCAAACAATTAGAAAGTAAACAGGTGAGCTACCTTAAAGCAGTTAAAAGCAACACTATTGTAGTAATGGACAAAGCCGAGCACGAAGAAAAGGTGTTGAATTGTCTAAAAAACGGACATTATATGGAAGTTAGAAGTAACCCTCTGCCAGACTGTATCAAAAGAGTTGATAAAATTTTAAAAGAATGCCGAAAAGTCATAAATACAAGAAATCCTAGAATGCCAAATCCAGCCGTTGCACGCACCCGCATACAACCTAAAATCCACAAAAACGACAAAGATGTACGCGAATTAATAACAGATACTAATTCTCCAACGTATAACATATCAAAATGGCTAGCCAAGGAAATTAAAAAATTAAATAAAACCGCAAGTGATAAAACAGTAATAAATTCAACAGGGTTGATCCAAAAGGCTAAAGAAGTGAGAGATTTGAAGGATGAGATTATGGTATCCTTTGATGTCAAATCTTTATTTCCTAACATCCCAATAAAAAAAGCGCTGTACTTACTAGAAAAGTGGCTCTTGAGCATTGATAATAGCAAGGACTGGACAGATAAGGTTAAATGTTACGTAAAATTGGCACGGTTAAGCATGCATGAAAACTACTTCATGCAACAGATACTTCAAGACGGCATCCGGTACAGCTATGGGCAGTCCGTTATCACCGCGTATGAGTGAGATTTTCATGGCTCATATAGAAAGTCCAATCGACCAAGCAGGCTTGATGCCTAGATTTTGGGTACGGTACTTAGATGATATACTCGCAATAATACCAAAAGAAGAACTAGAGAATACATTCCAAAACATAAATAATATTCATCCAAAGATCAAATTCACGATGGAAATCGAAGAAAACGAAGAAATACCGTTTTTAGATCTGAAACTCATAAAAAACGATAATAAAATTGAATTTGACATCTATAGAAATCTACTAGTACACAATGCACAATTACGAGCGATTTTGGGCGTAGTTTTCAACATAAAATGGCAGCATACCATGCCATGACCCATCGTCTGGTAACAACGCCTTTGAACAGCGAAAGGTACAACAGCGAAAAAGAATACATCCTAAGTACGGCGAAAATAAACGGATACGACAAAGAGTGCATTGAAGCTATAATAAAAAGAAAAACGCAAAAGCAGCCAAGAAATAATCTTACGCCTTAAAACCGTTAGTGGAAACACCTAAGAGGATAGCAGTTAACATACTCAGCACACTCGCGAAATATTAGCAAGATACTCAAGAGGTACAAAATTGATATTGTATCCTCGAGTCGTAATCTCACAACAATGGTACAGCTGGGATCTGGTAAGGATCCAAAAACGATGGACAAAATGAGCGGGATATACAAAGCTACATGTGGAAGCTGCTCCAAAATATGCGTTGGACAAACCAAGTGAACCATGCCGGTAAGATATAACGAGCATATCACGGAAGCGATAGTTGCAACAAAATGCCCGAATACGCAGATTAGGTCAGCGATAGCAAAGCACATCGTGGAAGAAAACCATCCCATGGATATCAGCAATGTATGTGTCCTTAAAAATGTAATTAACCCAAGAAGATTAGACGCTATTGAAGCAATGGAAATAATCCGAGTACCTACGCACCTACGGCTGAATGAAGACGAAGGAAATTGTAATTCTAGCCTGCTAAGACTAATTAAAGGAGAAGAATAGTAATTAAGTAATATGTAAGTAATAAAGCAATAAAACAGTTGAGATAAGATTATTGAAAAGGTAAAACGTATAAATTTCAGGAACCTAGAATAAGATCAATTGTACTGAAGAAGACGTCAAATAGGCGTCGAAAGTAGCTATTTTACTAAATAAAGTTTTTTTTTTAAATAATCCAATGTATAAAGGAAAAAATCTGTATCTTTTTTGTGTTAATAAACATTATATATCAAAAAGAAGAATATATCAAACTGCTAAAGTGACAAGAGTCGATATCTTCATATCGAGGTTTCTTCGGAATCTTATCGCAAGATCTGCAACTGTGAGCGAAAATCCCTAGATTTCCACCCAACAGGCGGGTATATTGAGACTTGTCTCGCTACTGGCTTCATTCCTCCAAAAGCATTCGTGTATTTAGACATGAATCGATATGTTTTCGATTCTGATGTTGTCCCAATCATATATCAGATATGGAGACGGACAACCGATATGAAGAGAAAATATCCTGCGAATTTGAGTTCACGAGACCAACAATTCCAATAGAGGTTCTCATTTTGAGTGAACTTGATGAAAATTAGGTTATAACATATTAGGTATAGGATAAAAGTTCACTGTTGTGCGGAAATTAAAAATGAATAATTTGGATAGTGTTGATTGGTTTTTCACCCTTTTTCAAATTGAATCAGAAACTTTGTAATAATTTTAATTTATTTAATTTTAATTGACTATTGTTTTTGTATTTTTGATTAAATGTGTTTCATTGAGAATGTATTGATTTAGAGAGCCATTCGGACCATTAAGTTTTCGTAATTTTAGTGTTTGAAATTTGCTTTATATTCTTTGAAAATTTATAACGACTAGTATTGAATAAAGTGCCTTTGACTTTGAAAATTTGTGACTGGTATTGAATCAACCGCTTTTGACTTTGACTTTGAAGTCGAAATGATTACCAAATTTTTATCACTGTAAATTGTTAACTGCGACTTACTGCAATACTAGTGAATTTCTGTTTCATTTCATTAATATAAAGCCATAGAGCGATGGCGTACTCTAAACAATCGTTATTTAATATATAGTATTGTTTACGACCGAATATTATCTGTTTAGTTACTAGACTATTAGTTTCACTGTCAGTATGTCTTATAGATGTATGTATAAAGGCTCAATAAATTTGTATGTATATATGCAACACAAAAAGCAAATTACTATATTTTGACTGAAGATGACTTCACAGGGTCGGAACGCGTTTTCAATCAAACAATACAATGCCTAATGGGAATAAAAACAAGTTGGGTAGACAGAACTACGCTCATGTCAAAAGGTTTTTGTACTTAACCTACAATATGTGGATAAATAGAATGATTTAATTCAAGAAAAACATTTATGATATGCATAACAAATATATTCTTGCTTTAAAAGAACTCCATTTTAACTAGCCAACATTTTGTTCCAATATTACTAAAATTATTGAATGTATATTTGTTATTCATTCTATCTGAAAATGTAGTATGTGGTCGGATGAAAAGCCGATGGAGTAGAAAAATCACATATGATTGTTGTAATCGGAGGAAATTCAAATGGCTATAAGGGCGGTCGATTTTATCGATACTTATAGAATAAAATGATATTTTTAAGAACTACTTAAATGGCTGATTTCATCCAATTTAATGATACCAATACAGTATTACTGACGAAAATTTGAAATCCTACTACTATTAGCAAAGTTCAACAAATTTACAAGTTATTTGTCAGTGGTCTTTTCCGCTCGCCTGTCCGCTCGTCCGACTGTCCATCTCTCCATCGACCTATGCGTCAGAAGAAATTTCTTCAAAAACTATAGAAACTACAAAGCTCAAACTATGTGAAAAGGTCAGAAGCGATGGTCTCTCAAAAGTTTAGGTCTTATAAAATATATCAAAATTTCTCCCTTATATTGAAGAGGCCCTTACAAAATGTTTTCATTAAATGTAGTCGGGTAGGGTATCAAATGAAAGAACTTAGAACCTTCAGAATCTGAAAAATAACCCATTTTTTGCATGAGGAGTCCAGAGGGAGGCAAAATGTATGAAAAATATTTGTGTCTCCTCCTTTCGCGATTGGACACCTTTGAGCCAAAAATATGAAAAAATCATGGTTGTAAAGTTTACATTTTCCCCCAAAAATTGAAACAGTGCCCTTAAACGTCTTAAGGTTCTTCCTCCTTCTTCCTCCTTCTTCCTACGAAATTTCATAGAAATCAAATCATAATCAAGTGAGCTATCGCTATTTCAATTGTATGGATTTACAAGAACAACAACACATGTTGATAGTTAGCATAAATCGATCAAGGAACTCTTATTTTCTTCGGATTTTCATGAAAATTTAAGGAACAATGGTTTACTTGAATATACACAATGAGCCCAAGCATTCAGAAAAACTATTTAACATGGAACAAAACTTAATGAAACTCTGCATCTTTTGAATGAATTCGAAAGATTTCTTAAACAAGTATTGAGTGAATAATTCAAATCATCGATTTAAATTCATCAGAACATTTTTTTCGAGCCTTACAGTGATTAAAGAGCCCTTTTGTTAGGAGCTCTCTCCTGCATCCTCAAATTATTTCACATGTAAGTATTAATTGTAGGTACTCATCTTCAGTCATTCCTTAAATTGTTTCAAGTGTTAAAAGCATGTATCTTAACTCTTACAAGCATGCTGGTACAAATATAGTACCACATTAATTGTACCGTATTTTGCACTCTGGTACTTATAATATACCACCTAAAAAATATATCACCCTTTGCTGCACGTACGCTTAAAAAATGTACCACTTGTATTAGAATGCGAGTAGCAGTGTGTTTTGTCTTTAAACATGACAAAATCTATTCTTTGAACAACCGTTACAATTTTGACACTTCATAACTTATGGAAACACTCATTTGTTTTTTGTGGTGCATTGAAGCAAGTGCTCTAAGTGAAAGTGAAGTGAAATAAATTTGATTTGCTATATTATATTAAGAATATTAACAATAACTTTGGTAAGAACTTTATATTTACAATAAATCATACTGCAAAATGTATTGTCTTGCTTTTATTATTTGAATTATTGCGTGGGCAGTTATTTGCTCCACTATAAAATTTGTTGAATTTTTTTCCCGGCAAATTTCAACGTTACAGAAAATTTCTGAATTATGGATAAGGAAGAATTAGGACCTAACATAAACGATTGGGTAATGGATGATGACCTTGATGAGCATGATACTCTTCGTCTTCCATCTGACGGAGAATCAGTAATTGACGAATTTGAGCAGGATGACGACGAATTTATGTTAGAAAATAATGGGGAAACAATTGAGCTTTATATTGAAGATGAGTATGACTCGGAAGATAATATTCCACTGAGTTCTTTTGGTTCAAGGAATAGATTTCAAGGAGCTCAACTAAACCCACAATGGTTTGATACATCTTTCAATTTCGATGTTGAACCCTTTACAGAAGTAGTTGGAGTGACAGATGTGGTAAAAGACATTGCAAGTCCCACACCATTTCAAATCTTTGATTTACTTGTAACAACCAAGATGATTGAAGATATTGTTCATCAAACAAACCTCTATGCTACGCAGGAGCAACAACGGACTGGAAAAAGATTCAAGCATTCAGATACTTTAGAAATAAAAACATTTTTAGGTTTAAATTTTCTCATGGGAATCAAACCATTACCTAGCTACAGAGATTATTGGAGTTCAAGTCCTGATCTCCATGATGGTTATATTAGTCAATTTATGGCAGTAAATCGCTTTAGTTGGCTCCTGAGTCACATACATCTCAATGATAACGCTCTTCTTCCCAACCGAACAGAATTAAATTTTGACAAATTATATAAAGTTCGACCGTTTCTAGATGAGTTGCTACACAATTTTCAAAAATGCTTACATCCGGATGAATTTTTAGCTGTTGATGAATCAATGATTAGATTCAAAGGCAGAAGTGCAATCAAACAGTATATGCCAAAAAAACCAATCAAAAGGGGCTACAAAGTTTGGTGTTTAGCAGATAAAAATGGTTATCTTTTTAATTTCGAAGTTTATACCGGCAAAAAAGGAGACGTTGTAGAGAAAGATCTAGGAGGAAGAGTAGTGAAAAACTTAATGAAAGGACTGGAAGGAAAAAATCACCGTCTATTTTTTGATAACTATTTTACATCCTATCCTCTGCTTCTAGAATTGAAAAATAAGAGAGTGTACGCATGTGGTACAATAAACCCTACAAGGAAGCATATACCACAGATGAAGCCCGATAAAACCATGAAACAAGGCGAAGTTTATTGGAAGATGACTGCTGATGAAATATCATTGTACAAATGGAAGGATAAAAGGAATGTTCACCTCTTATCCAATTTTCATAACCCTGCCATAACAAATAGCGTGAGCAGGAGGCAAAAAAGTGGAGAGGTTATTGACGTTACTTGCCCCCAAGCCCTTATTGATTACAAAGCAAATATGTTGTTTGTAGACAAATTCGATCAATTAAAATCAAACTATGAAATTGATCGAAAAAGCCAGAAATGGTGGCATCGTATATTTTTTTATTTTTTAGATGCTAGCGTTGTAAATTCCTTCATTTTGTTTAAACTTCTGGGGAATTCTATTAGTCACAAAGATTTTCGAAGGCAAGTGATTGATGGTTTATTGGCAGAAAAACTAGTTCTACTTAAACGCCCAGCTATAAGTACGCAAGGACTTGAGATTAAAGAACAGAAGCCTAATGTAGCGAAAGAAGTAAGACTTGCTGATTCCGCTCACCAACCTTTACGGAGTACTCGAAGAAGATGTGCAAAATGCAGCTCGAAGGACAAGCAAATTCGAACAGAATGGATGTGTACAATCTGTCAAGTACCATTATGTTTATCCAAGACAAAAACATGCTTTCAGGATTATCATAATGAGCTGAAATATAAAAATATTCTATATAAATTAAACATTTTTTCATTCATAAAATTTTGCGTTACAGGACTAGTGGTACATATGGTGTACCACCCATTCGGGAAGGTCCTAGACGAACAAGGACATCATTTTATGAATTTTAATTATTATTTTTTTATTTTTTTCTCAAAGACAATAAAAGATTATGAAAAATTTCCAAGTTTCATTTTTCGTGCAGGTTGGGTCAAAACCCAACTGATTTTTCTGTGCCGCTAAGAGTTAAACGTTGAAGTTCGGGGAAAAATAACTCAATTTTATTCAATTTTTTCATTTAAAACAGCTGCAATTTTGTTTTACGATTATTTATACCACTAGATTAACCAATTCTCAAAGACATTCATGATACCTATCATTCCTGAAACTTACAAGCAAATCCTGGCAAACCTGTAATATCTGAGTCGGTAAAAAGCGCATGTTGTTCCATAGCCATATATTTTTCCACAGGGCCGGTGCGAGGTCTTTTGGCGCTCCGGGCGATATAATTTTTGCCGCCTTTTTTTAGATCGACTAAAAGATGAAAAGCTTCCTAAAAATACGGCAAATGATCTTTTCATCGGATGGGAATTTCAATAACTTTTGCAAAATTTTAAAAATAGACAAAATAAGGCAAAATTAAAAAATCTAGGAATATTCTAAGCAACAGCTTCCTAATTATAGGGTCAAAGGTTCATTAAAAAAACAGTGAAAGTCAGATTTTCCGATTAATAAGGAATTCATTTATTCTAGAACAAAATGTTTTTAAAGTTACAGAAGGGTTTTTCCTAATACATCTACATAAAATTAGCTTTTCGAGCTTTTGCTTCAGCAAACGCTTTGAGGACGTCCGAAAAGTCCAAGTTTTTTGCAAATTCACTTTCTATAGATATAACAGCAAGTCCTGTCAATCTTGTTTGGCAGATCATCGAACGCAAGTAGTTTTTAATCAATTTTAATTTTGAAAAACTGCGTTCTCCACTTGCTACTGTAACAGGCAAAGTCAACAAAATACGCAGAGCAATAGCAACGTTTGGCGTGAAAAATTCATTTCGAGCAATATACTGCAGTGCTTCCAGTGGAGTTGTCTTAGGTTCTATTAATTGTGAGAGAGCTAACAATTCGTTGTACAAATCCAACGCATCGATGTCAGAACTTTCTTGGGCAGTTAATGATGCGGCCAAATCTTTGCAATGTTTGAGAAGATCCTGATTCGAAAAATTTTCCTTAATCGTTCCAATATTGAACAAGAAATTAAAATTATCTACATAGGTTTCTAACTGCTCAAAACGTTGTTCTATAGAGTTGATGGCCTTATCCAATATAGTGTAAAAACACTCGATTTTGAATTTTTGTTGTGGATCATTGATTGACTCATCCGGAGCTTCATAGGAAAACATTCTAGTTTTTTTACGAGGTCGAATGACTGTCGATTGAGCAAAAAACGTCTCGCATTCGAGTTCTTCGGCCATTTTTTTTGAATCTTCTAAAATTCGGTTGAAACCACTATCTGATCGGTAATCTTTGAGAAACAATAAAGTCTTTTGAAGATCACGTACAGTTTGTGAAATTTCGCAATCAACGTTTTGTAAAGCTTTGCTTACCAAATTAATTTGATTTAAGATTGTGTGCCACAGGACAGTAAAAACACAAAAAGAAAACTTTTTTATATTCTTAGCCAACGACTCTGCTTCACTACGAACATCAGCTTGAAATGTTAAGTCTTGACTGATTTCAAAAAGTGCGTCATATATTTCCCCTATTGAATATCGAAACGGATTGATTGCGTCAATTCTGCTTTCCCATCTTGTTTCACTGAGAGGCTTAACTGATAAGCCATTACCTGAATGTTTTTTTAAAATCGACCAACGACGAGTAGAGCCACTCAAAAAATTATAAACGCTTTGAACAGTTGAAAAAAACTTGACCCCATCTATCGTAGATTTAGCCGCATCATTAACTACCAGGTTAAGGGTGTGAGCGTTACAAGGGACAAAAAAAGCCCGACTATTCAATTGGCGAATACGATTCTGTACACCTTTTTCTTGCGCTTTCATATTTGACCCATTATCATATCCTTGCCCGCGCATATCGGTAATGGAAAGCCCATATTTTTGTAAAACCTCTACAATCGATTCAGTTAAAGCTTCGCCAGTAGTCAGAGAAACAGGCAAAAACTCGAGGAAATGTTCACGGATAAGAACGTTATTACTTTCATCTATGTCAACAAAACGTAAAGTTATTGACATTTGCTCGATTTTAGAAATGTCTCGTGTACAATCTACTATTATTGAATAGTACTTAGCCTTTTTAATAAGCAGAATAATATGATCTGTCACTTTTTTAGCAACAATTTCAATTAGCTGATTTTGAATTGAGTTACTCAAGTAATGGACATGAACTTCTTTGTTTTGGATTTTTCTAATATGTTCGGCCATGAAATTATCAAATCGTGCGAGTAATTCAACTAATTTGAGAAAATTCCCATTGTTTCTTTCATATAATTTATCAGAAGAACCTCGAAATGCTAAAGACTGTTCTCCAAGAAATGTTAAAATAGATAAAAGATGTTGTAACAAATTCTGCCAGTATCGTGTTTCAGCCTCTACTGATTTTTGAAAATCTGCATCAATCGTGGTAGCAGTACGTAACCTATTCGACATTTCAATCCACTTCATGCATGCGTTCAAATGATTTTGGCTTGTTTCATGACTGTTTAAATGTTCATGCACATGTTTCCAATCTTTGAATCCAGTTGAAGTCAAACTGATACTAGATCTACTAAAGAGCTTACAACAAAAACAAAATATACTATCTGAACTTTTTGAATAAACAAGCCAAGATCTTTTTACAGTTTCACCATTTTTTAATTTCTTCTCAAAACATGCTTGAGAAAAATGACGATTTTCATCATTTGAGGGAAATTGGTACTTTGCATCCACAATTTTCAAGTATATCTTCCCTTTCTTGAAGTAGTGGTAATTCAGGAATAGTTGAAGTTTTATTTGAAACATCTTCCGGAACTTGACATTCAATTGATATATCTGATGAAAAATGTTTGAATAAAATTAAACGAATAAAAGGAATTTAAAGAATCACAACATCGGAAAAATTTTTTAGAAAAAACTAGATTTTTCATATAATTTTAGAACTACTAGGGATATTTCAGTTCCTATAACCCCCGGATTTTATCAGGTCGCCTGATGCGACGTGATAATGTAATGTCAGCATTGAAAATAAGCTCATACCTTCATTATCCTTTTTGTGAGAGATTTCCGATTTTTTTTGAAAAACTTTGGAAAAATTGACTGCCAATGCTTGGTTTTCAGCTTCCTGAGCTTTTTTTTTCCTTTGGTAGAAAGCTCCTGACTCTTTTTTACGTTTTTCAGACATGCTATAATTTATTATTTGGTCTAGCACAATGACTCTAACTATGTTCAACTACTGAAGTACTTGGAAGTACTGACATACTGGAGCCAAATCACACACTGCACTGCTCGCAGCTCGTGTTGGCTCGTGCCGCTCCCAATTCAATGTCATTCTCCCATAGATATAGAGAGTACTGGATTCGCAATCGTTCGAGAGAATTGAAGCAATTTTCAACTTTCGCTTAAGTTGTGTGGAGTTGAGGTTGAAATGTGTGTGATATAATCAGAGTTGCCAGATTGGGCCATAAATCGCGAATTAGGCTATATTTTGGGGATTTTTTGCGACGGAAATTTAGCTGATGCAATATACCGCATTTTCGCTATTTTTTCACATGATTTGCAAATTTTTGAGCATACATTCCGTGCACCGAGCGATTTCCTAGCTATATTTGTGTTAAAAGTGCACGTGCAATTTCAACACCGAGCATCTGGCAACTCTAGATGCAATGCAATTGCTTCATCGAATTCACATTTATTTTTCAATTCTGGTTTTAGATTTCTATCCTCACGAAAAATAGCCGAATTTGAACGAATTCACAATCGTGTGAAAACAGAGAGCATATTTCGTGGGTGTACGCGGTTGGAAGTGGTGGCAGAGATGCAATCGAAGAGAGGCGAGTCGCGAACGTATGGTTTGCGTAGGGGAAAGTGAAGCGGAGGGAAAGATTTCGGTTCGAGAGCGTAAGCTATTTATGTATTGAAATTGCTTCACTCACGTATGGATACACGGATTGCCATTTCGTGTCCATTTATTTATATGTCTTTGCATCCTCCCACCATAAAATTTTTTTTGAAAAATTTCCCAGGTATATTGAGAAGTGAAAAATGCGATTAGAATGGCGATGAGCCCTTACATATTTTGAATTCCTCAAGTAGTCAGGTATATCACGAAAAAATCCCAAGCATCAAAAATGTCGAAAAAAAAAGACAGGAAGTCAATAGAAATGAAAAGATATGTGTTTATTTTACTCAGATAGTGTCTTTCGTATTTATTATTCTGATGTGATTTGACAAACGAAAAAATTCCCCCAAAATAAGACGGTATGAGAGATCTTAAATGAAAAGCTTATCGAATTTTTTAGGATTGGCTTCTCCATTCTTCAAAAGAAAACATGCATTATTCGTTTTTTGATGATATTTTTGTATGCAGACTATATCAGGTAGCCGACCGAAAACAAATGATCCCATTTGGGATTCTCCGGAGATCGAGACTAATGTATTTTTCCGTACTCAAAAAACCTAAAATTTTTGAACTTTTCCTGCATCTATGCATAGAACAAAGGCAGCATGCATAAAGAAACGATATGTTTTTATAAGAAAAGGCGCCATTGGCGATTTTAGACGGCGCCTTTTAAAAAAGATTGTCATGTTTGTCATAGACTTTACGAAAATAAGTTATGAAGCGGCCTTATAAAAGGCGCCCCATAAAATACATGTTTTCTGAAACATGCCATGGAAATTTTTTTCATTACACAAAACCAAATCCATTTTTTCAGGCGACGCAAAATGCCGCCCCCAAATTTTGCCGCTCCGGGCGGGGGCCCGGCTCGCCCGTACCTCGCACCGGCCCTGTTTTTCCATAGTAATTCAGCGCATGTTGTTCCATAGTAATTCCGGAAAATTTAAACGACTATAACTTCGTTATATAAACATCGATTTGAGAGTAGGTCAATCTTATTAATAGCCATCTGCTTACTGAATTTCGTTGAATTTAAGGATACCGTCAAGATTTTATGCAAGAAAATGTAAAATTCATAAATTATACTATTACTAACAACGTTGAGTAAATTTCGACTTCTCATGTATTTGTTGTTGTTATACTCATAAATGCCTACATTCATGATTTTTTCAGATTTTTCCGGTGAAAGGTGTCTAATAGCAGGGGGGGGGGTACGCGAAAAGTTTGTCCATTTCCCCTTCCCCTGGTACCGATAAGGCAATTTTAAGACTCGTTTTGAAAAGATTCCATTAAGACCTTTCCAATAACACCCTACTCGACTACCAATGGTGAAAATTTTTTTGAAGGGTCCCTCCCCTCAAAACCCTTTGAAAAAATTGTTCGCCCTTGGACTTTCAAGAAGTCACAATTTCTGACCTTTTCACAAAGTTTTATGGCTGTAGTTTCTATAGTTGCCGTGAAAAAGTGCTGTGACATACGGACGGACAGACGGACACAGGTCGTGATTGCAATAGGGTTTTGTGTTTTAGTACGAAACCCTAAAAATCAAATATTGTCTTTCAACTATGGTTTTTTAGCGAAAATATGAAAATTTTTCGGCGGAAATTATTTAACATATAATTCTTTCGCCATAAAATTGCTTTCCACTATAATTTGACATGCACTTATATACCAGCGTTCCGCGTAAACATAATACTGACACCGATTTGCCGGGTAATCATCTGTTTCACTGTTATTACAACATAAAAGCTTTAAACCTGATTTTTATGCACCTGTCATTCTCAATTTGACTCAGAACTTACGTCAAGCTTTATAGCTACTTTTCCCTCGAAAGTGAATGTCTCCAGATTCGGTTTGATCTCAAGATTGTAATGCACAGGTACTAGATTTTGCGGTAAACGTGAAAATTGCGCGACGCCGGACATTCTTACAAAATTTAATCGGAACAAGGTCTTTGAAACTCCACAAATTAATTTCGCGCTGAACACTTGCATATAAGGAAAATTATAAACAAATCGAAGAATTAGCGCGAACAAATGACAATCCGGCGCGAAAACTTGATAAACACTAGCGAAGTGTAACTAAAAGCTTTCAAACGATGATGAATGAAAAGCCAACATTCATTCGTGCTTTGAATACTCGTAATCGCAGAAGCTTACGAGAGTGGTGGATGCATTTTGTGGGATTTTGATTTTGTACGCTCGAAACTTGATTGTAAATGATTGCAATCATTTGTGAGTGCTGCTACTGCTTTGGGAATGAAAACCACATCTAGGCTGATAAGATACTATATTTATCTTGAATCAACATAGCGAACATGTGGTTTTTATGTGTTATAAGTGTAAATTATGCTGAGAATTTGTTAAACTAGGAACCCTTAACGGCATACTGAAAGTTTTTAACGCAAACCAATTATACAGTCATGCAACAAATTACATAGTTTGGTTGCAAAAAGATATGAATTTTGTTTTAATTGATAGTGGCATTTTGAAGTAGTTTAGGATTATCATTGGGAAATTGTCAAACGAAGATTCTTTAGAAGTAATAATTTGATCACTGGATGTACTCGTATGTAACATGAAATAATAAATGGTAACTGATCCTGAAAACAATCGCTATCTACAGTCAAATCAAATGAAATCATTCTGAGTTAACAGTCTTAGGAATACGTAAGGGAGGTTCACTGAAGGCTGAAAACGAAAACTGGAAACGAGAACTTTTTCGCGGGCTCATATCTGGCAGACTGTCACCCATAGGAACGTGGATACAAAATTTTACAATTTGAAAAATTTATAACTTTGAGTCAAAAATTTTCATTATAGCGCTTTGTTGTCAAGATAAACCCCATACCCTGAAAGCAACGTAAACTATGAACCTCCACATTCTCACCGCGGTAAATGAAGATGATGGCACTTTATAAGTTCTTGTTAAGGGAACATCTTTCCCGTTTCGAAAACTTTCGGAACTATATAATCTAATCAGCAAAAGATGAAGTAGCAGGATAAGTTTCCTATCAGAAAATTTCTATAAATAAATTGCTAAGTCAAACAATGTTCTACAAATGACTCAAAGTCGAAAGCACTCTTTTCAATATTAATTGTTATAAATTTTCAAAGAATATAAACTAAATATCAAGCAATAAAAATACTAAAATTTAATAGCCCAAATGGCTCTCTAAATTTGTGCACCATTAATTAAAAACTTTTAATCAAAACAGCAATATCTAATTCAATTTAATTAAAATTAATGCATACTAGCGGTGTTCGCCGCGCGTTCCTCCGCCCAAGAAAAAACAAGTATTTCATGTGAAATTAAATTTCTTTATTTTATCTTTATGCTAGCCGATAAACAATATTTTTGGTGGCTTTGGTTGGTGTATAAATGTTCAAATTTTTTTGATTGCCAACTCGAAAGCAAGCAACTTACAAGTGGTGATGTGAAAAACAGGAATTTCCAATATGTAAAACAGCAATAACTAACGATTGCCCTTGTGCTTTGTTGATGGTAATCGCGAATTCAAGTCGCAAAGAAAATTGAAGCCGCTTGAAGTCAAATGACAAATCGTTGGTGATCATCGGTATGCGTGGAATAAGCGCGTCTTCCCCTTTGAGTTTGCCAATTGTAGTGATTGGAAGGAATGTACCTATCCGTAAAGGACAGCAGCGATGGTCTGTTGCCTCGGCGAGCGAAGATGTTGGTGCTCTCCGGGAATAGCCTTGTCTGAGGAAGCGTGAATGCGCTGGCAGGCTAGCCTTGCGGAGTCGTGTGGCGGGTTCTTATCCCCAGCACAAGGGCAAACTACAAAAAATTTCGCATTCACGAATTTAACGATCAAATGACTCAGTTTGACGGTGCCGAGGCCGAGATAACCTACTGAAGGAATAGACTGCTCAAAAAAAAGAACAGACTGAGCCTGATAAACGCGCGCGAGACTCGAAAAAATCTCGTCTTTACTATTTATACTGTTATATGTCCAAACCATTCTGCGAGCTACTGTCGCAATTGTTGTCGCAACTACTAATAACATCAATAACCGAATGTACTCGAAAGCACAAGAATCGACCAAGTAGATCCATGATCAAAATCTGAAAGTGACGTCACTACGGTTATTCAGAGTTGTTCGAATATTCCATCTAGTTCACGTCAGAAAATTCGCCAATATACGAGAAATGGATTGAATGACTAGAGACCCTATATAAAGCCGAGCTGAATGAATGAGAAGGGGGTGATAGTTAAAAACTGCGATAAAAGTGGAGCGTGAATTAAAGGCCATATTGATTGATAGTGAAATGATTTTTGTGATACAGACAGTTGGAATATAAATTCATAGACAAGTGAAAGATTATAACATTCTAATTATTCGTAAAAAAATGAAATTAATGATTGTGCATTCTTAGTAAATAAACTCTTTTAACTTAATTTAAAAGACGGTGCGTTTTCACTTTCCCGGAACATCAAAATTATCCGCCGCGAACCGGAGCAAGCGAAAATACTTACGACCCCCAAATAAGAGTGTAGGAACCAGGTGGATGCTCCATCGCACCCCTCCATCCGGATCAAGATCCATCGTAGACGTGGCCGTATATTTTCCATTTAAATGAAAAAATATAAACATAAGTTGCATGAATTTTGCCTTTAAATAAAAAATGTGAACGTTTCAAATTTATGTCAAAGTCTTATATGATGCAATCACATAACACTTTAACTTTAAAGGGCAACACAAGCGGAAGGCCATTCTACCCTGCGAGATTACCTGCAACGACAAAGAAAAAGGGGTGAGTTCACCTGATCGCTAGCTCATGAGTGGAGGGGCCAGCCAACGTGATGGGCTCCATACCTGGTCAGGGTTTCATGTAAATGAAAAGACCGAAAGCGTTATTCAATTATCTACTCATTTTATTTCGCATGTTAACAAATCATTCAATCAACTCTAAAGAACTTTGAAAATTTGAAGTTATTTAAAATTCAAGTAGCTAAAACTGCAACGTCATACCAATTTTCGTTAAAGTGAATCGGAAAAGTGAAAATTTTAGACATCCTAAAACCAAACTAAAATACACACTGTCTGTATATTGGTGCTAATTTTTACTTTGACTTTTACTCTAAGTATTTCCTTAATGATTATTAAAAATTAAATATTTTTAATAATTATATATATTTAATATAAAAAATAAAATTTTATAAATGGAAGATATTGTATAGTAATATAAATATACATTTTTCAATTAATAAACAAAATATACCAACCCATCCTCCTCCAATGAGCGCTCATATGTTATTTGGGGCTCATAGTAAATAATGTCGCGTGTTATGGTTCGCGGCCAATAATTTTAATGTTCCGGGAAAGTGAAAACGCACTGTCTTTTAAATTAAGTTAAAAGAGTTTATTTACTAAGAATTCACAATCATTAAATTTAACTGTTTTACAAATCGCGTTTAAATTTAATTTTTAATGTCTATCACCTTCTATTCCAACTGTCGATATCGCGAAAATCACTTCACTCACTTCATTATCAATCAACATTGCCTTTACTTTGCGGTCCACTCTATCGCAGTTTTACTATCGCGTTTCGCTTATTCCTCCCCATTCATTCTGCTTGGCTTTAAATAGGGTCTCTAGTCATTCAATGCATTTCTCGTATATTGGCGAATGTTCTGACGAGAACTACCTGGAATATTCGAGCAATTCTGAATGCCCGCAGTGACGTCACTTTCAGATATTGATCATGCTCGGTGGGTTTTTATGCTTTCGAGTATATTCGGTTATTGATCATGATGTTATTAATACTTGCGACAACAATTGTGACAGTATCTCCCAGAATTGTTTGGACATGTAACAATATTTATTACGAGTATCTACATCTCATCATTTACACTCAAACAACACATCCACTAACTGCAGCAATCAATATTGAATCAAATGCATTACTTTTAATTAAATCTCTGTAGAGGTCATCCACTCAATGAACAAAAGCTTGAGCTGCACCGTCAGCATCTCCGTTTGCAAACAGTTTTCGGTCCAGGTCAAGAATTTAATAATCTGATTTTTGGTGCTTCTGCAGCACTGATTTAACTTTGATTTGGGATCCATAAGATAATTGAAATCACTGCAAAATTTTCATTAGAATACGCACAGTCGCAAGTGTACTTGGTATTGTGAAAGATGCAAACGAAATTGTCGCTTTCTGGGTGGGAGGCGTAGCTATGCCAAAAACTCATAAAAACACAAAAGCTAAAAAGAATTTTAACTAATTTGGCACTCATTATCATACACTCCAATCACAGTAATTATCACAAACTATGAGCATAGGTGTGAAGGTCATGGCACTCTTAGTTCATCATCGCGCATTGAATTTAATTACGCAAATTTTCACTTAATTTCCGACATCAACGGGAATTTAAAACAATTAAAATCACCGTGAAATGTTCCAAACCCTAATCGACCCTCGATCAATTCAATGCATTCAAATCGGTGAGGCCACTTCTGAACTCAATCATTTAATTCAACACAACTCTGCAGAACAAATCACCAACATGAAGGATTCCACCACATGTTTCAACAATCTTCAAATTATTCCCAACAAAACTACTCTTTATCGAATTGTCATACTCGTTTATCATAAATCTGCGAAAAATTCCTTCACAACCGAACATTGAAGAATTCTATTGTCCGACACATGTGATACTCAATTCAATTGCACAATGTCTTTTGCAATTTCCCACACTGTACATATCTGGTTACATGTACTTGCACTATCCCGCGAACACGTTAATTCCAATTAGTGCGTTCGTTCCAAAGTAGTTTCATAACGCGAGGGCTATTCCGTTCGACCTTTCAAAAGCGAGGCCTGCTTTAAATCCATTCCACTTCTCTCGACGAGCGTCTACATAGCGGTAACGGAGGATTTCTAGTCAACACAATCTAGCAATTGCTTCGCTGGGTTGTGTCGCATAGGGGATTGTCATTATCAATTTTTTTTTATTTTTAGTTTTATTTAATTTTTTTTTATTTTTTCTTTGGAAAACTTTTTACTGATAATAGTAGCGATGTTAGTGAGGGGCTTAGAGCAGGTTAGAAATAACAATGTTAATAAGTTGCGTATCAAATTGTTCCGCATTTTTCATGAGGGGGTATTATTTTCATGAGGTGGTATTTTCTTCGCAAAGGTCCTTCGACCAGTTTGCCTAGGCGAGCTGGTCGATTGCCACATAATGATGATCGTTGCCTCGATCAAATTTGGTGTCAATTTTTTAACCGTCAGTCTGATTCCGTTGCACAGTTCAAGTTTCACCAGCGATCCAACTTTCAATATTATATGTGTGGTGACTCCATCGAATTTAAAAATGCAGTTGGTTAGTTAACTGCTTGTTATTCATCCATTACGGTGTCAATTGATTTGTATTTGACAGTTTCCACTGAATTTGTTCATTCAATCTATTGATATCATCATTCTTGGGAGCTGATATTGCACGTTCGCACCGCAAATCTGGATTTTTGTAGTTTATGGTTAAATTTGAGAAAACCTTATCCACAATGGCTTAAATATTTGCCTGCATTTGACGGGGGGAACGAAAATTTCTTTTGTTGTGTGATCTATTGGTATTTTGCCATTTTCGAAAATGTTTGGGCAGACGCATCATGCACCAAATGCACTCGCATGTTCGTTGAGAGCGTGATATATGATGCTTTCAAGCAAGCGTTCAGCTCATCTGCAGGCATTGATCATTGAATCACCTGCAAGAAGAATCAGAGCGCCTTCCATCGGTTGGATTTTTTCTTGGAAATCGCGCAAAGCCCAACCAACCGCTCAAGTGATTTTTTATGAGCCATGGTGCATTCGTCCCAAATGATGATTTTGGACGTTTTAAGATCTGTGGCCATTCCGGAATTTTTGCTGATGTTGCAGGTTGATGTTTCAGTCTGGTTCAAATTCAACGAAAGCTTGAGTGCTGAATGCGCTGTGCGACCGCCATCGAGTAGCGTTGATGCAATTCTCGATGATGCCACTGCAACTCCATTCTGCGTTCGAGTCGAAGCCAATGTCAAATTGATGAGAAATGTTTACCTGCGCCTTCTAGAGCCTCTACAAAAAAGATTCCAACATTCCTGTTGACTATACGTTGCATGGCTTTGTCGTAGCAACTAGAAGTCTTGTTTGCGTTTCAACAAAATGTTCCTGCTGGTTTACATCAAATTCTGCTCCCGAACTAGGTCTCTGTCTTGCATGTTATTGCTGTTTTGTGTCCATGCCGGCATACCAAGTTGACAAAGGACTTTGTCGTTGATTCATATGCATAAGTTCCCGGTCAATATTAGACCTTCATTGAAAATGTCTTCCGAATACTCCTGATTTGGATCAAATACGCGTCCTTCCCTGAGAATGTCCTCACTGAGACTTTCACGATGCATTTTCCACAGGTCTCCGGGGTTTGATGGTACGCACGTTGTTAAAATAATCGCAAAAAAGTACGTATTTACTTTGGATGACACATAAGCGATGCCTCTGATAGTTTTGTGTCCCAATTCTGATAATGTTCAGGTAAGCCCAGTTTGAAACATGCTTCTCTATGCGTTTGGCATACTACACCATAGACGGTTTTCAAGGCAAAGAATGATGATTATATGTTATAATGATCGCAAATAATAACATACCGCGTTATTAAGATGTACTGTATACACACGTCCCAAGGCACGAACGTACACCAGCAAACTCTGGAATAATTGCGCCTCGTTTTTCTCGCGCGTACTTTTTGTCGATGTGTTCTAAGTGTAATATTTGTGCACTTCGCGATACAGCAGCATTTTTGGAAAATGATCGGATGCACACAGTTTGAAAAAGGTGGTGAGTGTTGTGTTTGGTGGCTGCTCTGCTCTATTTTGTGCGTTTTGTTCGGTAAAGTAGACTCGCTGGCCATTTTTCAAGTATACAGCTAGATGTTGAACAGCTGGATAACGTTCGTGGATGTTGAATGCGAATATTCGCCAAACTTTTTCATTGCTGTTGATGTAGCGTCCCATTTGGAATTGAGTGATTTCATCAGATCCATTGGCCAGGCCGAATACTGCCATGTCACTGCCCTTGTTGACTTATTTGCAAATGTATTTGATCGACTTCACCGAATAGCAGACCTCAACATTAATGTAAGCATCAAACATTTTTGAAAGCAGGGATGAGTACAGCATGATCTATCTGTTGTCGATGTCAACATCTACATTTCGCATTTTGATTGTGGTTGTGTGTGGTGGATCAGCCACCCACCACGCACACGTCATTGTTGCCGACGTATCGCCACGAATGTAGTAGCCAGCATACATGCTTGTGGGCATATCAGCCAACCACTACACACACAACATTGTTGCTGACGTACCGCCAAGAAGTAAGCAGCCAGCTTACATGCTCCTGCGCCACGAGATATGCAATCGTCAAGTGGCAAATCAAAGACGTCAGCAGATGGCTATAAAACATCTATCCGCGGGCGAAGCACTCGCTGATGCTGACGTTGCATATATCGCAGTGCCGGTGCATGACCACCGCTGGCGAAGCATCAGATATGCTTCAGCATATTTGATGCATTTAAGCGGTGGATACAACAAATTTCGTACCATTTATTCATTCGCTCATTAGTCATCAACGCACCTAAACTTCATAAATTAAACGACGCACCAAAAATTTAAATTTTTTTAAATGAATCTATTTATAGAGAAAGGAAACTTTTCCTCAGTTGCACATTAAACGCCAAGAAATGCCAATACCTCAAACACACCTGCAGCTCTACTACTAAATACTCCTTAACTCCCTTGTGTGGTGACGTAAGAGGGTGAAGGCAAGTTTTCTGCATCTGATCACGGAATCGAAAGTAATACCATGCATCCGTAATGGAGATTGAGCGACGGGCTAGCTCCCGTCTCTAGAAAACCCTACATTGTTTCAAAACCTACAATAGAGCCTCAGAATGGATTGGACATACGGCAACAACCTTAGAATCGAAAAAGTACTATACCATGGGATCCGGTCATGACAGATCACTAAACAACCCTGACGCTGTTAAGAACCTTTTACCAAGCCAGTCAATATAAATTCAACTGGACTGGAACTAATATTCTAGATATCAATCGCCCAGGGATCTATCCTTAGTCCGGATCTGTGGAACGTGTCTTAGACTGGCTACTGAGACTTGAGATGCCAGATGAGTCGCGCTTGGTCGGCTATGCGGATGATGTTGCGGCTCTGGTCGCTGGACGCACCGTTGAACAGGCGCAACTTAGGCTAGGTATGCTAATCCGCCGAGTGAGGGACTGGATGACTGCTCGTGGGCTTAGTTTAGTACTGGAGTGGTCGTCTTGCCAAAAATAGAATCCCTAGAGTAAGGATGATCAGTATTGGAGACATGCGAATCGAATCGAAGCCATCGGCTGGAAGATGAGTTACTCTGAGCAAATCAGGGCAACGACTGAGAAGGCTGCTTCGGGAGTATCGGCTCTGAGTCGACTTTTGACCAACGTAGGGGGACCCAGCCCATCAAGAAGACGCCTCTTGATGATTGCTGTATGCTCAGTGCTACTGTAGGGAGCCGAAGTATGGGGCGACGCTCTCAGTAAGGAGCTATACCGAAAACGTTTGGCACAGGTACAGAGAAGAGGAGCACTGAGGGTTGCATCTTCGTATACAACAGTGTTTGATTTAGCGGTGAGAGTTATTGCAAGCGTGATACCTGTCGCCCTCCTTGCTAGAGAGCGCCACGCTATTTACCTGCGCCGAACGAGGATGTGAGGAAGATGGTTGTCCGCGAGGAAAGACGGCACTCGCTCAACGATTGGCAGCATTCTTGAGTGAATTGCACAACGGGAAGGTGGACTGCACGCCTCATCCCGGATGTGAGACCATGGCTAAATCGAAGGCATGGGCGACTGACTTCTATCCGACCCAGCTTTTGAACGGGCATTGGTGTTTTAAGTCTTACCTGCACAAGATTGGTAAATCATGGTCTCCCGATTGTCGGTTTTGCCCAGGAGAGAAGGACAATGCCTGCCACACATTTTTCGCGTGCACAAAATGGGTCAGGCAGCGAAGAGACCTCTACAGGGAGATGGGAGAGCTCACCCCGGATAATAAAGTCGCGCTGATGCTCGAATCGGTTCACAAATGGAACTACGTGGCACATTATGCTCGAGCAGTCCTAAAAGATAAAAGGGACTCACAGCAGCTGGGGGTGTTGGGGCTGGGGGATCGCTTGTCTGGCACTTCCTCTTCCCCTCTCCCCTCCCGCTAGAAGAGGGATCCCCCAGCTTGAAGGAGCCTCACGGCGTAACAAAACGAGAGCTGGCCTGAAGTAATGTGTCAAACGGTTCCAGGCTAGGTTCTCAGGTTGAAAGGGGAGGTCTTTAGTGGGTAGACCAGTCGCCTTCTTGCGAACATGAGAGTCCCACACTCTTTGCGTAAATGGGCATTCATCTCCTTACCACAAAACAAAGCCTTGAAGAACCCTGCTTGAATTGGTACCTATGCGCCGTCCGTGTGTTACAGCAATGTTCTTGGCAAACCATGTATGCTAACACATGAAATTTTGTTAGTAGCCCTATTAAAAGTTTCAGAGCAAAAAAAATTATAAGGTTTTTAAGGAGCGTCGTAAAAGGGACGACCTATGAAAAATATTTTTCAAATAAAAGTAACCAATATTGCTATCAAATGAAAAGTCTGATCGATAATTTTCCAAATAAGTCAACGTGGCACTATTTGCATCAAAAAGTGGAGGGGGAAGACAAATGTACAGTTTTCCTATTTTTAAAAGTAAGGGGTAACAACTAATTAATCAATTATAAATAAAATTGGGGAAAAATGATTTCGCTCCAATTTTGGTACTTTTTAGGGGTTTTCAAGTCAGTTTTTTCCAACAAGATTTTTGTATATTCTTTAGCAAATTCATCTAATTAAGATTCATGAATTTTCGTGAATTCTTGCAATCTTTACAGGTTTCGAGGCGTCCTAATAGACTGCATCGACTGTGACGCAATTTTGATCATCTTCAATCTCTTTTAAAACCTGTTAATTATAAATAGGAAATTCATATACAACATCATTTTTATTTATCAATAAATCAATTTCGTTTATGAAGACGATGTTAAAAAATCTCGAAAAAGAACTGACACTATTTCTTCAGAGTTCGCCTAGTATCGATTGCTTAAAATTTAAAAAAAAACTGTGTTTCTGGGTGGTAAATTGGCATCCCTTAGAAGTAACAAACCTACCTCACTGATTTTCATCAAAGCCTTTTATATTACTTCTTTAAAAATCAGAAGTTATTTTTGTACACATTTTATGATTATTACACCGTTAAGGAGCATTGGAACGGTCGCTATAATGTTTGATGTATACTGAAATAGAAAAGCTGCTTTTATCAGTTGACAAAAGTTTTGGCCTAAGAAGGAAAAATAACAGCAGAAATAATTTCCCGACAGACACGAGACCGACCTGAAAGTAATATTCTATTTATAAATTTACAGAACTATACCAAAATTATAAGCTACTAATTAGTGCTTCCTTGTGATTCCATTTCAAACAAACAGTTTATATTTTAAAACCCGATTTATCATCTTTATTGATAATTCACTAAATACTCTGACACATACACAGTTATATGTTCTTTGATATTAATGCCAAAGGATTACGTCTAAAATGATTCACTTAAAACTACTTCTGCCTCTTTGCTTGAAATTTCAGAGAGCAAAAGTGTTGTGCTTTGATCAAAAACACGCTCATGTTCACTCCTCCTCTAAAGCATAGTAACAATGTCACTCCCCTCCTTATTTGCCGTCGAAGATGAAACGCCCGAATAACTTTTCATGTTGATTTCCATCGCTTGCAAAGCACTGGATACGTGATAAAGATTCTCTGTGAGGATATTATAAACCTCACCCAACTCCGGTTCTGTTTTCGACATGATGAAGCCATCTGGAAGGAACAGATGAGGCAGTTAAATGAATTTCAATTGTTGTCTTAAAACTACGATTGGAATCAAAGCGTTCCATGAAATCATAAGATAATTAATTCGATTTCAGGATCAGAGCCAAAAAACATCTTAAATTACAAAGTAAAAGTAAGGTAAATTCCCATTAATTTGTAAGTTTAGCTTCTAGACTGGAATGAATTAAGGATTGAAAAGATTTTCATGCTTCTAGAGGATCTAGGAAAATGGAAAACGTGTCTCATGGAACCTTCCTTTATTCTGTAAGATGCAATAACGCGTTAATGAAATTCCTTCACGCGAACTGAAAACAAATGGGGCAACTTACTATGAAATTTAATTAGCCAAAGGGAGCAAAAATGATTAAATTTACCATTTTAAAAGTCTTCCGTGTACACTTCTCCTTCACTTCTTCGAAAATCATTTACGAGAAGCAAAGGGTAATTCATTACAAATACAATCAATGTAAAAGCTTACCACTTTTATCCCTGATCAGTCTTTGGGCGTAAATATTTAAAATAGTTGAAAGTTCATCACTCGAGTGGTTGTCATAGCTTCCGGTTAATGAGAGCATACCCGCTCCCACTATGGTTAAATTTAAGCTGGATCCCGACAGCTGTGACATACGCCTGTATTGGCGGACATGGGTTATTGCTGCTGACCACTTTTGGTTATCGATTAGCTCGCATAATGAGTTTTCAAATTCTGCGTTTGTTAATGGAATTCCAGGAGAAGGAGTTGGGGTGTGCTCGCCCTCTGTAGATGTTGATGTATCCAAGGACTCCATTTCGGCATCGTCGATGCAACGCAGAAGAGCACCACGTACTGCTACATATGAATCAGACATGTCATAAAACTGGAAAAAGAATCAGGAGAATGATTTGTAGCTTTATCTTTAAACTGAAAGAAAATTTCGATATGAAAGGGTTCTTTAGTTAGTCTTGATTTAATCTTAGAGTTAGTATTGATTTATGTTTAGCAGCAATCACATAGTTCCATATTTACTTCAGTATTCAGTATGAAATCCGGTAAGTGTAACATTGAAATACAAATCCTTTCATCGATGATTTCAACAATAAATTAGCTGGTTTCAGGTAAAGGAACTCATCCCAAAGAATTTGAGCTATGCTCCTTTCAATTTGTATTCAGAATCAGCAAATTAAGCTCTTTTGCCTAACATATGACCTGATTCAAGAAATTTCACCCCATTTTACTCCCAAAGCAAATTAATAACGAACATTTGCTCGACACCAAAGGTATTACCGTAAATTTGGAACATTACCTTTCAACCTACCTTTTCATTATGTTTTAAATTATTCACGACACTCAACGCTATCTTGTGATTCGACTCGATGAGAAGCAAAAGCTGGAACATTAATTTGTATATCGCACGACCCAAATCCAATAATATCTCGGTAGTAGCTGGATCGAATAAGATGAAACCACCAGCACTTGCACCTTCCTGTGAAGAGTCTACATCACTGAGCAAGGCCAATTTACATGACGTTTTCACGGAATCCAAGCACTGTAACCAAATACAACAATTATGAGGGTGTAATTAAAGCGGTACGGAAGTTGGGTGAGAAACGCAATTAACTTCGATTACCTCGAGCACGTGATCCTTACGGTCGAAGAAAGTTTCTAAATGCTCTTGAACTTCCAAAACATTGAAGCGTAACGTCTCGAAAAGTCGAGGTGTCGTAGGATGAGATGCATTATACCACACGCGAGGTGGATCCGATTTCGTTGAAAGCAATTCGGCCAGGATGGCAATTCGACTGCCAAGTTGAGCCCCAATACCAGAGAAATATTTTCGCGACTCCTGTGACACTGCGATGGATTTGAAACTTAGCTCCTTAATTAGACGGTATAGTTGAAAGAGGAGATCTGGAGCGTGTGCTGATGGTTGATTGATAAGAAGTAATTGCAATTGTTTCCTCCAATTTTCCTCTCCTTCGTCACGTATTGGTGCACGGAATGCGCTGAGTCCTGGAAGGTGTGGAGATGCATTGCAAGGTGTTATGTCGCCCAAGTCACCAGCACTTGAGCCGCTTGTGTCGCTTCGCGAAACAGAATCACGCCGTTGTCTTCTTTCGCGTAAGCTTAGCGAAGTTGGTGGTCCAACGAGGAATGGCGATTTCGAGAATGGTTGTCTATGGTCCTCATCGATAGGAGACTCAGACTCAACTTCTTCGTCGGATGAATCATCGGCTGTTTGTCTTTTGCGCTTATTTAAAATGGGTGTTTTCTCACTCAGACTCTCGTCCACAGTAGAATGAGCTTTAGAGCCTGTGAGTGGCTCGCTGTCCCCACCTTCGGATAGTGGGCGGCGTCTCACACCCCAGTTGAAGTTATCTGTAGATTCGCCTTCAATACTTTCACTTTCATACTCAAGGAAATCGAAGTCTTTGAAGACTCCGAAGTCTGGTTGCCCATCATCCCGCCGAGAGCCTCCACTGAGATCACCTTGAGGACCAGAAGTTTCTTCTGTGCTGGATGCAGCTGACGATTGTCGCTCCATTAAGTCTGATGACTGACTGAATATCACCTAGGGAATGCAAGATAAAAGGAAGAAAGTGTTACAAGCTGACATCACAAGTTGTATTGATGGTGTGAAAATTTTCATTTGGCTTACAGTGTGGCTAGTGTGCACCGATCCTGAGAAAGGAGACATGCAAAATGACTAAAAACAAATTAGTTCATGCAACAATTGTTCTCTTTATCATACAAATTTTCAATAAGGTAAAACGTGTAAATTAATATTTATTTAAATTATTTACAGTGTAATTAAGAATTTAAAGAAACAAAGAGCATGCAATAGTTATTTTTATTTAGTTTAACATTTGTATCCTTGGTCAACAGCTTTTACATTACATAAAGTAAACAAAATGATCATGAAAGCTGTTGTGATTAGGTGCTTGAGAAGCGTGTATGATACAAGATCACTGAGAAAAAAATTTTCAATCTAACGGTATTCAACCCTCAAATATCAATTTGGGGCATTTGCGTGTTAGCAAGTGCTTTTATGGGGAAACTTAAGAAAGAGTTCGATTCGAAAAATATTACATAACAGGAGCGCTGCAAAGAAATGCAAGAAGATGAGCTTAATATTGATCAAATGAGCAATTTAGCTTCATCTGTAGTGCAATTATCAAAACTACCATTTGAATTTATGCAACAATGTCATTCAAATTGTCAGTTACCAAAATAGCAGTTTAGTACTGCTATAATACCTATAAACAAATTCAATGCTAAGCATCGATTCTAAGCAATTTGTTTTGTTGAAATTTCTTTATTTGCAGCTCGATCAAAATTAATTGTATATAAGTCAAATTGATGAAAAAATACAGAGCACTTTTTAGTTGCCAGTGGATGTGTTTTATTCATTTATTTAATATATAAAACAGATATAATCCAATTACATTATAGACAAACAAAAAATAAAGCAAAGTTGATACAATCAACTAATCTAAAGAGGAAAATTAAAAATTAAAAAAAAAGAAACAATATACAAAATTCAATAAACACAATCAGAAAAAGAAAAAATTATTCCACAAAGTTAAATCGAAGAACTGATTCTTTAAGTTTTTTTTTATTTAGCCAAAGACACCGGTGCTGAACCAAGACCAAGCGAGTTATGCTTCCGTGGTAGTCCTACAGCTGGCGAAAAAAATCAAAATATCAGTGCGAGCAAAGGGGACATTGTTGACTACCGATGATCTAGTTGGACGTCCGGTATTTGAGGAGGAATTTCAACGCCAAGACGTAAAGGAAGTAAATTGTGATAAAGCTTGAAAAGCAGGCATTCATCGAGAAAAACTCTGCGAGAGGCTAGTGAAGGAATGCGCAGAAAAGACAAACAATCACTATAAGTGTAATATGGGATACGGAATTTAAAAAAAAGGAACCGAGTAAACCTACGTTGCACAGATTCAACAGCATCACTTAGGTCGCGTTGATGCGGACTCCAAATTTGCGAACAATACTCCAATAACAAACATACGATGAAATATCTCTAAAATCTTTTGTGCATCTGAGGATAAAACCTGACATACGAGATGCTTTAGATACTAGATGAGTTATATGCTGTCCAAAATGAAGCTTGGTGTCGAAAAATACTCCAAAGTCCTTGTGGGACACAACAGTTCCCAAGGAAACACTAGCAACCGCATAGTTATAATCAAAAGAAGACTTTTTAAGAGAGTAAGTCATCTTGAAATATTTGCTTACATTTAACTTCAACCGATTAGTTGTACTCCAGCCAGCTAATATATCCAGGTCTTTCTGCAGAATAATTCAATGATTGGCACATTGAATCACCCTGAATATTTTCAAATCACCTGCGTACATGAGTGAGTGTGAATTGAGTAGAGAAGAAATATCATTGACAAATACAAGAAATAACAGAGGACCAAGAATGGAGCCTTGCGGAATTCCAGAACAGGAATAAGATGGAGAGGATTTATGGGCATTAATTGTCGCAACACAATTCCGACCAGCTACATAATAACAGAACCAATGCATAATACACATGCCTAAGTCAAATTCACGTAGTTTTTGGATAAGAATAAGATGATCAACTGAATCAAAGGCCTTAGAGAAGTCTGTGTAAATAACGTCTACTTGGTTCACCTTATCAAACTCAGCAGCAACCTTATTTGTAAAAGATAGCAGCTTGGTGAGAGTTGATCTACCTTTGACGAACCCATGCTGTTCGTTGGCAAAAAACGGAAGTAACAAAGGATAAGCTTGTTTGTACACGATTCATTCTAGAACTTTGCTAGAACAGGGAAGAAGTGTAATGGGGCGGTAATTGGACACGCTTGCTTTATCTCCAGATTTGAAAATGGGAAAAACATTAGCTTTTTTCCAGCGTGATGGGAAGCAACCATCTGAGAGGCTTTCGTTAAATAAGATGGACAACACAGAGACACACAGCGAAGACGGTAAAGATTTAGCAACTACGAGTATATTGGGAATTCCATCTGAGCCACAACCAATAGTACCATCAAGACCATTTGATAAGCATTCGACTTCAAGAGGGTTAATATATGCAAAAGGTAAATTCATGATTGAACCATTGATGACTGAAGATGCTACAGAATTTGCATTAGTATAAAAACAGGAAAAATGTTGCGCAAAGAGTTTACAAATTTCCCCATTATCAGATGACGTGAGACCATTAAAATTCATTGTATAAGGCAAAATGCAGGACTTTTTAAGCGAATTTATATAGGCCCAGAAAGGTCTTTTAGCCCTCGACCTTATGGAGCTCTCTATGTAATCAATATAATGGCTCTTAGAACTATAAATTAATCTATTGGCTTCTGTTGGTAGAACTTTATAACAACGTAGGTGCACCTCTGAGCCGGTCAAGTGATATTCTTTTCGGGCAGCGGCCTTGGCATTTAAGTCAGAAGCGATATTATTACTAAACCAAGGTGTACGAGTATCTCTTTACCTATTACTGGCATAGAGCGGTGTATAAGTGATTATCACGGATTCAGGGGAAGACAACTTTTAAAGCGCTTCATCAACATTTAAGTTTCGGAAAAAAGAAAACCAATAAACAGAGTTTAA